>JAKSZU010000002.1:75707974-76105474 GCA_026018925.1 Tupaia tana
ATTTTGCTTACCCTGTAAGCCTGTAAGTTTTCTTTCTTTCATGAAAGCATATGTAGTTTCTTTGGGCTTTCATACAGTTCTTGTTTTCTAGACATCTTTTCAAATGAGGGTCAGCCTTTCAAGAATCACAGTTTTATTTAGAGTCTGACTTCTAGCACTTCCCCTGGAACAAACGTAAATCAAAGTCTTCTATTTCTGAATGGGTATTAAAAGTATTACAACTCCATCTCTCATTTTTCAGCCTGTGGGTCAGTAGGGTCAGCTAGAAGCTTCTGCTCTGGTTTTGAGTTGACACTTTATTTTTGGCAGCTAATTTCTTCCTCATTGGAGACAGAGGATGTCAGATTTAGGGAATTACATATTTGCAGCATTTCTGTGTGCTTAAGGCAGATGTAATCAGTTTAGAAAGGTGGGTATCCATATCAACTTAAATTGCCAAGATGACAAAATTTGCTTTTTACTTTATTATGTGGAATAGTTGAAGGTTATAAGTAACAAATTCTGAGTCTGAATTTACTGTGGAAGTTTTTCTTAAATTATTTATTTGTTTGTTTATATATGTATGTGTGCATGTGTTTGTTTATCTTTAATGGACTGACATATACATCTGGTTGACTAGAAGTCTTAGCTACTGGTTTCAGTTCTTATTATTGTGGGATCACACACATGCTCAGTAGAATAATACATGTAATTAATTCAGAAATAGTCACTGAAATTTGAACTTATGATCTGCTGCTTGCTGCCCTAACAGGTCTATGGAAATGCAGGACCTAGCAAGTCCTCATGCTCTTGTCGGAGATAGTGATACTCCTGGTAGTTCCAAACTGGATAAACCTAATCTCAGCAGCACATCAGTCACTACCAATGGGACAGGAGGTAAGCGTACTATCTCAGAGATACTCAAGTCACATTTCCGTGTTTGCCTTAATTCACATGTGAGGAGAAGATCTTCATTCAATGACATAAGCAGTATGATAGCCAAAGAATATAAAACATATTATTCATTTTTCTTTTGATTTTCTTGAACATTTTGTGTGCCTTTCTATAGCGGAAAATATTCAGAGAGAATAATAGCTCTGAGCAACTTTTTGAGGGCCTTTGACAAGATTTCCTTTTTGTATTTGTCCTTGTAAATATTCCAAAAAATGTAGAAATTAAAGCTAAAGGATTTGTAACCTGATATTGCCCCTCAATAAAACACGCAAGTACACACACATAGTATGTGTGTATTTTTATATATGCCCATATATGTATTTATAAGTTTATGAATATGTGTGTATGTACATATATATATTATATATATAATATGTAGATATCACTTTTGGGTTTCTTTTAAATTGTAAAACAAGATTACCCCCAAATATTTCTTAAAAATAGTGTAGAAATACAAAAAGTATTCGTATCTGCTGCATTTTCTTTTCAAAGAGAATAATACTAACATTTATTTAAATGTTGCATTTTTCTAGATAGATACTTTCACATTTGATTATCTCAAATTATGCCTCAGTGTATGACAACAATAGCTGTTGTTTCAAATATTCTGCTTTATTATTTAAATAAAATGCATTCAACTTGTCAGAAAATCTGACTAAGTTTTTGTATCAGAATGCAGACAAATAGAATGACTCTTTGTATATACACATATATAATATGTAAGTTATATTTTAAATTATTCACAATAATTTAAAATTTTGTAGATCTATTCTAATCAATAAATTAAACATTATATGAAGTTTGTTTTACTGTATAAACCATTCACAGAAAGATCAGTATTTGCCACATCATATTTTCTTCCAAATTTTAAAGAAATATCTGTGAAATTGAAACAATTCTTTTCATTTATTTTAGAATAACCATACAATCTAAAATATTTGTGTAAAGTTGTATGCATTGCAACTTACCTGTATTTAATCATATTTCACACCAAACCCTTCGCAGATTAACATTTTCCTTTTTTATAATGTTTATTTGCCTCTAAACATGCACCTGTAATTTCAGCCAATTAATTATGGGATTGCAAATGTTTAAGAATATTTAGTAATGACTACTGGAGTAAGAACATTTACATTTAATCCTTAAATTGCCTACAAATATTAAGATGAATAAGATTGTAAAGTCCAAGCTCTCTGGAATCAGACTTTACAGTTCACTAGTCATCATGTACATACATTTAACTAAACTAAAACAGACCTGATGAACTAAAATGTAAATGGTATACAGTGCAGTTGTAAGTTTGGTTAAAAGGTCAGGAACCAGTATAAGCACTGAAGATGATTCATGTACACTCAGCACGCATTGGCACAATGAACTCTTACACTGTTCCTGTTCTCAGGGGACAACATGACTGTGTTAAATACAGCAGACTGGTTGCTGAGTTGCAACACTCCCTCTTCCGCAACAAGTATGAGAGATGATGGTACACTGCATGTGTTTGGGTGTGTGGCTTTGCCCCTCTGGTTTGCTGTCTGTGGCTATTTCTATGTTTGCATCCCTTTTCTGTGTCCAGGACTTTAAAAGAAAAAGGAAGAATGAACATGCCTTTTAGTTGTTTGTTGATAACATGTGCTTATGGGTTCTCATCAGTCGGTGTTCTATGTACAGTAGAATATTTTTCTTAGATTTTTCATAATTTCACACAGGTACTTATATTGATTTTCTAACACTCATCAGTTTATCACGTGGTTAATTCAGCCCATTAATAATCACATCACTCTGCAGCTGAAGCAGAGTGGACATACAAACTTAATCACCCTCACAACCCATAGCCTTTCGAATTTTAAATTAAATTCTTAAAAGGCCGAACAGGTATTTTCTGATTTATAGACTTTCGTAACTATTCCCAAGTACCTAAAGTAACATAAATAATCAATAGTCTGTAACTTTAAAATTAACAGTGATGGAAACCACACATTTAAAATTATAATAAACATCTTATGAAATACTTTGAACTTAGATATTAACTACACACACACACACACACACACACACACACACACACCTTCTCCTAAATCAAATGTTAACACACCATCAAAATTTGAAAGATAAAATAAAACCAAACATCACACTCCCGTGGAACCACCCAATTTTAGCATTGAATAGAACTCATCCCTATCAGAAATAGACATTAAGCCCTTGGAGCAGATTCCTTTTACCTTGACCTTGCTTCATTGCTGATTAAATTAGAATATATGAGTGATGAATAAAGAACACTCCGCTATGCTCATAATTTAGAATTTTTGTAGTTTCAGTTTCATTTTTTTGTTCAATTTCACACTTAAAATATACTTTTGAAATGTAAACATATGTTGTCAGAATTTTATTTTTCTGAACTGAATTGTAAAGATGTTTTGCAGATATAGTAAATCTTTTCAGCCTGTAAACAACACTGTCTCTGTTTCAGCTGCTCAGTTCTGCCATGGTTGTACAAAAGCAGTCATAGCCGG
The DNA here is from genome assembly GCA_026018925.1 of Tupaia tana. NCBI lineage: Eukaryota > Metazoa > Chordata > Mammalia > Scandentia > Tupaiidae > Tupaia > Tupaia tana. The sequence goes on from JAKSZU010000002.1 coordinate 75,711,418, forward strand.
TATGGTAATCAGTGAGCTTAACTGTGTTCCAATAAACCTTTATTTATGGACCCTGAAGTTTATATTATATTATTTCCATGTGTCATGACATAGACTAATTTGGGTAATTTTTTAAACATTTATTAATAATAGGTAAAAAAACAATCCAGCAGCCACATGGGAAGAACAAAGACATGTGTCACAGGCTCCATGGATGTGGATCTTAGTGCCACACTGTGTCATGTTGAACTAGTTACTTAACCTCTCTGAGCTGCAGCTCCTTTCTGTAAAAGGAAGACCAAAACACTTCCCTGGCAAAGCTTTTGTCTTAAATTAGATAATGTATATAAATTAGCTGGCAATAAATACCTGGATATTTTCTTTCCTTAAATCAATAATTCAGTAATAATTAGGTGAGGATTTTAAGGAAAATGAAAACACATATCATGTTAAAAGACTAAGATTTGGGCACGTAACAGATTCTTTTACACTTAGAAATGTGTAAACTGTGCCAAAACGGGCAAATCTTTAGTAAGAAAGTAGGTATAGTCCTGGTGACACATTGATGTGACATTTTACTAAATTTTAATGCCTTTTTTATATTGAGTGTTTATGACACAAACTAAAAATTTGTTGTATTATCTCTTCTATTAAGAATACACTGCTTTTAATTCTGGGATTTATTGTCAGAATAGGATCACTTCGTGCAATTAGTGTAATAAAATAAAAAACAAAAAGTTTAAAAACTAATTCTAAATGGCTTTTTAATATTTTTCCATAAACTTTGAAATATTAAAAATATCTTTTTTGTTTGTTTGTTTTACTACCATATATGCACCCACTTGGGATAGACAGAGAGAGAGAGACACACACACACACACACACACACACACACACAGAGAAAGTGAGAAATCACCTCTTGGAAGGATGGGCACAACACCATCCCTTCTCCTCCATTCTCCTCTCGGGATTTGGGGCATGTACTCATTCATCTGGCATGATTTTCAAGCTGCTGGGTCCAGGACTCCAACTGTGGTCAGCCACGTGGAAATTCAGCACCTTAACCACCATATCGTGTGTTGGCCTCTCAAAATATAATCTTAATTATATGATTTTTGTTAATAGCCTATTAATTATCAACTTATGATAATATCACCTTAAGAGCTTTTCACACTGTATTGGTGCTATTTAAGTATATTGCATTATCCCTTAAGAAAATTTAAAATGTTTCATCACCAATTCTAACTATATAATTGCCATAGCAGGTTTGTATTGGGAATGAGGTTTTCCTTTTATGTTTTTAGTATCTATAAAATTGTTAAAAGAGGACCAGCCTCAGGACCTATTGGTTAAAGGAGCTGGCTGCCATTCAAATCTCTGTTCCTTGTAGCTTGAAAAACATGACAGGCACATGTGCACACATGATGAAAATCTCGATAGGACAGAGAAAGAGAGGAGAAGAAATTGAGACATGACCGTGCTCCATTGGGGGATGCTTTCTCCTCTTCTCTCTGTCTTTCTGTCTCACTCTTATAAGTACACACACCCTCTGGCAATTAAAATAAAATAGTAAATTGTTAAAATGTAAAAAGGGAATATATGTAGTCACTACCTTACCAAAACAAAAACCATCCATGATCAGGTTTTGCAGCCATATGGCCTTCTGCATTCTAATTATTTGGCCCTGTTATTAGTGCATATAAGCAACCTTAGACAATGCCTGAACAGATGAGTGTGTTTAAATAACTTATGACCACCAAAATTTTAATTTTATAAAAATTTTTCTTTCACAAAATATTATTTTTTAAAATAATTTTCAGCCATATATAAAGATAAACAGCATTCTTAGCCCATGGGTTCTATGAAAACAGGACATGGCTCAGCTTTGGCATGTCCCCTGATAGAGATTTAGATTTATAAACATGAAGTATGTTGTACGTATAGGAATGTATGCTTATCATCTGAAAATTTACTTTCAGATATATGTAATTCCAGATTCTAGTTTGCTAAACGGTGTCAGGATTCTTGATTAACTACATTTTATATACAGAAATACTTAAATCTGCTGGGAGTATTTAGGACAGGGTCTAGAAGAGTAAATTTTCACCTTCTCACTTAATTAAAATATATCAAGTTCCTATTATATGCCAGTCTCTGGGCTAGAAAATGGGAACTCGGTGACCTAAAGAACACGATACTAGCTGTTCGGGGACCAAAAGTTGAGCTGAGGAAAGCAGACATGAAGATAATGAATGCCATAATGTGTTCAAGGTGAATGTACAGCGGAGGGAGGGAATATTTGATTCTACAAGGAGACTAAGAAAAGACTTCAAAGAAAAGGTTCGGGGAATCAAAAGTAGACACTGTGATCAGCTTTATTATATTTTCTATATGCATGTGTACTCTCCCAGTATTTTTAATGTATAGATGACTAACTCACATGTAATAAATTTGTTTCTGAATATTACGTATTTGTGCAGTAGAGCCAGCTACTACTGTTCTGTACTCTTTTTAGATTTTCTTTTTAGAATAAAAGTCATACATTGCTTCATCAAACTGTTTTATAAAATTAAATACTTTATGAATAGCTAGGAAGGAAAGATAGTTGGTACTCTTAGGTTCTCAAATGAATGTACTGATTCAGACAAGCATAAATCATATGCTCTACCAATTATTAAAACCGGCAGGCAATGCTTACCAGTTCCCTGCAGTGTTATAAATTGTAATCTTCCTGATCTTTTACTGAAATTCTTTGTAGAAGCTAAGCTGTCAGAAGTCACTACAGATGATTATATGATTCAGAAAAAGTTATATGTAATTACATATGTTTTCTTAATTATTCAGGTCACTTTTCTATGATTAAGTTTGGTATTGTAACTAATGAACACATATTGCATGAACTTTGGGTTGATAATAAAATGAACTTCTTCTGAACATAATTAATATATATAAATATTGTACGACATTTAAAAATAATCAAAGAAGACAATAATAAGTTTGCTCTGAAAACATGTGTATGAGTGTTAGGAAAAATGCCGAGATGTGAACAGAGGAAATAAATGATTTTAAAACCATAACCAACTCTTAGGGACCAGCAGTTAGCGTAATGGCTATATCACTGGACTCCCATGTAGTCAACCACGGTCTGAGTCCCGGACTTGGTGGCTTAAAACTCACACTGGGCGCATATGCGTTCGTGCCCAAGATCCCGAGAGGAGAATGGGGTAGAAGGGATTGCGGCGTGGCCATCCCCCCTGGGGTGGGGTGATTTCTCACTTTCTGTCTCTGTCTCTCTCTGTCTGTCTGGTGAGTGCACACGCGCTATGGGAAAAAGCTCTCAAAACAAACAAACAAATCATAACCAATTCTTGACAATAATCACGTGGACCTAAATAAGGTCAATAGATGAAAATTATTTTTAAAGCTAAAAAATGGAAAATACAGGCCCAGCCACAGTGGGAGGGCACTATTATATGGTGGCTAAGGCTTGGATTCAGTTTTTAACTCAACCTGAACAAGTGGGGCGCAGTCTCCCATGGGAGTTCTCAACCCAATGTGAACGAGTAGGGTGCGGTGATTTATGCTTGCCTATATTTTTACTAACTAGGAAACTGGGGAAGCAGCATCAAAACATGGTGAGACCCCATCATGATTTATACAATATGTATATATTTTTCAACAGAGATCTTTACATTTTTCTGTCTGTTAAATGTTTCTTCCCTTTGCACCTTGCACCCTCCCTCTACCATTCACTCTCCTCCCTCACAGTCTCTGGTATCTACAGTTATCCCCTTTACTGTCTTGAGATCTCTCGATTTCTGCTCTAGTATATAGATATTTGGTACAAATTGAGTGGAAATATACAGTGGATATCTTTCAAAGTCTGACTCACTTTACTCAGCATTAAGTCTTCTATATTTATCCACTTAAAATCAAATGATAGGATCTCATTGTTTCTTTTCTTTCTTTTTTTTTTTTTTTTGGAGAGATTTTTGCTATATGACATGTACACTCGCCAGAGAGACAGAGAGAGAAAAAGAGAGAGAAAGCGTTTCATTTTTTAATGAGAGAAAAAGAGAAAGAGAGAGGTATTTTTGATTGGGTCTCACCATGTTTTGATGCTGCTTCCCCAGAAGGGATCACCATGCTGCAGTACCTTCTCTTCCATTCTGCTCTTGGAATTTTGGGCATGCATGTACATACCCCAGTGTGAGTTTCAATCCATCAGGTTCAGGACTTGAACCATAGTCAACCTTGTGTGGTTCCAGAGCCTTAACCACCACACCACCCACTGGCCCTGGTTATCACTTTTTTTATCACAGTTTTACAATCCAGTCATCAGATTTTGGACACTTAGGTTGATTCTGTGTTTCACCAATTTTGAATAATGCTGCAATAAACATGGATGTACCAGTGTCTTTCCAGTTGAGGGTTTTCCTACCATTTGGGTGAATACCAAGGAGTAGGCTTACTGTGTCATATGCAAGTTCTATTTGTAGATTTGAGAAGAACTTCCATATTGTTTTCCACAGAGGTTATACTAATTTGCCTTCCCACCAACAATGTAAGAGGGTTCCATTTTCACCAGTCTCACCAGCACTTATTATTTTTTGAAGTCAAAACCTTCTATGAGTATATTTGAATGTTGATGGAAAATATGTTGATTTCTTTTTCCTAAAGTAGTTTTACTTCCATTCTAGTGTGTTATGATTTTAGAAACTGTCCTGAAAATAAATAAAAAGACCTGTTTAAGCTACATGTTAATTTTAAAAATATTTTAAGATATGTTTCAACATAGCAGTGACTATTCACTGATAATCATTTGAAATAAGGATTTTTATAAGTTTTGAAAAAACATTAATGAATTAAATTTGTTTTATTAGTAAGTGTTTTTCTCGTAGCAGATATCTAATAAAAAACCAAGTTTGTTTGCTACTAGAAAAGTGTATAGTATATCTAATTTAAGTACAGAAATAAAAGCAAGACAAAAACAGAATATATTTTAAGTATATTTGGAACATCAGTAAAAATCATTTTCAGTTTTCAAGTTATATCTATAATTATTATCATTTTAATCTATGCCTGTTTTATAAGGATCTGGGTAATGCTTTGTATTCTGATATTTTAATAAAGCAACTAATATGATGTCCATTTCACTTCCTTATTTGAGCTGTTATAAAATCAAATTATTATTACCATATCAATTCTTGTCTTTAAAATACTCAAACCAACTTACATCATACTTGGAACCCAGGGGATGTTTGTTGATGCTCATTTAATGTGAAATAATTTGGTTTTGATGACAGCATAGTTGATTTCTTTCCCCTTTTCCGTTTTGTTCTACCCTTATATGCACAGGCTAAATAACTTCACTTTAATGTGCACCTTTTTCTCAAAATGTTAGCATCAGTCTTGTTGAATTTTTACTTTAAAATTTATGCCTTTTAGTGCACTGGAAATTTCATGGTATTTATGCCTTTCTCGATAAGTTTTCTAGGAATGCCTTTTCTCAGTAAAATGAACCTTCTTGGTCAATCTTTGACTAAATATAGACCTTTACAATTTTAACTAGAGGGGCCAACAGGTGGCATCATGGTTAAGACACTGGATCCTACACGGCAGGCTGCGTAGATCAAATCCCTGATCCAGTCACTTGAAAATCATACCAGGCACATGTGCATGTTTGTCCAACATCCCAAGAGGAGAATGGAGAAGGGATTGTGGCGTATCCATCCTCTCTTGGGGGTGATTTCTCACTTTCCCTCTCTTTCTGTCTCTCCCTTTGTCTATCTCCAGTAGGTGCATATGCTCTATAGCAAAAACTTAAAATATTTTTTAAAAGAATAATAAAAATATTTTAACTAGAGATGTTTCAAAGATAATGAACGGGACCAAAAACTTTCTCCTCAACTTTCTCCCTTTGCCACATAAAACTTTCAGACTGTGGAGGTTATAATCGAAACCAGTACTAAATTTTTAAAATACAATCTCAAAGTTGGAATCCAAAATAATAAAACTAATCTTCATGATGGCTTCTAGGCCAGTTTTCTTGGACACAGCTCACATTCTATTCTTTATTCACAAGAGGAATGCATAGTAGTATTAGTATAGTAAATCTATTTTGCAAGTATTGTTTATAGACATAGACTTTTTTTTTTGACAAATTTTCGCTATAGGGTGCGTGCGCTCACCAGACAGACAGAGAGAGACATTAGAGACAGAAAGTGAGAAATCACCCCCCAGGGGAGATGGTCATGCCGCGGTCCCTTCTCCTCCATTCTCCTCTCAGGATCTTAGGCACACACGCACACGCGCCCGGCGTGAGTTTTAAGCCACTGGGTCCGGGACACGAACCGTGGTCGACTATGTGGGAGTCCAGCAACATAGCCATTACGCTAACTGCTGGTTCCCAATAGACATGTTTTAATAGGAATTAGCTACAATAAATTATCTCTTGTCATAATTTTCCTGAAGGCTTTGGACTATGCCTTTTTGTCATGAATGTCAGAAGTCATGTGTGGACTTTGCATCATATAGAGTAGCTTTTACACCCATCTAGCTCTTATGCTGGATTATTGTTACACAATTGAAAGGAATTCTTGATTCATCAGTGCTGATTGTGAGGCAGTATTATTTGGAGTTTGAATTCCAAAACCTATCACCTGGTCTTAAAATCTGGCTCTCACTAGCTCAGTGACTATGGGCAATTATTAAACCTTAGTGTGTCTCAGCCTCCTCATCTGAATAATGAAGATGATGATATTATCTACTGACTATTGTGAGGAATAAATAAGTTAATAACTGTAAAGAAGAACAACAGCACCTGGAATGTATTCCATACCTTTTAAGTGTGTGCTGTTACTATTATTTACTTTTAAACTTGCTTCTTGTCTTTTAAAATAGTTCATGAAGAATAAATGAAAAATATACCTTTGTAGCCTAGTCCAATGTTTTGCAGTTTTCACTTTAATGATGTATTCCTAATTACTTTGTCTAGAAGACAGTCACATTCATTTTTTTTTAAAGATTTTTGCCAAAGGGCATGTATACTTATTGGAGAGCCACATAGAGAGGCCGAGGAAGAGGGAAAGTGAGAAATTGCCCCCCACACTCCCAGTCTGCAACCTCTTCTCCTTCATCCTCCTCTTGGGATTTTGGGCATGCACACACATGCACTGGGTGTGTTTTTCAAGCCTCCAGGTTCAGGACTTGAACCATGGGCTCACCCATGTGGGATCCAGCACCTTAACTACTATGGAATCTGCTGGCCCTAATAGCCACATTCTTACCATGCTCTCAGTCTCTATGAAGACTTCCTGGTATGAACATAAGCCATTTTCGTACCTGAAGGCAGCCTATTATGGTGTAAAGATCATGAATGTTAGACCTAAAGACCTGAGCTCAGCTCTTAGCTCTACCATCTCCTTCACTGGAGCATAAATGTCTCAGACCATTGCAACTTCAGTGTCCTGGTGTGTAAAATGAATAGTGTATAATGGTTCAGGTCCATCAGGGTTGTTTTAAGAAGTAGCTAAATGTACATCATCTAGCACATTGTAAGTTCCTAATAAATAATGAATTATTTTAAAGAGTAAATAATTTTGTAGTGCTAAGTAAAGTTACTGATTATCTGGTATATTCAAAATATGGACTACTGTGCAAATTATTACTGAAAATAATAACCACCAATTTATTATTGTTACACAAATAATTAAACACTACTCCTCAGATTATTATTGCTATTAAAAAAAGACAACTTGGAGACCAGCAGATGGCATAGCGGTTACATCACTGGACTCCCACATAGTTGACTATGGCTCATGTCCTGGACCCGGCAGCTTAAAACTCATGCCGGGTCATGTGCATGTGTGCCCAAAATTCTGAGAGGAGAATGGAGGAAAAAAGATTGCAGCGTGGCCGTTCCCCCTGGCGGGTGATTTCTTTCTTACTTTCTGTCTCTCTCTCTCTCTCTCTTTGGTGAGTGCAACCTATAGCAAAAATATTTTTTAAATAAAATGATAGACCAACCTAAAATTTCTCTTTTTCTAGGATAAATAATCCAAGTTTTTAACTTCCTCTTTCCAACCTTTATAGTTCTCTTAATCTTGTAGCAAATCATTATGTCCTTATTAAATTATGGGCTCTAAATTAACCCAAAGTTCCTTGACCGTCTAGTTAATTCTGCTCATGTGGAAGAAGCATAATCATTACTACATGTTTCCCATCAATTAATTTGCTTTTTTAATAGAGTAACATTACTGACTTGCTTGGTTGGTGGGTATTCCATGACCCTGATATAATTTTTCCCCCATATTTGTTCATAGTTGACTACTCTTCAGCTTTCTACTTTATAATTTTCTGTTTTTTCTGAGTCATTTACGAGTAGGAAACACAAGAGGTGTAAAATGGAAAATAATTTAGTGCATTTCCTTGTTGCTGTGATTTATGTAGCAGACCTTTACCAACAGAGGGGAAATATGGTGTGACCAAATGGGAAGAGGCTTCATCCCTGCCCTCCACCCCATTTAATGACCACAATGTTGTCAATAGATTATTTTGCCAAAATACACCACCTAAAATAGAAATATTGGGCTGTCGGAAAAGTTGTGACACATTTTTATGTAGAAAATAGATGAAGGAAAGTCTGCTAGATCCAAAAGGAGAGATAGACTGAAACACACAAATTGTTGGGGATCTCAGTACTCCATTATCTCCTTTAGACAAGTCATCTAGACAGAAAATAAGCCAAGAGATACAGGGTCTAAATTTTTCCATGTAAAAACGTGTCATGACTTTTCTGACGATTCAATAACAGATTACTAGAAAAGTTTTCAAAAGATGTACTTGCTTGGGACCAGCAGTTGGCGTAATGGCTATGTCGCTGGACTCCCACATAGTCGACCGCGGTTCGCGTCCTGGAACCGGTGGCTTAAACTCACGCCGGGTGCGTGTGCGTGCGTGCCCAAGATCCCGAGAGGAGAATGGAGGAGAAGGGATTGCGGCGTGGCCATCCCCCCTGGGGGGTGATTTCCTGCTTTCTGTCTCTCTGTCTCTGTCTGTCTGGCGAGCGCACGCACCCTATAGCAAAAACCTCTCAAAAAAAAAAAAAAAAAAAAAAAGATGTACTTGCTGCTGTAGAAGTCATCTCTTATTCTGTGCTTATCTTATCTCTACAACACATTAAAGATTATTAAACCATTAAAAGACCCAACATCTTTGACTCTTCATTAAACAGAAAATTTACCTAGTACCTCATTTGTCACCTATTACATGAATAGGCCCATGGTTTTTGTGTTTACACATGCCTCCGTAGTACTCTTATGCAATTGTTTTCTAAAAAATATCTTCCTTGGGGGTTGGTGCAGCAGGTGGCTTGGTGGTTAAGGTGCTGGATTCCCACATGGCCAACCACATTTCAAGTCCCGGACCCAGTGACTTGAAAAATCACTCCACACACATGGGTGTGCCTATCCAAAAATCCTGAGAGGAAAAGGGATTGCAATGTGGTCATCCTGGGGTGTGATTTCTCACTTTCCCTCTCTCTATCTCTCTCTCTGTTCCCCTCTGGTGCTCTATGGCAGAAATTTTAAAAATAAAAGTAAAAAACTACTTGGGAAGAATAAAATATTAGCTAGTAAATATCTGTTATGATTTAGATTAAACATGCTGACAACTGTCTAATGATTCCTTTTTCCTGCCTATTGACTATATCAGAGTGTGCATCAGTGAGTTAAAAATTCAAATATGTGTACTGCTATTTTACATTTTAAGGCTGACTGCCTTTAAAAGCCAGATTCGAGAGAACTATCTTAGCCAGAGGATTTTGGCTAAAACCGTCTATAAATGCATGCCTGTTTAGAAGCTAAATTAACAAAACTCTCTCCATCAGTTTCTCAAGTTTTTTCTTGCATGTCCATGGTAGCTAGAAAAATCACTAGTAGAACACTCAAGGTCTTTGATAAAAATTTAGAAGTAAAACTCACATGTACTTATTCTTCTATATAGTGTCTCTTCTTGCAGTCAAAACAGAGCCCTTGAACAGCAGTGAAACCACAACCACGACTGGAGATGGAGCGCTTGACACTTTTACTGGGTCAGGTAAAGCCTTTAGCTCGCGTGCCATTATGTACACATTAAGGTGCATACTTGTCATCCTCCTTGTGAATAAGCAGCGTAAACATCCAAACTGTCAGAACTTTGATCTCTAAAAAGGTAGCAATAAGTCTGCTTTTATTGAGAACTAATCATCATCACACTATATACTTTCAGAAATTAATTTGGGATCATTTTGCTGGATTTTTAGTTGACATTAAAATGGTCCCATGACTTTGTTATTGGAGATAAACAGAGCTGGCTTCCTTCATAATTATTTCATACAGTATTTAATTAATTTAATAATTAGATCGGAGTAGCTGACTTTGTTCATTCAACTTGCCCATTTCAATGACATAAAAATTCCCTGCAGTCCAACATTTTAGATGTAAAACTATCCATTCAATTCCTCCTAAATAACCTTGCTTCCTTTCTGGGTTTAAAAAGCTCCTCCTGTGTAAGCAGCTGAGTGACAAGTATTAAAGGTTAATGGGCTGCAGGAGAGCACATGCTGGTTGCATTAGAACCCAGTCTCTGAGAGCACTGGTAGGCATCAAAGAGAACAATAGCGGGCCTTTAAACATCAGTCCCTTTAAAATATGAAATATCTGATAACTCCCAGCTGGGCACAAAGGGAATGAATTAAGTTGACTTAGTTAAAGATTTTTTTTTTTTTTTCAACTAAAATATTTTGTTTGGCTTATTATCTGGCGAAAGGATTTTTTAAACCCTTTCTTAACCAGAGGAGGAATGTGTGTATCAGAGGATAGGCATTAAACCTAGAAAAGTATTTTTGGTGATTAAATATTGGTTTTATTACTCTATTGCAACCTATTTCACATTTATTCATGAACCATGCACAGGGATGTTCTGGAGGTACATGTTTTATGTAAAAAGAGTTCAGGTGTGCCTTTGAGCATAATATCTCTGTAGCATATACTTGAACTTTATAGATGCAAATAATCCAATTTTACACTGATTGGAAGCAGTTGTCATGTATTCACATAAATATTAGTATTCCAAACAGAAATAAATAAAATATGCACAGAGACCCATCTGTCTAATCCACGCCCTTTAGTCACCTGCCTCCCCAGAGATAAATAGGTACCAACTTACTCTAACATTTTGTACTGTTCACTTACCATGACTCTTAACTTTCTGCAAAGAAAATGCATATGTACAAAGTTTTAAGGATAGGAATAGAATTATTAACTAATTGTTGACATATTTCAATAGTATACTACAAGCTAATTAAAAACTGAATGACAGGCCAGAAGGTGGTGTAGTGCCTAAGTCACTAGACTCCTACCTACATGGCTGACCACAGTTGGCCCCCAGGACCCAGTGGCTTGAAAATCATGCCAAGTGCACGTGTGTGCAAACCCAAAATCCTCAGAGGAGAATGGAGCAGAAGGGATTGCTGTGTGGCCACCCACCCCTGGGGGGTGAGTTCTCAACTTCCCCTTGTAAGTTTCTCTCTGTCTCTCTCTGGCAAGCACATATGCCCTACAGCAAAAACCTAAAAAGAGAAAACCTGAATGACAAAACTATAGAATGGTAGTTCCAGAAAAAATTTCAGAGCTCTCTGATATAATTTATAGACAAGAATACTAAGGTTCCCAGAGAAGTTGAAGGTGGTTAAGGCCACACAGTCAAGGCCTCACAGCTGGTCAGTGGTATAATCAATCTGGAACAGAGTCCCTGGGTCCTTTCTATGAAACCTCACCAAAAAATATAAAGATGGAAAAAGACAGACGTGCATGATCGTCCTGTCTGAAATTCACTCTTATTATCTTTGCAGGTATTTTCTCAGTTTTCTTTTAAAATCTGTTTAGAGGTGTGCAAGCCAATGAAGTAGCCACTAGCCATATGTGGCAATTTAAATTTTAATTAAAATTTGGTAAAATTAAACATTTTATTTCTAGTCACATTAGACACTTTTCAGTGTCTAATAGCTGACCATGGTTAGTGGCCGCCACAGTAGATAACTCACACATGCACACTCACAAAACCATGTGAAGTTCTATTTGACAGCAAGCTCTAGGGCCAGGATACACAGTAAAGGCACTATTAAACTTTCCTTACTGTGGGGGAACTGTCCTTCACATCGTAAGATGTTCAGCAGCATTCCTGCATCTGCTTCTAAATGCCAATAGCATCCCCCAGTTGTGACAATGAAAAATGTTCCCGTTTTATTTATTTTTATTTATTTATTCATGTTTTAATTGCTGGGAATCTCACACCAGAGTCAGAGGGAGAACGTACCCCCAGTGAAGTGCAGTTATGCCACAGTCCCTTCTCCTTCATTTCCTCGTCCTGCTGGGATTTTGAACATGCACAGGTGCCTACTTGATGTGTTTTTCAGGCCATCATGTTTGGAATGTGGGATCTGGTTCCTTTAACCACTAGGCTACACGTCAGGCCACAGACATGTTAAATGTTTCTTGCCAATCAAAATTGCCCACTTCCACTTCCCAGCCCATTGAGGGTCACTGATCCAAGGTGTCATAAGAGTAAAATCTTGAAATTGCTTGATGCCATTCTCTGAGAAACTAATAATATGGATAAAATGTTTGCTTTAATTAAGCTTCAGGACATCTTGAAGACAAGCAATTTTGTTTTTGTATGCACAATTAATGGAATATAATGAGTTTAGTGTTTTGGGTAATGTCTGTGATTAATTAAATAACAGTGGGGAATAAAACAAAGGTCTTCCATATTTGTACATGGTATTCTAGAACTCTTTCTGGAGATTAGGCTATCCTTTGTAGTTGTCTAAAAATCACAACACACTTTAATCCAATTTTGTTGCTTTTAGGTACCTATAAACTTAGTAGTTAGAAAAAAAATACTCATTTTAGTAAAGAAACATAAACTCTCAAATTTTTATTCCTTATGTTCACATCACAGTTTTCAGAGTCAAAGATTTTGTATTCTATTTAGAAAACATACATATAGACATAACATTTTGAAGGTTAATTGAGCCTGTATAGTGTTGTCAGTACTTCATTCCTTGGAGAAGGAAAGCATCCTATGTATTCAGAATTGTGTTCATGTAGATGTCTTTTTTTCTGAACTGTGTAATTTTGCTCTTTGTCTTATTTAAGAAAATCTTCTATAGTGAATGTTTCTTTTCATCATTTGATGTCTCTTTGACTATTTTAAAACCTTGAGACTAACTGGTTAGTAAAACCCACATCTTGAGTATACCAAAGTGAAGTTCCATTAAAAAAAAAAGACAAAACAGGGCCAGCAGATAGCATGGTGGTTAAGGCATGGGATTCCACATGACCAACTCCATGAATCAAGTCCCAGACATGGCAGCTTGAAAACACATGTGGTACATGTACATATATGTCTAAAATCCCTAGAGGAAAATGGATCAGAAGGGATCATAGTGTGAGTCAGGTTCCCTCTCTCTCTGTCTTCTCTACCAAGCACATGCACCCTATTGCAAAAATCTAAAAAAAAAACTAACAAAAAAAAAAAAACAAAGACAAAATGACAAAATAGCCTGAAATTAAATCTCATTTAACTATATTTCTATTAAACAGACTATTCACTACTATGAATTAATAAATTGGACTGAATCTCCTATGGAATAGCACTCTTGTTATATAATGGACATTCATTGCTCATAATGGAGAACTGTCTTTTCTCATTAAGTTGACTTGAAAATTTTAAACATTATGTTTTTAAGAAAAAAATTTAAAAATTAATGACTATTGATCAATTTATTTTAACTCTATATCACAAATTCACTTCAATTTTGGATGCTGGAAATTTTAGAACATATCACCTCTAGTCATCATGATTTTCAAAACTGATTCATAATATTCTTGAAAATATACTTACTGCACTATTTCTATGAAAGTTAAAATATGCTTTCCATACTCTGAGCTTACAGGCAAAATAGCATTTTAAACACATTAAATTCTGCATGTTTATGAAGCAGTAGATCACAAGGCTACTTATAGCATTTGGATATAGAAATATATCATGTTTCATAAAATAGTTAGCAACCTAAACCTATTTGTCACTTTTACAATTCTAAAAGTATAGCTCTAGAATTATTATGAACAACTTAGAAAGGACATAGTACTTTGAAGTATAACTATGATTGATTAGACTAAACTAATTCCAGCACTGCATTGTGTACTACTTTAATCTTTTTGAAAAGTGAATGAACAGCAGATGGCCTAATAAAGACACTCTGTGTGCTTGCTCAGTATGGATTGGCTCTGAAGGCATTGGTTCAACACTTTGGAGTCTATATATTTGCGATGCATCTGTCTTAGTCAAGGCAGATGGTTAAAGGAAAGAGAAACTTCTAAACTTTTGGATATATTCCAGTTTGGGGCTGAATGTTTGGCTGAAATGTTAATAGGACCGACTTTTACTTTTAAATTCTTCTCAGGAAAATGTTATCTCTGATAGTTCAAAATACATTCATTAAATATACTTGCTATTGCATTTTGTAATTATGTTTTTTTAACGTATGACATTATTACTCTTGCTTTCTATGAGTATTTCAGTTATTTCTAGAATCTTTTGGATTCTACATTTTTAACTACTCTACTCATTCAATGGTATAAGGAAATAGAAAAACAATACTGTTTTACAATTGGACAATAAAAGTTGGAACATAATTTTTTAAATTTTTATTGTATTTAAATGAGAATAAATATGAACGAAAAATAACATATGAGGAATCTTCCAAAAGTTCATGGAAATGTGTATTATAACAAAAACTATGCATGGATTTCAAAAATTTCTCCACCCAACTAAACTCATATTCTAATTCCATTCTTTTTTTTTTTTTTTTTTTTTTTTTTGGAGAGGTTTTCACTATAGGGCGCGTGTGCTTGCCAGACAGACAGAGAGAGACATAGAGACAGAAAGCGAGAAATCACCCCCCAGGGGGGATGGTCACGCCGCAATCCCTTCTCTTCCATTCTCCTCTCAGGATCTTGGGCACGCATGCACACGCACCCAGCATGAGTTTTAAGCCACCGGGTCCGGGACGTGAACCGCGGTCGACTACGTGGGAGTCCAGCGACATAGCCATTACGCTAACTGCTGGTTCCCTAATTCCATTCTTTTAGGAACGTTTGCAGTCCCCTTGTTTGCCATCATATTGGAATTTGAAATATAAAGTCTGCAAATTTAAAAAATATACATTATGACCCCATCATCAAAGATATTTAAGGCCAGCTTCTTGGTGCAGTGATAATGCACTGCTTAAGGGAAATTGGTTCCAACATGGCAACTGTAGTTTGAGACCCTGGCCCAGTCAGTCTGAAACACACCAGGGCATGACCAGACTCTGTACAGGGTTCTTCTCTCTTTCTCGCTCACTCTCATTCGCGTGTACACATGCACATACTCTATCGTGAATAAGGAAAAAAGTTATCTAAAAAAGTAATTTATTTATAACATATTAATTCATAACAGAATACTACTGGTTTGTGAAAATGGAAGCATAAAATGATTTGTGAGGACTGTTCATTTCATGTTCTTAGAACAAAACGCAACACAGTTTACTTAAGAGAAAGTTTTTAGATATGTTTCTTTTTAAAAAATGAATTTTGAAAATGAATGCATTTTTAGAAAAGTACTTAACGTGATAATTTCCTCATATTGTTATGTACATTCAAGTGAAATAAATTTATGAAGCAACTTTTTGTGTACTGCTTTTTGTGTGTGTGTGTGTGTGTCTTACAGTAATAACAAGTAGTGGCTACAGTCCCAGATCAGCGCATCAGTATTCCCCACAACTCTACCCTTCCAAGTAAGTGGTCAGTAGATTCTTAAAGAATTGTTAGAGCAGTTTCTGGAATTATCATTACCAAATCTACATTCACCCAATATAACAACTTAAAGTGGGCAAACATTTTTGCCAATATATAAATGTATTATAGATAGCAGGATAGACAGATACTCGAATAAATTGGACATGCAGATAATTATCTGTGCAGATTAGAAATAGAAACATCCATTTATATCTGGATAATTCCCTTTATTCTTGATATTTACATACCTTGAGGAAAGCCAGAATATATTTTATTTTTAATGAAAAAATTTTAAATTCTGGCTAGTTTAAAGAAAATCTAAAGAGATTACATTTTATTTAAGCATCAACACTTCATAATTTCATCATTGAAATATTTTTATTGGATTTCAAGTTTTAAGAAACATGCTTTGGGAGAATATACCTTCTTGGTTTTGTATCTAATGTAGTCATCCTATTGAATTCAGTGGTAAATATTTCAGGTTTAACTATATCAAATACCTATATCTGTTTGTTTGGAATCAATAGTTATGGTAAGATTTTGATACACCTTTATATACACGTTGCTATTTTCTGCAGCATCTGAGTTGTCTGCCCTTAGTAAAGGCTGGGGATTGGCTATCCTTTGGGAAACATTATGTAAACTGTGGCATGATGGAGGGATGGTATTTCATTTCTCTTCAGGAGACTTCCTTTATTTATTTAGGTTTTTGATTTTTTTTAATAAGATTCTTATTAGAGCTTTAAATATACTTTTGTATTCATAAAATATTAGGTCACTCTGGCGCGTGCAAGTATGTTCAGGAGCACATTAATTAACTGGTTTGTGCTCCATTTTTCTCACTTACATATTAATTGGAGTGCTCTTTCTGATGTAAACAAGAATCATAGACTTAGAAAGGGGTGCGGAGGTTTGAGGTGTAGACTCTAGGAGTTTAAATGATTTGTCCAAGGTCACTAGACTAGTTTATAGCAGAGCCTGGACTCTTACCATTCAGACTCTGTTTTTTTTTTTTTTTCTGATATTGCTAAAATTATGTTGAGGATAAAGAGGAGGATTATGTTTTTTTTCTGATATTGCTAAAATTATATTGAGGATAAAGAGGAGGATTAGTTCCTGGATATTATAGGATTTCACTGAATCTAAGCTGTCTGAATGAATGTGCAGTCTTTGTTGCCACAGTAATGCTATTTTTCTGATATTTAGGCCCTATCCACACATTCTTTCTACACCAGCAGCTCAAACAATGTCTGCTTATGCAGGCCAGACTCAGTATTCGGGGATGCAGCAGCCAGCCGTCTACACAGCCTACTCGCAGACAGGACAGCCCTACAGCCTGCCCACTTACGGTATTTCACATCTTCTATCTTCTCCTTTAGGTGTGAGCAGGTAATCCTGCTGACTAGTAGTTTCATATTGAAATGTAAGTTATAACTCAGAATGCAGATCATCTTAACTAAATGGTTTGCCCATACGTTTTCTAAACAGATTTGGGTGTGATGTTACCAGCCATCAAGACAGAGAGCGGGCTTTCCCAAACTCAGTCCCCATTACAGAGTGGCTGCCTCAGCTACAGCCCAGGATTTTCTACCCCACAACCAGGCCAGACACCTTATTCTTACCAGATGCCAGGTAAGGAGCCACACACGAAACACACTATGTGAGAACTAATTCTTCAAATAATACTTCTTGACTTCCGTATAGGAACACCCACCCTAAAGACAGTTTTAAACTTTGCGACTGCTCACACAGTTTCTTAAGAAAAGCCAGATGACTAGGCAGAAACATGATGAAAATAGTTGAATGTACATCAAGAAACATGACCCATACCAAATTTAAATTACTTAGGTTTAAGCTGTGTAACAAGGGCAGGAAACCAGGTCCAAGCAAAGCAGCCTCCCAGCCAGTCACCAGGTCAGTCACACGTTTAGTGTCTACTTAAGCAGTTTCAAAGATTCATAGCAGAGACCAGTATTTTCTTTTCTGTATTCCTTAAGTACACAATGCTGTTTTGGTTATATTTAAAGGGGAATTCACTCTTTTCTAAGTTCCACTTAGCACTGAGTGATTGAGGAGTTTTTGTTCATTCTTAAAATACTTCTTTCCTCTTGGTATATATTTCTTAATAAAACTATTTATACAATTTGTTTTCCCTGAAATAAAAATCCTCCATATATGATCCTTATTTAATTTTTCTTATTTTTGGCTTCTATTAAAAATTATGGGACCAGCCCCATACTCTATCGCTTAGGGGTGCCAGATCACATATAGCCAACTGTGGTTCAAATCTCAGTGTTGGCTGCTTGAAAAACATGCTGGGTGTGTGTGCATGCCCCCAGATTTGACAGGTTGAAGAAATAAAGGAGAAGGGATTGCAGCGTGAGCACACCCCACTGGGGAATACTTTCTTCCTTTCGCTGTCCCTCTGTGTCTCTCTGGCAAGCATGCACCCCCACCCTACAATGAAAAAAAAAAAGTAAAATAAAAATAAATTATGTTTAGTTTTTCTGTAGTAGTTGAAGAATTTTAGTGATGTACTAAAAACAAAAAAAAAACTAGTTCTTATTTCTCATTTTGTCTGTATTTGTTAGTCAGAAATTTGAGGCCTTATTCATATATAAAAAGTTCATATATGAACTTTATTCATATATTAAAAAACCTCAAAAAATTTGTGGAAAAAATGAAATTAATGTACCAGCCTATTTTGGTACAAATATTTTTTGAAATTCAAGTATTTACTCCCATAATATACACTTTCTATGGACATTTAGAAGACTTCTTCATGTTTTAGCTACCTGGATATTTGTGGCTGGAGGGGCAGGACTCTTTTTCGCCTGGAATGTAGGTAGATGCATATTTGCATACGTATTGTAGCCACATGAACCACATAGCTTCAGTTAGCAGTATGACGGAGAACAGAAAGATATTATCTTTTATTTCCCAAATACATTCATATTAGATACTCTAGGTTGGGTCAATTTGCATTGATTATGTAATACTGTTGATTACCAGTCAAAATACATTAATAAACTAAACAACTAGCTGCCTCTGTAATCTCATTTTACTTCTGATAAAAACATTCCATAAAGACATACTTTTTTAAAAAAATTATAGTTGATATTTCAATTGTTTTTACCGTCATTTTAAAAAGTAAGTAAATACATTTAAGACTTCTTATAAAGTTTTAGAAGGCATGCAAACCTTAGATTATTGCAGTATTAACTGCTAAGCCTTGAGTCTGAACCCTAGTTCACAATTCCTTTTGGTCTAAAAAAAAGCATGAATGAAGGAAAAGATGGGGAGCTGCAGGCATCAGTTTCAGCTGCCCTCTCTGTTTATTTCCCGTGCTAATAATACCATTAAGTTGATATGATCATTTGAAAATTCTAGTAAGTTTTTGGAAGGAGTATCAGTCTGTGTCAGATTTTGTGCGTTGTGTACCCATGTACCTCTAGTCACTACCCCTTGGGTGTTCACCTCAGTCCTTGTGAAGACTGCTCCGCTGTGGTCCTGGTTACCCCAGCAGATTCCGTGGGAGAGCCTTTACTAGCTGTTCCAGGAGAGCTAGAACTACACATATTTTCTTTCTAAATCTTTCAACTTCCAGTTCTACTGCCTTTGTAACAAAATGCAAAATACGTTTCTCTCACTGAATTTTGCAAAGTGAAATATATTTATCATTGTACACAGAATCCCTTTTTAAAATGTGATTTGTTCTTTACATCTAGGTTCTAGTTTTGCACCATCGTCTACTATTTATGCAAATAATTCAGTTTCCAACTCCACAAATTTCAGTGGCTCACAGCAGGTATAGTAGCTCTTTTTATTTACGCTTTTGAAATCTGTTGCAGATCTTTGAAGACTACTTTCAAATTGTCGTATTCGTGTCTTCTCACAAAATGAGGGTTTTGTTTTATTATTTATAATTAAGATACCATTTCAAGATAGTAAACTGTCCAGAATTCTTCAGACATGTGTTATTCTGGATATTTTAAGTTTCTCGGTTGATAAAGATTTTTCCTTTAAAATGTAAAGTGCTATTGTTTTATTAATTTGGCCTGGCATTATAAAATATGTTGTATACTATTCTGTTATCTTATACAATATTAAAAATAGGCTTTTTGATATAAAGGTTATCATCATGGATATTAATTAATATATTGAACTGTAATCAACCATAGGATCATGCTGTAGGCAATGTCATCATTGAAAAGTACCAGTTGTTACTAAACAAAATCCCTCTGGACCTACTATTGACTTTTTAAATTATTTAATTCTGTGATGGCCTTTAATAAGTGTTTGATTTCTAATTTCCTGACAACTGTATTTTTTTTTTTTTTTACTTTTGTCACGGTACCTGCCTCAAGTAGTCCTTAGTACTCGTCCTAATTATATTTCCTTAATATTTTTTGTGAGTTTGAAAATCTCTCTTGTTAGAATTCTGTGTGGAACCAAAGTGAATGTTCCCAAATGAGTAAATTGGCTCAGAGCTAGATAATTTTAGGATATGTGTTTGCTTCCAAATTTTGTGTTTTTAATTTATGATTATCAACATATTCTGAGTAGTTGAGATTGAAGGGTAGTTGACATCTGGGCAGTCAGTGTACTATTTTATTCTAAGGTAATTGTTGAATTTTTATGTATCCTAAAATGTAAGATACTGCATAAGTGTTAACTTTTGATTTACTGAAAAAATCCTACTAGTTACTTTCTCTTAGTTTTAGTAATATAACAGAATGCAAAAAGGAAATTTTAATTATTAAAATAGTATCGAGTGGAATCAGCAGATGGAATAATGGTTATGTTGCTGGACCCCCACATAGTCGACCGCAGTTCAAGTTTCAGACCCAGCAGCTTAAAACTCACACCGGAAGCGTGTGTGTGCATGCTCAAAATTCCAAGAGGAGAATGGAGGAGAAAGGATTGTGGTGTGGTCATTTCCCCAGGGGGTGATTTCTCACTTTCTGTCTGTCTATCTCTCTGGTGAGTGCACATGCTCTATAACGGAAAAAAATAATAATAAAGAGAAAATAGTATGGAGTAATTATATTTCGCTATGATTGAACTATGTAAGTTTGTATTAGTTATAAACAATGATTTCTTAAAACTCTAAACATCAGTATTCATGTGCATGGTTTATTAAAAAACTGAGAATTACTGGGACCAGCAGTTGGCATAATGGCTACATCGCTGGACTCCCATGTAGTCAACTGTGGTTTGAGTCCCGGACCCGGTGGCTTAAACTCACTCTGGGTGCGTGTGCGTGTGCGCCCAAGCTCCTGAGAGGAGAATGGAGGAGAAGGGATTGTGACGTGACCATCCCCCCTGGGGGCTGATTTCTCGCTTTTTGTCTCTCTGTCTCTCTGTCTTTCTGGCGAGCACACACGCCCTATAGCAAAAACCTCTCAAAAAAACAAAACTGTGAATTACTGATACCTTAATTTTATTAATTTATTGATACAATAGACTTTGAGTACTTAACTATACATTAGATTTTGACAAGGCATTAAAGATTCAAAAATAATAAGTCCTTGTCTCCATTTTCTGAAAAGACACAATCTTCCTGAAGAAACAGACATGAAAATAACTTAGATAGAAGTTGGGATGTAGTGAACATAATAATAGAAATATAGCCCAGACAGAGTAGTAGTGTGAAGGACAGATTACTTCCACTCTACTTCAAAGGATTAAAAACAAAAAAGATTAATAAATGAGAAGAAAATGTATTGATGAAGATAGGTTTTTATCATAAAACAAATTCACTACTATCTGAAGATTTAAATACAGTGGATCCAGTATAAAATGTGATCTCTATTTTGGACTGTGGTCTGGATACCAGTTGAGCAAGTTCTTGCTGAGTGCCTATTAAATATTAGGAACTGGTCTGTTTACTGATGGATGTGAAGGTGGTGCCAGGTGAATCTGACCTGATTCCCACATCATGGAACTTATACCATACTGAGAGAGACAGACAGTAAGCCAGTGAGCATACAGATAAATGTATAATTGGAAAGTATGAAGGCAGAAACCAGAGTCCTATTTTTTTTTAAAGAGAGACTTTTGCTACAGGGCATGTATATTCACTGGAGAGACAGAGACAGAGAGCATGAAATCACCTTCGGGGCGATGGCCATTCCATAGTCCTTTCTCCTGCAGTCCCCTCTCGGGATTTTGAGCATGGACACACATGCACCCAGTGGGAGTTTCAAACTGCTGGTTCTGGGACTTGAACTGTGGTCAATTACATAGGAGTCTAGTGATGTAGCCATTGTGCCATTGCATGTCCAAGACTAGAGTCCTATTAAAAATATTAATAGACATCAACTTTTTAAAAAGAGAGCATGTATGGAAGACTGCTCTGTGAAAACCATATTTAGGTCAAGATGTCTTTAGAGTTAGGTGAAGAATGAAAGCAAGGATGTTTCAGGAAAAGAGAGCAACCCCCAGGGGGTGAAAGGTTTGCTATGACATTGAACTCAAAGGAGGCTGGAATTATGTATAAAGGGAAAGTGGGGAAATAAACATGTACAGAGAGTGGCAGGGCACTGTGGTTTACAGTAAGGGATTGGGGTTCTCCTCCCAGCCCAGTGGGAAACTATAAAAGAATTTTGAGCAGGATAATAACATCATATAATTCATGCTTTGAAAATATCACTCTGGCTTCAGAAACTTAGCACAAAGCCAAATATAGAAATGAGATAAATTAGAAAGCGTACTTTGGCTACAACAGGAAGTGAAGGTAGTTGGAGAAGGGTGACAGTGGAAATGGAGTGGGAACTTTCGAGATAGGTTTGAGAAGAAAAAAGACATTATATTCACTAGAAGCTAGTGGTCTGGACCATACAATATGGCTTTACCTTCCTCTGAGGACATCAGCTAGCTAATGGAGAGCTTCAACGCACAGGTGCCAGACGTAGACTCTCCAGGTTTCCTGCTCCGGCTTTGAAACTTACAAGCTGCATGACTTGCAGATCACTTCACCACTCTGTGCCTTAGGCCCTTTCTCTGTAAAATGTAGATAATAATAATATTACAAAGATGATTGTTAGGATTAAATGAGTAAAACTATTTAAGCCCTCAGAACAGTCTCCACCCAAAATAAGCACTGTGAAAATGTTTGCTATCACCATTTCACTCTGAGAAAGATGTTTTGCTCACAACTTTGTTCAAATATTAGTAAGAATTTTTTTCCTCATCTCACAGTTGAGAGTGGGAACATGAGATCCTTAAATTAGCAGAATAATAGAATCTAAATTTTCTGTCACATGACTTAATCTTTTCTGATAAGACATGTATTTATTTATACGGGAAGTCTCCTTTTTTGGAAACCACATCAAATATGGATCTTTGTTCCCTTCAGAAGACATTACATCAGGGGATCTTAATCCTGACCAAAGATTTATCATCACTGATAACGTTTTGGGGTAAAACATACTTAGATACATTAAACACTGATTATCACTAATAATCTTTGCTTTTCATCTTAATATGTTATAAAGATTTTTAAGGGCCAATCTTATCATTTTAAAGTTCTTAAAATTTTTTCATTAAAAACAAAGGGTTGATCTAGTGATTTCATTTTTATTTTTAACAAAGAAGGGAAATTATTGGATTGTCAGAAAAGTCATGACACGCTTTTGCATAGAAAAAATACATCATGACTTTTCTGACAACTTGATAAATAGTGGAAAACCTCACTAAAAACTTTTAAGTGAAAGCCTCAAGTGGCATATAGCTTGTGAGGGGGCGGGTAAGAAAAAAATGTCTTATTTATCTTCTTTTACTTCCTTTTTCTTCCTACCAAAATAATAAAATGACCAAGAAGGGGAATAAAACAAAAATCCCAAAAATACGGAGTGAGTTTTCATGGAAGAGGAGCAGTTACAACTCCTCCTTGCTGGGGGTGTTGGGAGATGGATAAGCACTGATTTTGTGAATATGTCCTGAATCCACTTTCTCTCCTTTTCAAGTACATAAGTTCTAAGGACTTAACTCTTTAGGATAAGCAATAATGGGGTTGGGCAAAGTGAAGTTATGCAACCTTTAGTCACATTAAAATTTGGGTGCTGGAACTAGTTTGCTTAACCAGTAAGGTAGTTTGTTACTACATGTGTGTAAAAGATGCCTATGAAATAGTCTTTGCTCCCTAAGATCACCTCATCATGAACTCAGAAACAGAGCTTAATATTAATTTTTCAATTGCCATAGGGAATGGTTTTCTTTGGTGCATACTAGATGATAGTTTCCCTTTCAAACACAAGCATCTCAATTATTGTTTCAGGATTATCCATCCTACACAGCCTTTGGCCAAAACCAGTATGCACAGTATTACTCAGCATCAACATATGGAGCATATATGACATCCAACAACACAGCTGACGGCACGTCATCATCAACCTCTACCTATCAGCTGCAGGAGTCTCTTCCAGGATTGACTAGCCAACCAGGTACAGATCTTCACCCAGGTGACATACATCATATATTTTATAGTATCTAATATGGAAAAGATGAATATTTCAAAACATGGCTGATAGCTTATAGATAATTGTTCTGATATTGAATCTACATTAACCTCACTATATAAAATGAGATTTGTCTGGCATTTCAGAAAGTCCTCCTTTTAGATATGGGACAGATAGAAGACTTTGATTTCCAAATGACAGTGTATTTATGAATATAAATATAAAAAGGTAATGGATCTTTTGCCATTCTCATTCTTCTGTGAAACACATGACAACAAAATTGTATTGGGTTTTTGGAAAAGTCATGATGCATTTTTGCATAGAAAAAATATGTCATGACTTTTCTAACAACTTAGTAATATCATCTTGAGTATAACTGATACTTCTTTTATACTGGAGAGTGTATAGCCTCTGCACCTTTGAGAGGCATCAGTGGTTCTAGCCAGTGGACATTCCCTGCATTGCTAGGATTTACAGGATCAGCAGTAGGAGGTTTGATGTCTTTCATCAGTGTGCATATTTAAAATAGATTCTGGTTTTTATTATCTAAGCTTTCTCTATTCTTATTGAGGTTGTATTTGCTCCATAAATGATCCCATCTGAAGTAAAGTTAAAAGCACATTTAATGGAAATTCAGCATAATTTCAAAACAAAAATCCAGGACTCTTAGAGAAATTATGAAAATGATTTTAAAATTATGAATAAAGGCAAAGAAATTACAAGAGCCTAAATAATTTAGAAAATAAGAACAAAATTAGAAGACTCATATTGCCTGATTTCTAGAATTATTACAGTAATCAAGAAAACATGAAATGATATACAGTGATTGAATGTACAAAGAAAGAAAGAACAGTACTAGCAAAGGAATAGGTAAGTACAGCCATAAAAATAATGGGGAATTCAGAAATACACTCATACACAGTACCAGAAAACCAATTTATGACAAAGGGTACAAAGGCAATTGAATAGAAAATGAATATATTCTTAGCAAATGATGCCAGAATAATTGGACATCTATTTGCAAAGGAAAAATAGCTCATATACAAAAAGTAACTGAAAGGGGATCATGTTAACCTATAAGTAAAAACTAAAAGTATAAAAACTTCCAGAAGAAAACATGGAGAAAATCTTTTTGACCTTGGGCTACATAAAGATTTTATAGATATGGTACTAAGAACACAATCTGTGAAAGAAAAGATAAAGTAGATCTTATAAAATTAAGAATGTCTGCGCTTTGAAAGACATTGTTAGAAGAATTTTAAAAAGTCAAACCACAGATTGAGAGAAAATATTTGCAAAACACATCTCCAATAACAGACTTGCATCCAAAACATATAAAGAATGCTCAAAATGAGGTTAAGAATTTTCAGAAACATCATTTGAGCATATTAGTGTATTTGCCTTCAAATATTTAAAAAAATTCAAATTTATCTCTGCTTGTTTTTCTTATTCATCTTGGAAGGAATGAAAATCGGGATACATGGCCACAGTACTGTAAATGCTTTCTAACTGGCCTGGTGGGACCAGGATAATCCAATATCATTAAATAATTGTTATTGTGTATCTATTTGATATCAGCACTGTGCCAGAAATGGATATTTCAGGAGTGAGTGTGCTCTCTGCATAGCTTTAGGTTCTATTTAACAATCAAGACAAAGATCCAGAAAAATAATTACAACAGTGATGAGTACAGAGAAAGTAAAATGGTAGAAAATGTGGAGAATATTATCTAGTAAACTCACTCAGACCTAAAGAAGTAACAATGAAACTGATCTTTTAAGCTAAGCCAAAGTATGTGTAATCATAAATCAATAAAATGGTAACATCCATTATTTTTAGATCCTTCTTCAGAATATCATTTTTATGACGCATGGAAAAAGAGTAATATTGTTTGTCTTTGGTGCTCCAACTTACAGTTTCTTTCCTCTTATTCCTTTCATTTAGATCATCCTAGGAGCTTATAGCCCCTTTGAATTCCAGGTTCTTATCTCTTTAAGTCTTCTTGTTTAGTCTTCCCATGAGCCTCAGCCTCCTGAGCATCTGTACACATGCAAGGCCAGGACTGGAGGGTGGCCAGTGAAATTGCAAAGGCACAATATGTAAAGGGGCACTCGTTCTCATGTGCCTTAGGAGCCCCACTTGTTTACTTGTTATTCCTAGCTTGTACCTCATGTTCCAAATCTGTCCTGATTGTCTTTGAGGCAATACTTGCATTTCATCAAAGATCATACCTTAATTTAGACAATGAATGATTTCAAAATTTTTGCTTAACAGGTTGTGGAGATGTTTTAGATAAGGAGCTATTTGATATGCTATTATCACACTGAAAGTTTTTGTTTTTGTTTTTGTTTTCCAATAGAGAAAACAAGGTAAGGTAACTAAAAGCACAGAAGTATTTGATCCAGGTGTCACATACTAAAAGACAGGCAGGATCAGCAGGCTGTCTTGTAATTTACTAAACTACAGCTACCCTGAATGAAAACCATGTGTATACTCAACTGTGGTATATGCTGGGTAGAGTTTTGAGTAAAAGGTTGATTTGGCTCTGATTTCCATGTGAACACAATAGTTTCCCTGCAAAAAAAGCACAGATGGTTGCATTCCACTAGCTAAAGAATAATCAGCATTCAAAATAACTATTTTATTCATATTAAAAATAATGAATATTTACAGGTAGATATTCTGTGTACGTGCCATTGAATGTGACACATTCATCTGTAGTATTCTTATATTCACTGTCAGAATGCTGCAGTTTCTTCAGGCTTCCATTGGTTGCTAATGCCAGCAAATATGATTCGGCATAATTTTCAAATTTTATCAGACTTCCTATTGAATTTTTATTTCCACTTGTAACTGTACTATCCTCTCAAGCAAAATCATAATAATAGACATGTCTGGAGCTTTAAAGGAATTTTGTGGCCTCAGACCTTTGGGAGAGGTAGTTTTAAGTTTAATTTTGCCTTTTCCGATCTGGCATCTGTCCAAAGAGCAAACATGTTTATAACTACAAGATTTTTCTGATGAAATCTGATGGATTATGTTCAAGGACAGGAAAAGTATTTCTCTTTTACTGGTTCTCCATTTTGGACTTAAAACAGAGACTTAACAATTAAATCCACAATTTTTCATAAAATATTCACTGTTGACTTCCATTTTAAAAATAGAAACATACCTTATGTTCAATAAGGAACAGCTGGATTTTTTTCTGATTTCAAGATAAATCTAATGAAATAATGTCAGATCTAAATATCTAAAATTTACAAGGTATAGTTTTTCATTACTGTACTGATGAAAGAATAATTATTCAGTCAAGTATGGTGTTGGCTCAAGAAAAGCCTAGGGCAATTGGTAATAGCTCTGCTATTCAGAAATTATAAATAGCATTCAGTTATTTGCTTTACCTTATTGATAGTGGATTTAAAGAAATGTTACTATGCTGATTAAGAACAGACATTTTAGTTCATTACCTTCATGAAGATCATTCTTTGCCTTTAAGATAAAGTTTATCTTGGGTATATTGTATTTTTTATTTGCATTCAGAAAGTTTGAGTACTGGAACCAGCAGTTAGCATAATGGCTATGTCACTGGACTCCCACGTAGTCAACCGCGGTTCGAGTCCCAGACCCGGTGGCTTAAGACTCGCGCCGGGCGCGTGTGCGTGCGTGCCCAAGATCCAGAGAGGAGAATGGAGGAGAAGGGATTGCGGCATGACCATCCCCCCTGGGGGGTGATTTCTCGCTTTCTGTCTCTATGTCTCCCTCTGTCTGTCTGGCAAGCGCACGTGCCCTATAGTGAAAACCTCTCCAAAAAAAAAAAAAAAAAAAAAGAAAGTTTGAGTACTGATTAGCACATGAAGATGAGATGACTTTATAGCTTCTTTTCAAATATTTTAACCATCTTTAAAATGAAGTTAAGTTAGTAATTTGTAACTGTATTATGCTTCATGCTAAGACCTTGGAAAACATTACATTATCTAGTTGAACTTAACAAGTGCTTACTTTAACTATATTTATAAAACGGTAACAAATTTAGTAAGAATGCTTTCCTCTAAGAAAAGAAGCCAGTTTCTTGAGCAGAACACAGCCGACTTCTTAAAATTCCATGATACTGAAGTTAGAAAGAGAAGCAAAGTACTCTCTACCTCATCTAACTGAAACTAACAAGAGGATTTAGATGGGAAGGGTGGACTACCTTGACCTTTTCTTCCAATTTACATTTTCTCTCTGCAGTACTACTGTGCCCTTCTGCAATTACCTGAATGAAATTTGGCAGAGGCACTGGAATTAATTCTCCTTTAAAAAAAGTGTCAACAAATGTTTAATGACCAGTTGAGGTCAAGTTACTAGTTTTATCCTTTATCAGAAGAAAGGATAGTAGCACCTTCAAAATGTATAGCGGTCAGTACAATTCCACCTGGATTGCTGTAAGAACCCAGATACATCATGTGCCTCCCACATAACATGCTCTTTTACTTTTTTGAAGTTCTCTTCATTAATTTCTTGGCTCATCCTCTCAAAAAAATTGTATGAAGTCTCTACCACTTTTTAAAAATGTATTTAAAATGACAACTAGAAAATTAAATATATTTATCATGTACAATATGTTATTTTGAAAAATATATACATTATGAAAGGCTTAAACCCAGCTAGTTAACATATTTATTACATCACAATCATAATTATCATGGTGACAACATTTCAAATCTATTCTCTTAGCAGGTTGTAAGAATACAGTACATTGTTATGAACTATAATCACCATGTGGTACAATAGATCTCTTAAATTTATTCTTCTTGTATTTAATACAATTTTGTAACTTTTGGTTGTTGTTGTTATAAGGTGTGTGTGCTCCCCAGAGAGACAGAGAGTGAAAGAGGGAAATTGAGAAATCACCCCTCAGGAGTATGGCCACACTGCAATCCTTTCTCCAGTCTCCTCTTGAGATTTTGGGCATGCACACATGCCCGGCATGATTTTCAAGCTGCTGGGTCTGGGACATGAACCATGCAGTTGGCCGTGAGGGATTCAGCACCTTAACCTACACACCACCTACACACCTGCTGGCCTGTTTTGTATTTTTTAACCAATATCTTCCCAACCCCTCTTCCCACCACTACAGCCCCTGGAAACCACTATTCTATTCTTTCATTTCCACAAGTACAACTTTTTAAAACTCTATATACACATAACTTAGAACATTTAGTATTTGATTCTCTGTATCTGACTTGTTTTTCTTAGCATTATGTCCTCTGGGTTCACTCATATCATTACAAATGACAGCATTTCTTTTTTGAGGCTGAATAATATCCTATTGTATATGTATATCACATTTTCTTTATCCATTCATTTATTGATGGTGACTTGGTTTGAGTCTGTATCTTAAGTATTTGTGAATAATTCTGCAGTGAACATGGGAGTGCAGGTATCTTCTGAAAACAATGATTTCATTTCTTTGGATATATACCAAGTTAGTGGAAATGCTAGATCACATGGTAGTTCTATTTTTTTAATTCTAATACAGATAGTGCTGTTATTAGTGATATTCTCTCCTGCTGAATTATCTAATCATTTGTTTTAGATCATCAGTAGAGTTAGGAAAATCAGTATGTCATGGCAGTAAGGAAAACCCAAGTTGCCTGCAAGTCATTTATGAAACTGGTATTTATTAGTCACCTCCTGGCCTCCTTTGTGCTGGGTAAGGTAGTTCTATTTTTAATTTTCTGAGGCAGCTCCATACTATTTTTCGTAATAGAGGTACAAGTTTATGTTTCCACCAACAGTGTGCAGGGGTTTTCTTTTTTTCAGTATACTCTCCAACTCTTATTGCTTGTCTTTTTGATAATAGCCATACTAACAGGTATGAGGTGATAGCTCATTGTGGCTTTAATATGCTTTTCTTTGACAATTAGTAATATTAAGTATTTTTCATATACCCATGGGCCACGTACAGGTCTTTCTTTTTCTTAATGACAATTCATACCCTATGTCCATTTTTTTATTTGAGTTATTTGTTTTCTTATTGTAAAGTTCATATATAATTTAGACATTAACTCTTTATCAGATGTGTAGTTTGCATATATTTTCTCCCATTCCATAGGTTGTTATATGATTCATTCAATCAGTAGATGCAGATCTAGGTTTGATCTTTTTGTAACCTTGAGCATCTGTTGCTATTTGGGGGAGGAAATATAACTAGTGGTAAAAGCAGGAGTTCTGGAATCATACCAACATTGCCATAAATAAGCTATTTATTTTGATAAGTAAATCAAGTCCCAAATTTCCATTTTCTAAAAGTTAAAAGATGGTAATAAAGGATCTAATACATGGGCTGGAGGGAATTTCAAGTCAGATATATATCTGTATGTAAAGTTTCACAATAAAGATATCTAACAAATCAATTAAAAAACAAATAACACAATTTTTAACATGGGCAAATGATTTAATAGTTACTTGATAGAAAGAAGATATCAAATGGCATGGAACTTATGAAGAATTGTTCTCCATCATTATTTATCAAAAATTTCTAATTAAAACCACAGTGAAATATAACCATTCATCCACAATGGGTAAAATAAATAAAGATTAATAATATCAAGTATTGGCAAGGATTCAGAGCAATGGCAGCTCTCATTGCCAGTAGAGGAGTAAATAAATATAACCGTTCCATAGAAATGTCAGTCTGTGCTGAGGATGAACATATGCATCCCCTCTGATGCAGCAATCACCTTGGTAGGTATAGTTATACATGAGAGAAGAGAGCAAATGTCCAAAAAGACGTGAGTTTTCATAATAGCCCAATTATGAATAACCCAGATGTTCATCAACAGAATGGATAGAACCGAATGCACATATGTGATAAAGTTCTAGCCACATTAAAGAAAGAACAAACAACTGCTTCAGGCTGTAATGTAGGTGATCTCACAAACATAACGAGCAGTGAATTAAGCCAAACTCATATTTCAGTAAGACTTTTTTAAAAAAAAGAACAATGCATGATTTATACTAAGGGTTTAATAAATGTGGAGATACTTTTCATGCTTTCTTTTAAAGGCTATGCAGTTACCCATCAAAACACTTCTGCTCATGTTTTGTCCCAATTTGAGACCTTTTTAGACCTTTCTGTAATTTGAAAATAATCAATTGGAAAGAATCAATAGGTATTAAGTCTTCATTTTTATTGAAACTCAGACACTTTCTCTGACCACAGTCTTTACCCTTCACCTTCCCGCTCTTCTCATCCATTTGCTGTGACAGTTCATTTGCTGCTGGATCCCAGTTCATCTGAATAGCTGTGTTCCTACAAAACTTCTTTCTTTATTTTTAATTTGCTGTAGGGTGTGTATATTCATTGGGGAAACACAGAAAGAGAGGAGTGAGAAAGTACTCCCCAAGGGGAGGTGGCCGCACTGCAGTTCCATCTCCTCTATTCTCTTATTGGGATTTTGGGCATGCATACACCATGTTTCTCAAGCTGTCAGGTCTAGGACTTGAACAATGCAATTGACCATGTGAGATCCAGCTACCTTAACCACCATACCACCAGCTGGCCTTTATGGATCCAGTTTACAATCAGTCACCTACAGCTGATCAAAGTGACTGGGATTTTACAAGTGTTTTGTCCTTTCAGCTTTTGCACTGTTGCAAGAATAAAGCTGCCTTCTAATGGTTAACACCTGAAAATTAATCTGTAATGAATATAAAGACAGGTTTTATGAAATATCATCCAGAAATTTTTTAAAAAGCTTACTTAATAAGTGAGGGTTATTTGAATTAACATTATATTTGAAAGAGATCATTCGATTTGCAGGATATAGTAACCTTGGAAGCATTGCTTCTAAAAAACAATTAAAAATAGAAAAAAAAATGTGTAATTTTATTTAAAAGTTTCTGTGTGTTCAGATACCTAAAGCTTCATTTAGTGCTTATACAAGTAAGCTGAAGCATGATTTACTACATGGTAGAGCTATATTCAACCCCCAAACTAACAAACTTCATTATTAGGCTGTCTGCTCCCATCTAAAGAGACCCAGACAATGAACTGTGCTAACCATAATTTAAGGGAAAATAATATATGGAACCTAGGCATGTTTTTTTTATTCTGTCCCGACACGCACAGTGTTTCCCAAAGAAAATGTGATAACTGATAGAAATGATTAGATATTAACTATGTAAAAATTACCATTTGTCAGAAAAAGTATTGCCTAAATAATTCAAACTTGTTTTCTTAGATTAATAACTGCTTGGCTGCCTTGAAGGTTATTTTCGTTTCTTTTAAAACCTTTTTTTCTTTTAAGAATTATTTCATTTGGGACCAGCTGTTGGCATAATGGCTTTGTTGCTGGACTCCCATGTAGTCGACCGCAGTTCAAGTCCCAGGCCCGACTGATGGCTTCAACTCACGCTGGGCGTGTGTACCTGCATGCCCAGGATCCCGGGAGGAGAATGGAGGAGAAGCAATTGCAGCGTGGCCATCCCCCCTGGGGGGGGTGATTTCTTGCTTTCTGTCCCTTTCACTCTGTCTTTCTGGCAAGTGCACGTGCCCTATAGCAAAAAGCTCTCCAAAAAAAGAATTATTTCATTTAACTTTAATTAATTAATTAATTAATTAATTAATTTAATTCTAAATTTGACCAGAGAAGTACAGTGAGAGAGAAAGAGGGAGGAAAGTGAGAAAGCAAGCCACCAGGTCTAGGTCTTGAACCGTGATTGGCCATGTGTGAGTCCAGCACCCTTAACCACCATGCCAGCTGCTGGCCCCTATTTTAGTTTATTTTAAAGATCAAGCAAAATAATTAAAACATTTTTATGTTTTAAAATTGTGTAATGTAAGTTTAATGTAGTTTGCTATCTGACTCTCTTAGAAATTTTAACTTTATACATGTGATTTAAATCAGAGTAAGTATTAATCAGATTCATCCCTTAACAGTCCACAGTGATAAATACTCTTACCCATGCTTTAATAAATAATGAAATGGAGATTCAGAGAGATTGGGTGATATGCTTGAAGTCAGACAGCAAGTCAGATTCCTTTACTTGTACAGTCCCTCACAGTTGTCATAGTTTATCCTAACAACCCTTCCTAGAAGTGTGCCATTTCGTGGTATTCTTTAACTCCTATCATACATTGTCACTAGCTTTAGACATTTCAAAAATGTAGATACCTATGGAACATGATGAAATAAATTACATGAAACTCTGAAACAGCATGTGGCTTGGTTGGAAGTGAATATTTATGCATGCGTAATCACATGTAAGGTCATTAACATAGGAGGAGTTTAAATCACCCAGATCTTGTGGAGTGAGGAAGGTAGTCAAAGTATGGAACTCCCATTAAGTTGCAGCTTATAGGAACAGTACATGTCTCCTCATCAGAGGACTGGTGAGGGGGATTCTAGAGCTAGAAAGTGCAGAGTATCCATTGCCAAGTAATGGTTCCAAAGAGATAATGTTTGAAAGGATCAAGCACAAAACACAGAGACCCAGAAAGATAAGGACTGAGTGAGTCTACTGCATTTGTCACTCAAGTGGTCATTGAGAGCTCTTAGCGAGAGTATTTGTATTACAGTTTTCTTGTGCTGAAGCTAGATTATGACAAATTAGGTGTCCTGAAGTGGAGACAAACGTGCCACTGGTCATAGGCAGCTATTGAGCACTTGGAATGTGGCTAGTGCAGATGGAGTTGTGGCTACAAATGTAAAACAGGGATAAGATTTTAAAGACTTAGTCTGAAAAAGAACATAAAATTTATTATTGATATTTATGTTGATTGTATGCAGAAATGAATACCACTTTGGATATATTCATTTAACATATGAATAAGATTGATCTTAGATGTCTCTCTTTTTAATGCAGTTGCTAAAAAATTTAGACTTATGTACGTGGTGAATTTTCTGGCTCACATTGTATTTCTATTGTATAGCACTGGTATGCATTATTCTTTTCAGAAGTTTCATTTGAAAGGGAAGATAGCAAGTAGATAGCATCTAAACAGAAATGCAAGGTCAAGGGGAAGGATTCTAAACTTACTGGTGGCCCCTGGAAAAGGAAGGAGAGGTGGAAAGGAGAATGAGAGAGGTTTTTGACTAATGGAGTGTGATTCCCTAAGAGATGGGGTAGAGTCCATTTTGCAGGTGGAAGAATGGGATTGATTCAAAAAGAGACATCATGGGACCAGCAGTTAGTGTAATGGCTATGTCGCTGGACTCCCACGTAGTCCACCGCGGTTCGAGTCCCAGACCCGGTGGCTTAAACTCACGCCAGGCGCGTGTGCGTGCGTGCCCAGGATACCGAGAGGAGAATGGAAGAGAAGGGATTGCGGCGTGACCATCCCCCCTGGGGGGTGATTTCTCGCTTTTTGTCTCTCTGTCTCTCTCTGTCTGTCTGGCGAGCGCACGCACCCTATAGCAAAAAACTCTTCAAAAAAATTAATTAAAAAATTCAAAATAAAAAGAGACATCTTAGCCTCTGAACTATGACCAAAGAGGAGGTGAGGATAAGTCTAAATGTAGATAAATACGTAGGAGGAAGCATAGACAGAAAGTTGAAGGCATATAAAAGACAGGTTTCATAGATCCTAGAGATTAAGACTAGGATTGGAGTGATCTACAAATTTTTTGAATGAATTAGATTTTTATGTTCTTTGGATCATACTTTTTTGTGTCCTAGAAAGTTTCTATTGTATAGGAATTTGTTAAGATCGTTGATAATGATAACTCACATCTGATCTAAAAGGAAATGTTATTTTTGACACCATTTTTATTCATAGGAGAGTTTGACACTGTGCAGAGCCCCTCCACACCTATCAAGGATCTTGATGAGAGAACATGTAGGAGTTCTGGGTCAAAGTCCCGAGGAAGAGGTCGGAAAAATAATCCCTCCCCACCCCCTGATAGTGACCTGGAGGTATGCCTGCTTATTCTTACTATGATGCTTCATTTTAATGAACAATATATTTTTACAATTCCATTACATTTCAAACTTTAAAAAAAGAAAAAAAAAAAGATGTATCAGGAACTGAATGAGCCTACTCTGTTCTAAGCATTTTACAACGCTGAAGTTAGAGATTTTGTCCATTGTAATGGATAAAAACTTTAAAACAATAAAACTTTAAAGTGATAGTACTTTTACAAATTCTAGGCCTGAAATAACTACATCTTTTGATCCCACTTGACACTAACAAATTTTAAAAGGAAAGTCACATTTGTGGGAAAATTTTCTGAGAAATACTGTATTTGATAGTGCTAAAGGAATGAAAATTTATAAGGGTCAATAAATTTAAGTAGATAAAAGTAATCTGTATGGAAAAGAAAAGTCATCTCCTGAAAATAGGGAAAATTTCAGTCATCTGATATATTTGAATATCTGTAGAAATTTTGATAATATGTTATTTTCCTACTTATGAGATCTTCTGAGAGTTACCCATGCTAAACAGGTTGCTTTTTATATAAAACATCAGGAGAAATTAAATTTAAACATGTTACTTCTTATACAACTACATACATTAAAACCAATTGAGTAAAATCAAGTAAGAAACATTGCACCTCTTCATAAGAGACTTTCTCTACCTGAACATTAGCAGCGAATTCATGTGCCTTCAGCCACCCGGCAGGGGATGTAATGAGTGACCAAAGGTCCAGGAACTGTGGGGAGCTGTAAGCACTTCCCTATTCTGAAATCCCACTCATGACTGCCTTGTGGGATGCCAGGCCACAAGACTGCAGCTTCTGATTTCTCAGCAGCAGGCAGAACCCTGGTTTCTGTGAAGTCTCCTAGTTATGAAATGTTAATCAATAATTTGAAATATTTCAAAACGGCATGCAGACTGAACAACACATCTGCTGGTTTACTCTGGCCCAAGAGAGTCCACAATTTACAATTTCTTTTTAGAGATTGCTCATCTTTTTTTTTTTTTTTTTTTTTTTTTTTTTTTTTTTAGGTTTTTGCCATACAGCTCACCAGAGAGAAGACAGAGACAAGAGAGAGGGAAATTGAGAAATCATCCCCCCCAAGGGGGGATATCCACGCTACATTCTGTTTCTCCTCCATTACAAAGTCTAAATATGTCTTATTTCAGTTTTAAGTATGAGTTATTGTTTGGAAAAAAATTCATTCAAATTAGGACATCTTACTCTTTTTTTTTTAAAGAATTATTCTATTTAACTTTATTTATTTTAATTTGACCAGGGAGGGACAGAGAGAGAGAGAGAGAGAAAGTAAGAAACTAAGCCTCCAGGTCCGAGACTCCAACCATGGTCAGCCATGTGGGAATCCAGCACCCTTAACTACCACCCCACCTGCCAGCCCCCAGGACATCTTATTTTTAAGCTTATTATTATTTGTACGATTCTTGTTCCTCAGGTTTTACAAATGCTGGATTTGAAAAATTGGGGGAAAAATGTAGTGGAACTGGGTAATTTTCTGTAAAGTAATATTGAAATTATATCCAATAATGAAGGGAGATATTTTCTACTTACAAAGAGATTTCTGTTTCCTTAAACTTTATAGCTTTCTGATACCTACTTTTTTGTCTTCAGCGTGTGTTTGTCTGGGATTTGGACGAAACCATCATTGTTTTTCACTCACTGCTCACGGGGTCTTATGCACAGAAATATGGCAAGGTAAGAAATCAGACATTTTACTCCAAGAAATCTTGTTAGAATTTTATTTTGTTCAGAACTCTCAAGGGCCATTTAAAAACACTGTGAAGTGTTCTTGGTACAGTCTTATAAAATCTTCTCAGTGATCTATTGGTTATCAGAAAAGTCATGATGTATTTGTTCTGTTTTTCTATGCAAAAAATGTATCATGACTTTTCCAACAACTCAGTATTTCCAGTGACTTATTATAAGGTGAC
This sequence comes from Tupaia tana, assembly GCA_026018925.1. NCBI lineage: Eukaryota > Metazoa > Chordata > Mammalia > Scandentia > Tupaiidae > Tupaia > Tupaia tana. Next base: position 75,748,596 of record JAKSZU010000002.1, read on the forward strand.
AGATTTTATCAAGCTAATTATAAATTGGATTCTCTTTTCCTTCTTCACAATGACTTTGTGTTTCCTATATCAAGATCAAGCCTCTTACTCTCTCATAATTATTGTAGAGGAAAAATTTGATAAATTGTAATGGGTTTTGAAAGATTATAAAATCACATATTATTTCCTACTAAGGGAACCTTAAGAAATAGTTTGAACTAGTTTGTTGCACTAACAGTTGCTGTAGGATGCCATTTAAAAAATAAGTATAATACATTTTTATCTGACAGATCCTTTGGATTTATGAATGAAAATATGTTTCTGTAACTTGAGTAAGCCTAATAAGGCTATGAACGGTGACCTAGGATCACACCATGCCTTTCTCTTTTGCTATTGTTTTCATGGTTAGTGTCTTCCAAGTGTTATTATACACTTGTTGTTTAAGTGTTTCTACAAATGACTGTTTGTACAAAGACTGACACAACCATAACAGACAGGCCTTTCAGCTGTAAACACAGTAGTGTAAGCCATTACTGTTCAAGTCTGATTCAATAGGACTCATAATCTAACCAGAATCAATTGGGAATATGTTGGCCAGCTTTCAATTACAGAGTAGTCTTCTAAAAGTTCATGGAAAAGGAGCATTATGAAAATCCTATGCATAGATTTAAAAATAAACTCAATAAAGTTCCATGTTTCCATTAAATTTTTGAAGTCCCCTGGTCTTGCTATGCCTTTATAGCATCACATTATTTGGTAATGTCTCATGTAAGCTCAATATGCAGTTCTTAGCAACCGTGTCTTCTAGACTAGTAATGATAAATTGCACTTTGGATGCATCTACATCATTATTTTGTTGTTTTTTAGTAGAAGTAATGGATGTTGCCAAACACATATGAAAGTAGCAATTTGTTCTGTTTTTTTTTTGTTTTGTTTTTGTTTTTTTTTTTTTCAAAAGCAGTCTTGGCCCCTTTATCAGACATCATCATCTAAAATAGTAGTCTCTAAAAAAGGCTGTATACATATGCACCAGACATATAAGGCCATCTGTTAAGATATGGAAAAAAAATATTAGAATGAATACTGACATGCACACATACATTTGTGTCTCATTAATTTTTTATCATCTCTTTCACAATATACATACTTTACAAATACATTTCTAGCTGCTATAAAAAACTACCGTAGACTGGGTGGTTTAAACAATAGACATTGATTTATTTTTCATAGTTTTGGAGGCTGGGAAGTCCAAGATCAAGGTGTCAGAAGATTTTATTCTTATGAAGGCTTACTTCCTGGGTTACAGATGGACGTCTGTGTCCTCACGTGGTGGAGGGCAAAGAGCTAGAAAGCAAATTCTTGCGTCTTTTTATAAGGACACTAAACCCATTCTCAAGGACTCTATCTTCATGATTTAATTACCTCCCAAATGCCCCACCTCCTAATCCCCACTGGGATTAGAATTTCAATGTGAATTTGGGGAGAATAGAAACATTCAGTCCATAGCATACTTGCATATGGTTTTAATTTGAAGTATTACTATACATAAATTAGGGGTGCACACTCAAAATTCTATTACTGATGGAGTGTGCTGTCTAAAAAGTTTCTGGACAATAAAGCATTTCTTCTAGAATAATATCAGCTTCTCAGGAGAACACAGTAAATTCTCTTGAACTGATTGCAATATTTTTGTGCAACTCAGTTTCATACTGGATAAGCATTTAAAATAAGCAACCTAACCTGAATACATGAACCCAGGTAAAGATCCCTTTCCAATAGTCACCATTAGGAGCTATACCTAAATATCTGAATTGCATCGTATCAGTGGTAGAACTCATGTCTTGGAATTATTTTTATATATTTAACATATTTCTTGACATGAAGTTTCATCTTCTTGTTGTAATTTTGCTGTTCAGAATTAAGATTATTTGCACCCAAGGGAAGCTATTTATTTCTTTTCTTTTTGTCAAAAATATCATAGTGAAATGAAGTGGCTTTTCTCAACTGACTCATAAACTAGCTCTCAGAGCACTTACAAAAGCAAGGTTCTCGAGCTTCTCTAAACAGTGGTGCATCATTGAAATAAACCTGTCCCATCCCTGGATAACTACCTGGACAGCAGTCATCTCAACGTGCAGGTTACATCATTTCCTAGTATTAGCTACAAAACTTTCCTCAAATACAAACAGACATTCTTTATGCTTCCAGAAGCTACAGCAGAGTATACAGGATAGGTGGGGCAAAGCGAGAGGAAGAAGGGAACTTTTATTTAATGCACGTAGGAAATGTCAAACAATATTAAGGGGTAGCTGTTCTTCTCAACCTATAGATGAAGAAGCATGCTCAGAGAGGTAATAAAAATGTGAGCCTCACCACACAAACGTCAATGATACAGATGAATTAGGGGCCCTAGACAATTGGACATCAGACTCCATGTTCCTTCTGCTACTGCACGTGACATGACATTGACTACTAAGCTACTAGGAGTGATGCCGTCTATAAGTGGCATTTCCTAAAAGGAGTGATGGCAGCTAGGGAGCTATTGTTTAGGCAGTTGTGTGGGTCCTCCTTTACCTTGTAACAATTTTAATTCTCTTCTCTTAGACACTGGGCTAATGTTCTGTCTAGAAGTAAAACTTAGGAAACGTTCAGTGAGAGAGACTATGGCAGACAGGCACCACTGGTGCCTAGTGGTGGTGCAGAATAAGAACAGTCGGGCACTATGGGAAGGAAGGGTGTGAAGAGAAGCTTACGCTGATGGAATACCTGCTCTATGGCATAGACTGACATTTTAGCAGCAATAGGGATGGTAGTTAAGGGTAAGAACTTTTGAGTCAGATAAACTCAAGTTTGCAAATCCAGTTCTGATGCATACATCCTCCTGACTTTGGTAAATTACTTAATTCCTGGGGCTGGCAGGTAGCATGGTGGTTAAGGTGGCTGGATTCCCACGTGACTGACCATGGTTCGAGTCCCAGACCTGGCAGCTTGCTTTCTCACTTTCCTTCTCTCTCACTGTCTCTCTCTGGTCAACTTCAAAAAAATAAAATATAAAATAATGACAAGGAATAAAATTAAATAAAAAATTTGAAAAAATTACTTAATTTTGTAGTCTCAATAACTATAAAATGGGAATAACACCATCCATAGTAAATATTAATTAAAGAGATAACATGTTTTAAGGCCTTAACAGAACACTTGGTATGAATTAATACTCCAAAAATTATAGCTTTTGAAACATCCTATTTCATTTTCATAATTACTCCACTATAATTTATATTTTATTGTGAGATACATTTTATGGAAGAAGAAACTGAGATTATGAGGGTTTACATAAATTGATCAAGATCAAAGAATGACAAATACTAGTACTTATATTAGAAATCCGGTCAGTCTCTTAACAAATCTACTTTTTTAAAAAAAGGTTTTGATTTAGGGTGCATGCCCTCATTGGATATAGAGTCAGAGACAGTGAGAAGGAAAATGAGAAATCACTCTCCAGGGGGATGGTCACACTGCAATCCCTTGTCCTTCATTCTCTCCCTGAGATCTTGGACATACACACACATGTACCCAGCATGATTGTCAAGCCACAAGGTCCAGGACTCGAACCATGGTTGGCCATGTGGGAGTCCAGCAATGCAACTGCTATGCTATCTGCTGGCCCACAAGTCTAATTTCTTTATAGTATTCTCTGCTGCTGGAAGAGGATATGTTATAATTTACCATGCTGAGCAATGTTTGTACTCGGGGAAATTGAAAAAAATTACAGTAAGAGAATTTTTAAGTTGTAGTTTTACTCATATAACCAAAATTAAAATATCTTTATTGCCTTTCAGAAAAAACAACTTAGTTATCTTATATCTTGAGTTATTATTTACATTTTTCTAAAAGTCATTTTTTCATTGACATTTTTCTTTGGATCAGTAAGGAAATTGGCATGACTTTTATCCAGCAGGACATTGGTATCTTAAGAAGGAGCTAAATAAGAGATGTCAAGTCTGGCTCATCTTCTGAAGCTTTGGACAACATGCAGCTCAGGGGTACATGTAAAGGGAACAGAGAGGACCTAGGGCAGTTCAGCCTCTCCATAGTCATAAGTGAAAATGGTGAATAGCTCAATAGACAGACTAACTAACCAATGTTATTTAAACCTTATTTTATTATAATTTTTTATTTATTTTCTCAATGAGAGAAGTAGATGAGAGAAAGAGAGAGAATGAGAGACCCACAATAGGTCTTCATGCCACAGTCTACTCCCAGCCTCAGCTAGCCTGGATCCTGGGCATGTGTGTGTGTGTAAACCGGGCATGGAGATTGGGAGACCTTAGGATTTGAACCCAAGACCTTCTCAAGTGGTCTATTATCACAAACTGTTGTACTACCACTGCACCTCTGTGGCTGGCCTAAAAACATCAACACAGATATGCTTCCTGCTCTCAGGTAGTTTGCAAACAGATGAAATTATTTCAGATAGTTGAAACTGCTCTGAAGATAGTCACTCGGAGAGAGTGACTGAGTGTGTGACTGTGGAGGTGACATTGTACTGAGGCCTGAATTACAAGGAAGGAGCTATCCCTGCAGAATAGTGGAAGGGTGAGTGGTTAAGGACCTTCTAGCAGGAGATACAAAAGGGCCCTGGGCAGGAATGATCTTCCAGTGCTCCAGAACTATGAAGTCAAGTATGGCTGGAAGATTATAACCAAAGGGAAAGAATGCAATGCAAGAATGGAGAGGCTAGCAGGGGCTGGATCAGGTAGTGTCTGTCATCTATTGTCAGATGTATGGGCTTTGGGCTTTTTTTTTTTTTTTTTTTTTTTTTTTTTTTTTTTTTTTTCCTAGTTCAGAGAGAAGTTGTTGGAAGGTTCTAGGCAGTGTTGGTACCTGATGGTCTATAATTGTTTGCTATATAAAAGAGGAAACTAAGATTATGACGGTTTAAGTAACTTGATCAAGACCAAAGAATGACAGATACTAGTACATATATGTACTTTAGAAAATGTAATTTATAGAAACAAGGTTGGACATAAGGTGACCCTCTAGGACTACTACATTGGAAGAAATGGTTGTGGCTTAGATTGGAACAGTGCTTCTCAACCTTCCATGCAAGTTGCAGCAACTCATAGGGTTTAAGCACAGGTCCATGGGTTCTGCCCCCAGAGTTTCCAGTTCAGTAGGTCTAGATTAGCACTCAATATTTGGCATTTAGAACAAATTCGCAGATAAAACCAATGGTTCCCACATTCTGAGTACCAGGTGAATAAAGTGCTTACCAAACGTTTTTTTTCTTGAGAACACTAGCTTTGAAACATGTTAATGAGTAGGATTCAAGGAAAGACCATGACCAAATGAGTTTGAGGAATGCTTGTGTTTTGTTTTTATGGTCATTTGGTACGTATTCTCATATTAACAGTCCTGAGATGTTTTAAACAATCCTCTGTAACCAGGTCTGATCCTTCAGTTCCCTAATGTGTTTGGTAATAACCTTGAGAAGGGGCTGAATTAGCTCATTCTGGTGATCAGTTGCAATAGTCACTCCTGCTAATAGGAGGAATGACTGACCATTATTTCTGGGAGTGGGATCAGGAACCTTACACTGTTAAAGGTAGTAAACTCGACATTCCATGTGTCCTCCATTCTTTCCATTTCTTAGCTCAGTTTTTATTTCCACAATGTGCATTTTTAGAATATAGCATTTTAGTATAACAATCATTTTTTAGTTCTTTTAAGTCAGAGAAACTTTTATGCACATAATACATCACCTGGGCATCTTTATTTATTTTAAGAGAGATTTTTGCTATAGAGCGTGTGTGCTCACCAGAAAGACACAGAGAGACAGAAAATGAGAAATCATTCCCTGGGGGGAGGGCCATGCTGCAATCCCTTCTCCATTTTCCTCTTGGGATTTTGTGCACATATGCACCCTATGTGAGTATTAAGCCACCGGGTCCAGGACTCGAAATGTGGTCAATTACATGGGAGTCCAGTGATATAACCATTACACCATATGCTGGTCCCCTGGGCATCTTTATATAAAATACGTAAGGGCAGAGTTTCTGAAGGTGACAGGTAGAGATGGCAAGATCTCTTCCCTCATGTCACAGACCCCTTACCTTTTATTCTCAGCCCCCACAGAAGGGTTTCCAGAGTTCTGGAGCGTTCTCTGAGTGTAGTCCATAAGGCTATTGTCCAGCCGAAGGAGTTCTTTTTTTTTTTTTTTTTTTTTTTTTTTTTGGAGAGTTTTTTGCTATAGGGCGCGTGCGCTTGCCAGAAACACAGAGAGAGACAGAGAGATAGAAAGCAAGAAATCACACCCCCCCCCCCGGGGGGGTGTGTGGCCACACCATAATCCCTTCTCCTCCATTCTCCTCTCGGGATCTTGGGCACACACACACACGCGCCCGGCGTGAGTTTAAGGCACCAGGTCCGGGACTTGAACTGCGGTCAACTATGTGGGAGTCCAGCGACATAGCCATTACGCTAACTGCTGTTCCTCAGCCGAAGGCGTTCTGAGCTAGGAATTAGAAGGCTGTCCTGTACCTGAATGTCCCCAAGGGCAAACAAATCATTTGACCTCTGAACCTTTTTCCTCATCTGAAAATAGTTATAATCCACTACTTCCTGGGATTACTGGATAGATTAAAGACATTAATGTAAATATATGATAGTAGTACTGAACTATAAAAACTGTCGCCTACCTCCCAAGTCAGAGAAACTGAAATAAAAAAAATGCATATTCTTTACCCAAAGTGAGAAATGTCTTGGGGCAGATGTTTTCAGACTTGCAGAAGGTCAGTGCTTCCTCTTAGAATGCAGGAAGTGGTGCTTCAGTGGTCAAAAATGCAGTGAGCTGAAAGCTGGGTAAGCATCAGAAAAGTAAAAGCGTGCCCCCAGATTACCACACCTACCCACCTACCTGTCTCCCCGCCCTGGAAAGAGCAGGTAATACTGAGTTCTACGTCGGACTCCTGCTGTGTGTGTCTGCCACTTTGCTGAGTGTCCTCATTCAAGAGAAATGCGTTCTCTCTTAGCCTCCGTCACTCAGGCACGGCAGGTACTGTGTCCCGTAGCTCCTACATGGCTCCATCGACAGAGCCCACAGCTCTTTGCCATGTACTTAATCACTGTACTCTTTGATTCTTGTGTTTTTCCCCCTACAACCTATAAAAGTAAATTTCATTGAACACAATAGTATAGAAATGCCATTTTACTCAAAAAGTTTCTTTGTGTGGGGCCAGCAAGTGGTGTGGTGGTTATGTCACTGGACTCCCACTTGTCTGACTGTGGTTTGAGTCCTGGACCTGGTGGCTTCAGAATCATGCATGCCCAACATCTCAAGAGAGGAATAGAGGAGAAGTGATTGCAACATGGCCATACCGCCTGGGGGATTATTTCTCATGTTCCCTCTCAATGTCTCTGTATCTCTGGCAAGTTCACACACCCCATGGCAAAAACATAAATAAAAAATTAAAATAAAAAATTTAAAAACTCTGTGAAACTTGTTGATTTTCACATTCTTTTGGTTTTCTTTTTTTTCCTTTAAAGAGGTTGATTGTCTAATAATAATTGTACATATTTTCAGAAGTACAATGTGTTCATTCTGTGCAAGAATATAATTTGTGGCGATTAAATCATAGTAATTAGTATGCCTGTCATCTCAACCATAACTTCTGTGTTTAAAAAAAAAAAAAACTTTTGGAAAATTCTACTTCCATTTATAAACAATGTGAATTTCCCAAGGGTCTTCCTAATATGTTATCACTTTTTGACTCTGTTCGGTTGTCAACACTCTCTCTTCCCAAGCAGAACTATTTCTGGACATTTACCACGCTGGCAAATGAGGGACATCGGTATTTGAGCGCTGCTGCCTCTAAGGCCAATGATGGGTTTTGCAGCTGAACACCAGTTGGCATGTAGAGTTTTCAGCACTGCAAAACTCTAAAAGAGGAGTTTGTAAATTTGACAGGATGTAGACCAGGAATCATCCATCATCTGTTAAGAGTTTATGAAGATTATTCCTATTCCTTGATTAATTGTATATATATTTTACCTTATAAGTTGCAGTAATTCTTTTAGTTGGGGGAAGGGAACGGGTGGAGGGAGCTAAATAAATTGTGCTTCGGGGATTTGATTTATTTTGGAGCATTAATGCATCATGTGCTATGAAGTTATGATTTTCTAAAGTTATTTCACGGTAAGGATACAAAGGAAATAGTTCAAGTCAGGGAAAAGAGTGAAGAGAAAATGAACGGTTGCCTTGTAAAGTGAAATTGAAATTCAGGCTTCCAGAACTACTTGCTTGTTTTAGACATCTTTTATAAGAGGAGCACTGGGCAGCTAGCCTGTGGCATGGGGGTGAAGGTGTCTGAATCCCACATGGTTGAATATGTGATTCAAGTCTTAGATCTTGAAGATTGAGAAACACATCAGGTGTGTTTGCATCCATGCCTGAAATCCCAAAAGGAGAAAAAGAAGGAGTAGAAGGGATTGAAGTGTGAGTTCTGGACCTGGTGGCTTCAGGCACCCCTCAAGGTGCTTTCTCACTTATTCCTTCTCTCTCTCTCTCTCTCTCTCTCTCTCTCTCTCTCTCTCTCTCTCTCTTCTCTCTCTCATCTCCAGGACACACACGTGCCCTCTGGAATTTTTTTTGAAAAAATGCAGAGCTGGGAAAATAATATGTTCATGAAGCTAAATCAGTTGATTAATTTTATATTAAATAATCTGGGGGACCTGCAGTTAGCGTAATGGCTATGTCGCTGGACTCCCACGTAGTCGACCACGGTTCGTGTCCCGGACCCGACGGCTTAAACTCACGTCAGGCGCGTGTGCGTGTGTGCCCAAGATCCCAAGAGGAGAATGGAGGAGAAGGGATTGCAGCGTGGCCATCCCCCCTGGGGGGTGATTTCCTGCTTTCTATCTCTCTGTCTCTCTCTCTCTCTCTGTCTGGCGAGCACACGCACCCTGTAGCAAAAACCTATAAAAAAATAATCTGCGCTCATTCAGGTAAAAAAAGACTTGAATAGCATCAACTGGATGTTAAATAATAGATAGTCCTGAAGATAAATACTGGCCTACACATGTGAACTAAAGAAAAATCAATGGGGCTTAATAGTGACTAGACTTAATCAGGTGGTAGGAGCCACAGACCTGATGCAACTCTAATGGCAGTATTAACACCATACTGTTGATGTCCCCCATGGGCATACTGGTTATAGGTTTTTACTTTGTAAGCAGAATGGACCTGAGTTCAAATTCTAGCTCCACCTTAACTCTGGGTAGTTTATTTAGACTTTGCACACCTCAGTTGCCCTATATATAAGACGAAGAAAATACTAAAAGTAATAATTCTGTGATGAGGGTTAAATGAGGTAGTGTATTCAAATATAGTGTATTTCTGCCACCGAGTAGTAAGGTTTGATTAGTGTAACCTATTTTATTCAATTTCAAAAACCTGAAATTTGAGAAATCTGAATTTTGAGAAACTGAATATTTTTTTGAATTATTTATTTAAATTTTATATATTATCATCATTAGTAGTATTATTTAAATTTTTACCAGACAGTGAGGGGGAGTGAGAAAGCAAGTTGTCAGGTCCAGGACTCAAACTGTGGTAAGCCATATGGGAGTTCAGCGCTTTATCCTTCATGCTACCTGCTGGCCCTGGCACTGAATTGTTTTCTTCTTCTTTTTTTCCTTTAATGTGCACCTTATGTTTGTATCTGTTGTTTTACTTTGTAATGAGAGATCCTCATCTCAGTGTTACAGAGAGGCAGCATTCTGTCAAGGTGACTGGAGAATGGTTTTGGTGTATTTAAAGTAGAATACAGAATTTGGAAGCCTTAGAAAATGGATAGTGTTTTTCATGGTTGCTCATAGTATGCTTGATTACATGTGTATGTGCATCTAGTGTATATAATACACCAATATATTAAAGTAAAGCTAAATCAAGGACAGTGACATTTCTCAAATTCTGTCTTAGTTTGGGAGACAATACTACCTATTGATTCCTCTTTCATATCTTAGTGTTGAGACTATGTTGATTTTAGAGATTTTTTTCCCTATTGATTTGAATGACTTTAGCTGGTAACGTAAATAGCCAATATCTTACTGACTTTTAGTTAAGCCCAATCTTACCAAGTTATTGTTGGCAGTACATTAGAAAGCAGAAAAGGCATTGGAAGAGCATCTCATTTATTAACCTGGTGTTAATATGCCAGAAAGAGAGTAGTAATTAGTATCTTAAAAATACAGAGTTCTAGGGTTGACCCTGTAGCCCAGGGGTTAAGGGAGCCAGATTCCAACTGTGGTTCCAATCCTAGCCCTGTAGGCTTGAAAAACACACAGGGCACACATGCATACATGCCCCAAATCCTGATAGGATGAAAAAAAAAAATAGAGGAAAAGGGATTGCAGCATGACCATACCCCCTAGGGTATTCTCTCTCTCCCTCCCTCCTTGCCTTCCCTTTTTCACTGACAAGAACATGTACCTTCTGGCCATTTAAATACAGAGTTCTAGAGGAAACTTCTGTAACTAACCCCTGCAGTTTTTAGTTCCCTTTCTTTAAATTTATAATGTTTTACTTTTATATCTTAGGAAAGTAAGGGATTATATCATTAACTTCACTTAAGTTTCTTTAAATCATCTTCAACCCTCCTTTTTGTATCTTTCTTCTAATGCACCAATAACCTCTTTCCCTGAGAAAGTCTCGAGTTGCCTCAGTTGGATGTGTTCATTTGCCATCTCTGCCTGACCACTTTCTCTCAGCCCTGTACTTTCTAACTCATTCTCCTATTGTCCTGTCTCACCAACAAGACCTTTTTCGTTCTATCTAAGGGCTCTGCTACATTATTGATATGTGTTACTGCTGTAATAACTCTACAGGAATATTTATTCCATTACCAGTTTAATACATTTGGGTGGATTTAATGGAATGGATCCTTTTCTGAATGAAACTGTGGAAGGTGGCAATGCTAGATAAATTACATAACAGTACCCTTTCATGACTTCTCAGTACCTAATATTAACTGCTATTTAATTGCAACTGTGTTGCTTACATTAAATACTTGGATTGTGAGCAAATCCTTTATTTAAAAAAAAATTTATTTATTAATTATTATTCTTCTTCAATTTGACCAGAGACAGAGAACCACAGAGAGAAGGAGATGGAAAAGCAATCTGGCAGGTCTGGGACTCAAACCTGGGTCAGTCATGTAGGAGTCCAGCACCTTAACCACTACCTCATTTGCCAGCCCCATGGGTAAATCTTTTTAATCTAGAGCAACTGTTAGCTCGTTTTCACCTTTACCAGCTTCCCAGCAGGTCATTAGCTGCATAAGTAGGACAAATACACCATGGGTCATTCTGTCCATGAAGTTAAGTTCACAGATGGTCTTTAAGGAAATGCAGTTGGGGAAATGCACTCTTACTCATAAATTTAAGCAACTCTAGAGGATTCTATTCCCCATTAAATTTTACTGAGCCACTATTCTACTCTGTGATCATACTGATTCTCAAGGCCTAGAGTCCTTTGGAAGCGCCACAGAGGTTTCCCTCCCGTGAAGGCAGCAAGTCATGTCAACTCTAGTCTTCCTTGAATGTCCTAGACCACCTTTATGAGAATTCTTACACCAATGAGTTTTAAATATCAATTAATATGCATATGAGTCACCTGGCATCTTGTGAAACCATGGATTTGGGTCCAGTAGAGGTGAAGAGTAGGGTCTTTGATTCTGCCTTTCTAACAGGCTTTTAAGTGATGCCTATGCTGCAGGTCTGTGTATAACAGTTTGAGTAGAAAAGTCACCATCTTCTGATTCTGAATCTTGTTTGTACATTGGAATCACTGAAAAGCTTTGAAACAATTAATGCATGGCTCTCAAAGAATATGATTTAATTGCTATGAGATGGTGGCGTTTTAGAAGCTACACAGGTGTTTGTCATGCTTGGTCACACTTGAGAACCTTCTTAGTCTTCCTCTTCCCAGTGTGGAGTTTTCTCTTTTTTTTTTTTTTTTTTTTTTTTTTGGAGAGGTTTTTTGCTATAGGGCGCGTGCGCTCGCCAGACAGACAGAGAGAGACATAGAGACAGAAAGCGAGAAATCACCCCCCAGGGGGGATGGTCACACCGCAATCCCTTCTCCTCCATTCTCCTCTCGGGATCTTGGGCACGCACGCACACACGCCCGGCGTGAGTTGTAAGCCACCGGGTCCGAGACGCGAACCGCGGTCGACTACGTGGGAGTCCAGCGACATAGCCATTACGCTAACTGCTGGTTCCCCCAGTGTGGAGTTTTGGTGTATCACTGTAAGTCCTCTTTTATGTAAAGACTCTATATCTTCCCCTTTGTTTCTCTATCACTTGCAAAAAATAAAATAAAGAAAGAGAGAGAGAGAGAGAGAGAGAGAGAGAGAGAGAGAGAAAGAAAGAAAGAAAAAAGAAAGAAAGAAAGAAAGAAAGAAAGAAAGAAAGAAAGAAAGAAAGAAAGAAAGAAAGGGAGGGAGGGAAAGAAAGAAGGAGGGAAGGAGGGAAGGAAGGAAGGAAGGAAGGAAGGAAGGAAGGAAGGAAGGAAGGAAGGAAGGAAGGAAGGAGAAAGAAAGAAAGAAAGAAAACAACGAAATCCACTGACTAATGGTACCATGGTACCTCGACAGCTGAATGTGGCCACAGCTTATACTCTTGGGTTAGTGAACAGCTGCTCTCCCTTCAAGTCTTCAAAGCCCTTTCCCAATTCTGTAGAAACCTCCTCTTAGTTATGCAGGAGGGAATAAAAGCAAATGGAAAACAATTTCCTCTTCCTCATACCCCAATCTGTGCCCCCTGCATCCATAGCCACATTCTCTGCCTTTCTTTGCACCTCCACTTGTGCCCTCATCCCAAGCCCTCTCACAACCCAAGGAATCTCGTCTTGGAATGACCTCCTTCAGAGCCACCAGTGTCCCACGCTCCTGGATTCTTCCTGTCACCTTATCCCATGCTGTAATATTCCTGCCACTAGACAAGCCTCTTGAGCCCACTTTACTCTGCAGTTGCTGCTCTTTGCTTGTTCCCAAATTGCCAGTAAAACATCTCCTTCCAAGTTTGAGGAGCCAAGTGGACTGGCCCTTCTTGGTTTATGTTGCTGGGTCTTCTCTGCTTTTGATTCAGCTGGGCTCGGCTCACTTAGCGTGCTCACTTCCCTTCACTTCCCTGGCCCGGATCTCTCTGCCTCACACATGAGACTCATGCCCACCTCTGGACTCTGCATATGTTCCCACATCACATCTGTGCACGGGTAGCCCCCTCACCTTTGTCATGTTTCTGTTCCTCAGCTGTTGCCTGCTAAGAGGAGCCGGCCCTGTACTTGCTTTAAATGAGCTAGCACCACACCTCCCCCTCGTCTCTGCTTCTGTCTGTCCTAGTTTTTCCACCATAGCCTTTTCACCACCAAAAATGCTTCCATAGACTAGTTTTCTTTTGTCTAGTTTTTTTTTTTTTTTTTTTTTTTTTTTTTTTTGTCAGTAGTAGTAATAGCCCAATAAGAGAGCAGTTAGTGCTTTTTAGGTTCTCTTCTCTCTGCCCAGAATTCAAACATGTCTAACACATAATAGACACTCAATAAATATGTGATAAATAAAAGAATGTTCCTGAATTGAATCCTCCAATTCCTCCCAAGGATGCCTTAAAAAAAAAAAAAAAAAAAAGCATGATAGAGCACAACTATGTTCACAGGAGTGTGTATTTGTGTGTGTGTGTGTGTGTGTGTGTATGAGAAAGAGTGGCACTCTCCAAGGGTCTGGTCACACCCCTTCATCCATTCCTCCAGCCCATTATATTGGGTCCTCAATCGACTTCTCTTGAGCCCCACAGTACCACAGCACGATGGAGCCAGGCCCCTAACAGCTCTCAAGTCTGCTACCTACTCATCACAGACAGGTATCTCAATGATACCATTTCCCTTCTGATGACTGAATTTCATTTCATCTTTTATCACCCATTCAAACAGTTCACATATTCTAAAATATCTAGTTACTCTTTCTACCTTGCTTCATGAGCTTGTTTGACTTTCTTTTTCTGTGATGAACTTATACATCTTCCCTCTCTGCCTGCACAAGTCTACAAATGTGCTTCATGTCTCAAAGGAGTAACTGTTCCAAGAGCTCAAGACCTTAAAGGAAAAAAAGGGTCTTCCATTTATTTAAAAATACATAATTGCTGCTTCTCCTGAGATATTTTTACAGTGTGTCCCTGGAGGAGGAATTCCAGCTGATGGCCCAATGCAGGGCAGAGGCCCATAGACAGACAGTCTGGCTCCAATTTATGCTCTGTGCTAACATGGCTAATAGGCGTTAGTATTTTGATTTAGAGAAGTGCTGTATTTGATCCTGACTTGGTTATACACTGGTAACATCTGGCTTAGAGTCACACATTTAAAGGCCAAGTGCTATTTATTTTCTTCATTTTCCTCTTCTCTCTGGATTCAATAAAATGTCTTGAGACTAGTTTCATTATTTTGATAGAGTTTTTAGTACACAAAATAAAGTGGCAGAAGTTCAGTTTGCCCCACATTAAACGATGTTGTAGACACTTTTAACCTTCTGGCACTATTATATATGTATAATGTGTATCAGAGCTTCCACAAAACCCTCTTAGCACTTCTATTATGCCACCTTTTCCCCCTCTATCAAAGTTTTTGCTCTCACTTCATTTTATACCCCAAACTCAACACTCTACAGTTAAACATAAAAAAGTAGCAGTTCCAGGTTCATAAGGTACCCAATAATTCTACAAACATCTAATGAAAATGAGCAAACATCTCTGAAAAAAAAAAACACCTTGGGTTCAGTCCAGAAGTATATTTCACTCTCAAATGCCTGATAAAGCGGTGGAATTACAGGCACTGCAGCTCCTTCCCAGTAGTTTGGCAACTACTGGGGTACCCAAATTCACAGAGACATTGCCAACGCTACACCCACCAAATGCCCAGTCATCTTTTTTGGATTCTTAGATCCATGCGTCCTGTAGCTGGAAAAATGTGGTCCTATAATTTGCTTACTTAGAATTAGCTGTCCCAGTGACTTAGTAAGCTGGAGAAAACAAAGAGTAAAATTAGATATTTGAAAAGAAGCCCTCACCAGACATTCTCTGAGAAACAAGATCACCATCTCTCTTACAGGCATGGTTTTCCTTGGCTTAGGACATGACGATCCCTCACCATCTGTGCCAAGCCTTTGGCATGGCTGACGAAACACCTCCCTTTCAGTAGGTCTTGCTCTCTGGAACCCTTAGGAAAATGCAGCCAGTTCACACTCTGAAAACCTCAAACCTAAACTTTCCCAGTGAACAGATGAGATTTTGCCAAAATGCTTACTCAGTCCTGGCTAACAGAGTGTGTGATGTGGAACTGCCACAGCTTGAAAAACAAATGGACAGCCCTCCCGGTGCCATGGGTTTGCATTCCAGTGCAGTGCTCAAATACAGTTTTCATCATACCATACGCTAGGCTTGCTAGCTAAAGGATTCTTTCCCCCACCCCTGCCTTTTTTTTTTTTTTTTTACATTGTTTGCATGCTTATCAGATGTGCAGAATGCATTCTTCATGGATTTCCTCTCACTGTTTGGGTAGCGTAGAGAGTTACGTACTTCAGAAGCATGGAATCGATGAAAGTAGCAATTAAACAAGAACAGTATGTTTTCTCCCATTCTCATAAATCTGATCTGTAAATGCAAAGAATGTGACGAATGAACAGAAGAAATTCAGTCATTTTATTTAAAACTTAAAAAGAAAAGTAGACAAATCATAGGATGAGAGTTGAACCCACCTGGTTTCCAGAAGGAGAAAACCTTTAAATAAGGTATTTCTGAACCCTCATCTGAAATATATAGCTTTAGGGCAGTAATCATCAGAAACATAACTGAGCAATGTGGAGCTCAGTTTTACTGTCTTGCATCAGTGAACATTCCTCAAAAGCATAGAGCGTCACTAATGGAATTATGTTTTCATGCTATAATTACATTTGATTTTTCCTGATATTTCTGTAGATGTTTTGTTCATGGTTCCATGACTAGGCAGAATACTTGCAAGTTTTCTATGTCCTCTGCCTATCCAACACGCACCCTTCAAAAAACAAAAAAGAGAGACAATGGGAATTTTTAACAACAATGAATAACAGGCAAAATGCATGTTAAAAAAATTTTATCCAACCTTCAGAAACTTGTATATAACAAAAACATGAAAAATAACAAAAGAAATAATAAAAAATAATTTGGGGCCAGATAGCGGTACAGTGGTAAAACACTTTGCAGGACTGACTCACGTGGAAAGGTTTGTATCTGAAGACTTCCCTGAGTATGCTGGGTGTGGTGCACCCATGATCTGCGACTGACTGAAGCTGAGGGAGGTTCACAGCATTGGGGTGCTCTCGCTCTGCCTCTGCCTCTGCCTCTCTCTGTTTCTCTGTTTCTTTTGCTCAAGAAAGAAATCAACTTTTTTAAAAGGGGGGAAAGAGAGAATTTTATAGTTACAGGAAACAAATCAAGGGATTCTTCTGAGTTCTGAAATTCCTTAAGACTCAAAACAGACAATAATTTTGTTCTTGTTTTTGAATGAAAATTTGTTTGATTTGATGTTTGGGAATTTTCCCCAACTGTTCCTGTCATGGGAAGACTAAGGAATCGGGCAGTAGAGGCAAGTTGACCGGTGGATGCAACACCAGGATCCCAACCAGTACGTGAGCAGTCAACAAAATAACTCAGAAATAAAAAAAAAAATAAAAATAAATGAAATCCATTGAGAATCCAATGAGATTCCCTAGCTATGAAATCTATAGGAATCTCCAGTGAGGAGATGTAAGCAGTTAGAAAACTATGTTGAAAACATTTTATTGGGACCAGCAGTTAACGTAATGACTGTGTCGCTGGACTCCCATGTAGTCAACCGTGGTTCGAGTCCCAGACCCAGTGGCTTAAAACTCACGCCGTGCGCGTGTGCGTGCGTGCCCAAGATCCCGAGAGGAGAATGCAGGAAAAGGGATTGCAGCGTGGCCATCCCCCCTGGGGGGGGGGGTGATTTCCCACTGCTTTCTATCTCTCTCTCTGTCTTTCTGGCGAGTGCACACACCCTGTAGCAAAAACTTCTCAAAAAAAAAAAAAAAAAGAAAAAAAGAAAAGAAAACATATTAGTGTCGAATCTTCATCTTCTGCATGGAGTTTTCATTTTGCTCTACCCATGTCAACTGGCCTGTAGCACTCATTTCCTATTTCTTACCATGCAATTCCTGTTCTCTAGGTTTTAATGGCTACAAGATGCAGGGTTAACACTTTCAATGTATTTACACTTGTTGAGAGTTTTCTTCCATTCTGGCATAAGGAAATTTAGGAATGAAATTGTTTGTTGTCCAGTTGGTTTGGAATGAAGAGGGGCTTCTACTTGTGACTGGTATCAGTTTGGGGTTGTAGATGAATACTGCTTGGCCTGACTTGGGCTATGTGTTCTTATCATACATCGAAGTAAAGTTAGTATTCCTTTTCCCTAGTTTAAATACATTTCTTGAAATGCCATTTATTAGGATGTTGAAAACACAATTTCATTTCTCTCTTCTCAAATCCCTACAATCTGGCTCCTGTCCCAGCCACTCAACTCAAATCACCCTGAGGTCTTCCAAAATAATTTCTCAGCCAAAACCAATAGTATCCTTCTAGACATATCGACTTTATTCAAAACCATATTCTCCCTGCCAATACCCATCTGGTCTCAAATTCTAAGGATTTGTCCCTTCCGTGTTTTGTTTTTCTTATCTCCAGAGTCACCTATTGCAGTTCTCTTTAAACAATCATTCCTGTTTTGATCATTTAAACACAGATTTGTGCATGAACTACTTCCCCTAACGCTAACCCTAAACTCCACTTTTTAAAGGAGACGCCAGTCCTTCAGCTGCAGCTAATCATGATAAAGTAACAACTCTGATCTTGATTCTCAGCTCTTTGCTGCTGCTTAATATGTTAGCTTCTGGGGACCAGCAGTTAGCATAATGGCTATGTCGCTGGACTCCCACATAGTTGACTGCGGTTCGCGTCCCAGACCTGGTGGCTTAAAACTCACGCCGGGCACGTGTGTGTGCGTGCCCAAGATCCTGAGAGGGGAATGGAGGAGAAGGGATTGTGGCGTGGCCATCCCCCCTGGGGGGTGATTTCTTGCTTTCTGTCTCTCTGTCTCTCTCTGTCTGTCTGGCAAGCGCATGCACCCTATAGCAAAAACCTCTCCAAAAAAAAAAAAGAAATATGTTGGCTTCTGTAAACAAAAACTGAGTCATTTTCACTCCTTCCTAAACCCTTATTTTCATTAAACTTTCAAAAGCAAATGTTTTCCACCTAGCTTACATTTCCTGAATTAATGTTCTTTTTGTTAACTTGGACCGTTCTCTCTTCAACCCTACTCAAATACAACTTAGATCCAACTATGTGCATATGTAGTGAAAATTCCTATGACCTTGTTAATGAAAATAAAATTAGTAAAAGTGGAGGTTGCACTAACCTTTGCAAGCTGTTCTGATCCCCACCTCAAGACATTCTGTGCTCTAGTCCAAACATCCAGTTAGTCTATTTCTCTTCCTTTCCTATTTCTGCCTATTATTTGTTATCATTCTTAAAGGGATGTACTTTCCTCCTTTTATAATAAGTTTGCTGCATTCTTCAGTACCCCACTCAATACCTTCCTTTAAAAGACTTTCATGGAGTATATATAAACTGTGTCATATGAACTAGCTGACTTTCTTCCTCTTCCTCTCATAAAAATATGGCTTCAAGTGAAAATTTATCCTGAGTCACCTATGGGTGTATAAATGCCTGCAAATTCGTACACATATATATGGACATTTGGTAAGTCTCAACCTTTTGGAAAGGTACCTTTTCAGATAATTGGGGAGCTTTGGTAAAAATTTATAGTTTCCTCTTACCACTTCCCACAGTAATACAGATCTGAAATATTTTAAGGTTATTCATTTATTCCTTTATGGGAGAGAGACAGGGAGAGACGGGATACTTACAGTAGAGTCTCCATGCTATGATCTATTCCCATCCGCAGGAGCCAGCATCATGGGTGTGTGGACATGTGCACCCAACATGCACAGGGGACATAGGGATATAAGCCCGGTGTGCATTTCAGAGCATTCCATTAGTGCTGCACCACCATGGCCGGTCCTTCAGATGTTTTTAGTAATTACTGTGGTTACTAAAATTTTACCTCATTATGCATGTCTTTTTTTCCCCCCCAGGATCCTCCCATGGCTGTAACTCTTGGACTCCGAATGGAGGAAATGATCTTTAATCTTGCTGATACACATTTGTTTTTTAATGACTTAGAGGTAAGAATTTTAGAAGTGAAGAATAGTATCTAACACTCAAGTTCTGAAAATGGTTTCTATGTGTGCAGATAACCTTGAGAATATGGAAAGATAGAAATTTAGCTCAAGAGGACTCTACAGTTCTTGTCAAGATTGTAGATACAATGATAAACAGAAAGCCAAATTGTGTTTCCAAATAATATATATGTACTGGCACCTATTTTAGAACAGAAATGTGTGACAAAAGAGCATGGTCCATTTGCCATTTCATACTGTAGCCCCCACCCCCCACCCTCCAGTGTCGCTCCTGGTTCTTTAAGGGTCTCAATCACAACCCGTTTGCTATCTTAGGAATCAGCATTAGCTATTCCAGATTATTAACTAGTACACTGTTTAGGTTCATCACTAGACCACAATTACAGATACTTTTCATGGTGATAGCATGGATCATTAAATTTTTGCAGAAAATATGAAATCTTGGACAATGTTGTCATTCCTTATTTCCTCCCTGTCTGGATAAAAGAGTGCTAAAGCTGTTTACGTAGCACACATGGGGGATTTCAATGCCATTTATTTTCTCTTTTTTCAAATTTACTTTTTTGTGTCCATCCTCAAAAGGCAATCAGTACAAGTGTCCAAATAGCCAACCAGAGAATGCAGAACTAAAAACAAAATAAGACCAAAAAGAAATAGTCTGAGAAAAATTAGGCTCAGGGTAGCTGTTTACGTACTGTCTAATCTGGGTTACTAGCAATTCTGATAATAGCACTTGAAATAATTTAATAGTTTAGACACTGGGCATATACAGTTCTCAGTCAAACCAAATTACACTTAAATAGGGAATTCTTTTTTTTTTTTTTTTTTTTTTTTTTTAGATTTTTGCCTTAGGGTGCATCCGCTTGCCAGAGAGAGAGGGAAAGTGAGAAATCACTCTCCCTGGGAGGGGTGGGGGTGGGGCGAGGTTGGGGATTTGGCAATGCCAGGATCCCTTCTACTCCATTCTCCTCCAGGGATTTTGAAGATGCACATACATGCACCCAGCATAATTTTCAAGGCTTCTGGTCTGGGACTCAAACTGCAGTCAGCCATGTGGGAATCTAGTGCCTTAACCACCATGCCACCTGCTGGTCCTGAGAATGTTTTTTTTAAAATGTCATGGTTAAGTGTTTTGTTGTTGTTTGTTTTCGTTTTTGTTTTTGTTTTATCTCATGGCTTCACAATGAAATAAAAGTATTTATCTGTAATTACATTATGAATGAAGAGTGAGATTTTTACTACTAAGCCCCCACCTTGTTGTAGATGTTTTATATTGGCCTTTCCATTCATTAATTAGCAGTGCTTTGAAACATAAATGTTTATCATATTATTTTTGTAGGAGAGAAACTGTAGGATCCGCAACATAAAAAATCATGTCCCGGTTTACCCAGTGACTAAGTGCTAAAACTGAGAATTGAAGCAGGTGTACCTAGCACCAGAGCATATTTTTTGCTCCCCAATATCATGCTGAAATTAAAAGAAATGTGTGCAGAAGGAAAGCTAAGTTAGCTGAACAACTTTAAGAAGTTTTTAAAATAGACAAGGTCTTTGATCTGCCTAGAGTTACATTTGAGACATCAGAGTATGTATGAGAGGTCCAGTATATGTCATAAATGTATGTACTGAAAATCCGTGTAATGGTATTGTGAAAAGTCAGTGGTTTAACCAGATAAAAACATTAGTATCTTTTTAGCATATGCTTTATTTTTTATTCTTTAATGGACAATAAAAAAGCTAAATATTTCTAGGTAAATATTCTAGTGTTAAATAAAAAATAATAATCATCTCTCTAAAAACTGATTGAAATTAATCCTGCTACTTATTTCTGTCTAGTATACAGAATGGTTTTTGTATATACCTGATAATAGGAAACATATTTTAATCTTTTAGGAACTTGAATTTCTTACATATGGTGATAACTTCCTAGATTCATTTTTCAGTTTGTCATTATGGCTGAGTCTCATGCTAAAGAGCATTATAAGACTATTAGTCCTTTCAAAGATGTAAAAAGAAAAATGAAATTTTATGTGTTTTTTAATCCAAGTTTTATAGTATATATTTCCTCTGGTTAATTATTCTTTACTGTAAATAAATGGAATAAAAGAATTCGTAGCTTTTTAGTGTCACATTAGAAGCCAGATGGAATAAATTTACTACTCAACTTTTAATAGAACATTAAGATGAGAAAGTGAAGGTACCATATGACAAATTCATAGATAGTTTTGAAATAAATATTGCTATAACAAAAATATGCTCTGTTCATTGATGGTGCTTTGAGACCATTTATTTTGGTTTAGATAATATATACATATATCTGTAAAAACATGTTTGTAAGACATATATGTGTAATATATATATTTGAATACTTGGCATGGTATCTGGTAGAAATTATTAACTGAGAAAATACTGGTATTCACTTTCTCTTCTCTGATTATGGGTTTTTAGTAGTATTTTTAACTTGGATAAAAATTTTATTTGACTCAAGCCTTAAATCTTAGCTATTTAACAATACTGTACTTAAGCAATTAAACAATTCAGTATCAGCATACAGATTAATTGAACTCTCATTACATGTGCACATACACACACATACATGTGTTTACACACCCAGTTGAAGTGCCTGAAGAAACTCAAAGATTTATTACTGACTTAAGATAAACAAGCACTAAACTAATAAAATCTGAGCACTGTTTTTTAAAATCATTCAGCATAAACACACCCACTGTCTTTCTGCACCTGACTTTGAACCTCAACTTCACTTTCACATAATTCACATCTTTATATTTTAATAATCCTCTTATAACCAATGAATACTTTGGGTTCTATAAGTGGAATTAAGTCGTTATTTTTGCTTCTGACAAAGAGAAGAATTCTCTAAGAGAGTAACTCCACCATTACATTGTTATGGTTTTCTTCTCATACATTTAATCTTGTAGAGTTTTTTTAGCCTAAAAAATCTAATTTGAGACTCAAATCCTTCAATAAATACTACAACATATGCAGTAACAGCTGCTTTTTACATAATTCCTTAAAAGATACCAATTTAAATCCTCCTAATGGATACTTCACTACATCCTGCCCAACTGCAGAGAAGGCACATGCTCACACTACACCCATAAAAAAAAGAATACTCTCTGTTTAAATAGAACTTTTTTTCAGTTAGAATAACTTCCAGTGGAAAGCACGAGGGGGTTTGGGATCACACAAGTCAGGAAAGACTTCTGTGGACTATAACTGATACAAATCAGTGATAATATTGTGGTCACCTTAGAAGACAAAATTAAAACATTTAAAATTTGTGCGAGAATTATTTAGATGTTTGAGGTCATCTACTGAAACTTGTTAGAACCAAAGAATTACAGTATTTTTAGTATTCCATGTTTGGGTCAAAACCATTCTCGCAAAGTTCCTCAGAGTAAAAACTAATTGAAGAACAATTATTTAGCTTTCCTTAAAAATGTAAGTAATGGAAGTTCAGGTTTCTTTCACTGGACTGTAATCCTCAGGCAACTCTCCAGAATCAACAAGCATAGTTAACTAGGCATAAATTTAAAAGAGAAGTTAGATTTGGAAAAACCTCAAATATAACTTCAGATATCGCACTCATGGTCCAGTAAGTTTGATATACTGTTGTCCTCCAGAGTAAGAAATAAAATTTTGGGCAGCCTATATACAGATTAATCATGTGAGTTAATATTTAAAATGTCAGAGGAATTTCTCTAAAAATCAGGACAAGCAAGAATTAAATATAGAAGTGACTTCTGATTGCCAGGGTAACTCACGAGGATTTCTCCATCTCCCTTTTTGGATATTTTTAGTTTGTTTAAAAGAGAGTCGTGGAAATTATTTACATGCAGAAATTTTAGAACTTCAATAACTTGGGCAACTTTCTGAGATGCCATTTCAACAGTGATTGGTTTCAGTCTACATGCTTTTGAAGAATGTCACTATCTGGAAATAAGAAATAATACTGTCATCCAGAACTATACTAGTGCCTCCGTGTTCTGAGGGGCCTGTATTCCAGCTTTCATTCTGACTTGTAAAAAGCCCTACAACCTCTCCTTTAATGCCCAATTCAGTGCTACTACTGTTGCTTCTAATACTTTTATGTGAGATTTTTTTCTGGAACCGTAATGCCTCCTTTGGTTATAGTTTGGATTCCACTCCTTCCTCTTTTTCTCCTTCTCTTGCTTCCTTCCTGTGTGTGTGTGCCCAGAGGAGAGTGAAGAAGAAGGGATTGTATCATGGTCATCCTCTCTGGGGAGTGATTTCTCACTTCCTTCTCTGTTTCTCTCTCCCGTGAACAAACATACACTATGGTAAAAACCTAAACAGATGGCATAGCAGTTACATTGTTGGACTCCCACATGGGCAACTGCAACTTGAGTCTCAGACCTAGTAGTTTGAAACTCACGCACATGTGCGTGCATGCCCAAAATCTCAGGAGAAGAGTGGAGAAGAAGGGATTGTGACATGGCCATGCCCCCATGGGGTGATTTCTCACTTTCCCTCTCACTGGCTCTGTCTCTTTCTCTCTAGTGAGCTCATATGCCCTAAGGCAAAAACCTTAAAAAAAAAAAAAAAAAAAAAAAAAAAAACCTGAAAAAAAATTGATTTCAAATGGCATGCACTCATAGGTGTACAGTCAGATCTATATGATTAAAATAATTTGAGGGAAACAAAAGAGTACCAGGAGGCTAAGTAATACTTATTCTGGGGCTTAATTTGTTTAACTGTACTTATTTATTATAAATTATAAAATTTATTATGTATTAAACATTTATTTTTATTCCAAAAACTAGTTTCTTCAATTCCATAGCCAAATTTTACCTAGAAATTATGTAATATTTTACTGGAATGTGCAGATTTATTTGATAGCACAGAGTAAGACTTTTGAGAACAGTAAAGAATCCTTATTCAGCATCATTATCATTAGCTCTGAGCATATAATAGCATAATATCAGATCAGTTATATGGCTATACTTACCTAGAGTTTCTATGGTTATTAACATTTTTGGGGGTTAAAAAATCAGGACCTTGGGGCCAGCAGGTGATGCAGTGGTTAAGGCATTGGACTTCCTCATCTCCAACTGCGGTTTGAGTCCCAAACCCAGTGACTTGAAAGTGATACCAGGCAGGGACCAGCTGTTAGCGTAATGGCTATGTCACTGGACTCCCACATAGTCGACCGCAGTTCACATCCCGGACCCGGTGGCTTAAAACTCACGCCGGGCACGTGTGTGTGCGTGCCCAAGATCCCGAGAGGAGAATAGAGGAGAAGGGATTGCGGCGTGGCTATCCCCCCTGGGGGGTGATTTCTCACTTTCTGTCTCTCTGTCTCTCTCTGTCTGGCGAGCGCACGTGCCCTATAGCAAAAACCTCTAAAAAGAAGAAAAGATATAAAAAAATGTAATACCAGGCACATGTGTGTGAGTGCCCAAGATCCCAGGAGAATGGAAAAGGGATTGCTGTGTGGCCACCCCCCCTCCCAAAAGGAAAAACATCAGGACCTTAAAATAACACCAGCATTGTTCTTCCATGGTATCTCTGGTCTAGCAAAAAGCAGGATGTCATGGAACCAACCACCATAATCTGAGGTCAGACCCCTTCTGTTCCCATTCAACAAATAATAAATATTAGTAACCCCTTGAGGTGTGCAGACTAGACAAGTTTTGAATATCTTCAGACTAGCTTGATTTGGATGTGCACAACAGAAATGACTAAAAGGAAACCCAAATGATTTTGGATGTGCACAACAGAAATGACTAAAAGGAAACCCAAATGATTTATGAATGTTCAAAGGAGAGTTTATTGTCAGTAGTTTTAAAATTAACATTATTTTTTAAAATGTCTCTAAAGAAACTCATATGCTACATGTTTTCTGATCCCCTTTTATGACATTGTTCTGGATTTAGATCTTACAGAACAGAAACGTGCTATTTCCTGGTACAAGAAAACAAGCAGGAGATGGTGGAATGGATGAGTAAATGCCGCCATCTCCTGGCCATACTCTAATAGAATGGAAAGATGGAAAACATAATGTGAAAGCATCATTTGAAAAACAAATAACTTTTCCAATGTTTTTAACAGGAGTGTGATCAAGTGCACATAGATGATGTGTCCTCTGATGATAATGGGCAGGACTTAAGGTAAGCCATGCCTTTCAGTATGCTGTTTCCTGCAGAAATTCAGCTCTGGAGTTTTGCACATGTAATTATTTCTTTTATTTCTTTTTAATGTATTTTGGGTGTTGCAGTACCTACAGTTTTGCAACTGATGGCTTCCATGCAGCTGCAAGTAGTGCAAACCTTTGTTTGCCAACAGGTGTAAGAGGGGGAGTCGACTGGATGAGGAAGTTGGCTTTTCGTTACAGAAGAGTAAAAGAATTATATAACACCTACAAGAACAATGTCGGAGGTATGTGTGGCTTTTGTAACCTAATGAAGGTACTCTGGGTATAGGCAGAATTCAAACTGTGGTTTCATGTTAGAGACCATCCTATTGTAAAATAAATTAGCAAAAGCTCAGGTTAAATTATATTGAACCAGAATTTTAAGTTTCTCAGAATCAGTGGGGAAAAATTTAACTGCAAAGTATAAATGCTTGGGATTTTTTTTTTTAATTGCCAGAGTCTGTGAGCACTCACTAAAGAGGGACAGAGAGAGGGGGAGAAAACACTCCCTAATGGGGCATGGCCATGGTACAGGCCTCTCTCCCTCATTCCTCTATCCTGTCAAGATTTGGGTCACATCACATACATGCTTGGCATGTTTTTCAAACTCCCAAAGCCAGGAACTAAACCGCGTGGTCAGCCATGTGAGATCAGGCTCCTTTAACCATGAGGCTAGAGGGCCAGCCTCAATTGGGAGCTCTTTGTGAAATGTACTTAGATATTTGGTCAATATTTACATTTAGGGCATTTAGTTTACTCTTCATCAACTGGTGCTTGGGACATTATCAGTAATAACAAGACAGGAAGAACTGACCAGTAAAAGATTTTCTAAAGAAGAGATCTCTATTCATTGACAGAGAGAGTGGTTAGTAAGCATCACCCTTCTGGAATCCTATCATTTAACTGTATGTGTTTCCAGTATTCTGAAATATGATTTAAATAAGAAATCTTTCTTTTTAAAGGATTTACATAATCTTGTTTAGTTGTAAAATGAAGGACTGGCTATGTAAAAAGTTTTAATTGGCATCCTGCCTCTTCTTATTTTAACATCAATGTAGTTTCCCACTGTTGTCTAAAACTTCATTATTCACTTCGGATTTGAAACACAATTCTTTCTTTCTTTATTTATTTAGAGAATAAACTTTCTATAATAGCCTTAGCACTAATGTTAGGAACATTGTTAACAGCTGTATATGATAATGCCATCATTACTGTTCCATCATGGAAATTATTGTGATTTAATTATTAAGAAGCAACATTTTCAGGCAGTCAGATGTTTGGGGGTTGTGTCCCTAGGCTGGTAGAGCCTGACTACTCCTCCGTACCTGATATACCTCAGTCTCCCCTGGGACCCAGACTGGGGAGTTTCAAAGCTCTCTTGGCAGGCACTGCATCAGACCAAGTTCAGTGAGGACGCTGAACCTTTTATTCCCAATAGTTAGTCCTAGTTAGTTAGGACTAACACTTTGCAGCATTTTATTCCCAATAGTCCTCGTACCTGGCATCTAGTAGTTGTTCCATGAATACTTGTTGAGTGAGTGAGTGAGTGGATAATCAGTTCCAAAATAAGAGATAAGTATTGATATAAATCTGCATCTCTCTCCATTTCTTTTTTTTATAATATTTGTAAAAATAGTTGTTTTTTCATTTTTTAAGATTTTTTGTTTTTATTTATTTTTTATTTTTAATTGTACATTGAATCACTGTATATCGTTACAGCATAGAAAATGAATTTTCCTAGCATTAATACACTGCATATTAGTCCAGTTAAAGATAGTATTATACATGCTATCATCAACAGATAATTTTTCACCTTTGTGTTCCTTAAATGCTTTACTCCTTTCTTTTCCCCTTTGATTCCCATCCTTTTTATTTTTTTAAATGTGAAATTCTTTTTTTTCCATTTTTTTCTTTATTTTTATTTTTTTATTTTATACATTCAGTCACATTAATATTTGTCTTACAAAATGGATATTTCAACAGGTGAATATTTCTCCCTAGTACAGTTGATAAAACTACAAAACATCTTCAACAGATAATACCACATTTCTTTGCGCCATTAATGCTTTGCTTCCCTATTTTTCTCCTAAATGTCCTTCCTCAGACCCTCCTCTTTCACACACACTGTATCTCCATTTCTGATCAAAACTGAAATAAAAATAATCTGTACAAGACAGAAAGGAGGCCAAACGAAATTCTCCTTTCAAAATATTGGTCTGATTCTGCCTTGCTTTTCGGTGTTGCAGGACTCCTTGGCCCTGCCAAGAGGGATGCATGGCTACAGTTAAGGGCAGAGATTGAAGGTCTGACAGACTCCTGGCTAACAAATGCACTGAAGTCTTTATCGATTATTAGCACTAGGTAAGTGGGATTGTTGTCCTTTCTATGTTTATTGTATTGAAGAATTTAGTTCAAAGCATGACCTGATACAAATGTTTTCATTCCTAAACTATTTTAGAGTTTAACAGGACCTAATAATTCAGAATCCAATAATTTTCTATTTCTGTGTACGTGTGTGTGAGTGTGTGTGTGTGTGTGTGTGTAGAGGGAAGAGAATTATTGCTTCTCAGAATCACCAGGAGACCCCTTTCTCTCCACCCATTGCTCCACCCTTCTCTCCTCATAACCACTGATGGTCCCCACTGTGAGGTTACATGACTTCTAAGGGAAAAGAAAGAACACTCTGTTGCTGGCAAAGTACAAGGGGAGATGACTACAATAAAAGTTCTGTTTTACAGAGAATTAGGTCTCTTAGGCAATAATAGATAATAAAATGTACACGTATCAGAAAATCAAATTTTTTGACAAAAATTTGAACTTTTGTGTTGTTTAAACTAGAGTAAAATTGTGGCTTTTATGTAGGTAACAGTATTAACTAGCCTAATAAACATTGGAGCACCATGTGCTGTAAATGCTAGCTCATAAAATAATGTAAATCTGGAAAGTGATTGCTAGTGAGGAAGAGAGGTATTGTTCTTCCCTCCTATTCTGTAGTTTTATTTCTGAGTTAGAGGAATAAATAAAAGCCTGATTAGAAAATCTGTGAGTAAGACATCATTCAGAGAAAGATTATGTGGATGGATTTGAATCAGAACACAGAAAAACCTTGACAGGGTGAAAAGGAGAGTCCCATATTAAGAATATACAAGTACATGAGTATGTGCAAATCTTGCAGAAGGCTCCTGACCACATGACACGATCAGACCCTGCATTGATAGCGGGAAATCTAAAAGGAGAGTGGAGAGGAAAGCAGCTTTCTGTGTGTGACTGGGGAAGCCACAGCAGAATTCTTTGCTCAGTTCTGGGCACTGCATTCCAGGAAAGGCTGTTGCAGAGCTGAAGCATCCTGTGTCCAGAGGAGTAGCCAGAGAGGTTTAGACAATAGAAGCCACATTTAAATAAACAGTCGATAGGAGGAGGCAAAAAGCGTAGCCAGAAGAGTCATGTGTGGAGCAAGATTACCAATTACAGCTGTTTGAGATGTTAGGCTGAAAATAAGATTTCACCCCGCGTCTACAAAGGAAAGAATTAGCACCAATGAGTAGAACTCCTTGAAAAAGAGATTCTGGTTGCATGTAAGAAAGAGCTGTTTTGACAATGAAAGCTGTTTGCAGTCTTGTGGTCTCTGAAGCTGGTACCAGGGAGACCAAAGGTCAGGGCAGCTGGAACACAAGGACTCCTGAGCCCCTGAAACTGTGTGGGAAATGTAATGAAATGTGTATATCTCTGAGGAGAAGCCACTGGCTTTCATTATTTAAAAAAGATGTCTCCTAGATAGTTAAAAAATACTATTACATTATTATATAGAATATATATAAAATTACATTTAATTTTGTGTGTACAGAGTAAGCAGACAGGCTTAAACCAAATGAGGGCTTTGTGATTTCAAGAAACAAGTAAAGGTATGACAAAGGAAGGGAAGAGAAAAAGTCACTACATATTGGCTAGTTAAATGCTATAAATTTGCTGTGATTCATGTATGCAGTCATGCCTTGCTTAATGATTGGAATACGTTCTGAGAAATGGGACTGATAACCAGAATATACAAGGAACTAAAGAAGCTGTTTGGAAAAAAAAAAAAAAATGATCAGCCTATTAAAAGATGGGAGAAGGAGTTGATAAAAAACACTCTCTAAAGATGACATACGAATAGCCAAAAGGCATATGAAAAAATGCTCAACATCCTTCATTGTAAGGGAAATGCAGATCAAAACAACAATGAGGTACCACCAAACACCAGTCAGAATGTCTAAGATTAAAAAAACGAAAAAATTGGGGTCTGCCAAGTGGCGTGGTGGTTAAAGGCGCTGGACTCCCACATGGCCGACCATGGTTCAAGTCTCGGACCTGGTGGCTTGCTTTCTCACTTCCTCTCTCTCTCTCCCTCTCTGTCTCTCTCTGATCAAACTGAAAAATAATAATAATAAATTAAAAAAAAGTTAAATAAAATAATTCTAAAAAAAAAAAAAAAAACGAAAAAATGATAAGTGTTGGTGGGGGTGTGGTGAAAGGGGAACTCTTTTACACTGCTGGTGGGAATGTAAATTGGTCAAGCCACTGTGGAGAACAATTTGGAGATTCCTTAAACATCTAAATAGAACTACCATATGATCCAGCAATCCCACTCCTCAGTATCTACCCAAGGACAGAAGAATTCTTCATTGGAAAAGTGCTTGCACATTGATGTTTATTGCGGCACTATTCACAATTGTTAGGACATGGAACCAACCCAAATGCCCCCGTACGGATGAATGGATTGAAAAACTGTGGCACATATACTCTATGGAATACTGTTCAGCCATAAAAACCAACAAAACCCTGGCTTTTGACAGAAAGTGGAAGAATATGCAAGATTTACTGCTGAGTGAAGCAAGCCAGGCTATGAAGGAGAGACATTGTATGTCCCCACTTAATATATACCGAGTGTCTACACTCTATGACTGAAACTGATTGACTAAAAGATATACAAACACAAGAGATGGGTGTGAATGCAAGATGTGGTGTGCGTGGAGGAGTGGGGCCTAAGGAAAGACATTTCGAGGAAGGATACAGAGGCAGAGCATTGACAGGATGGGAAGGTGTGGTGTTATCTGTTGAAGATATTTTGATCAACTAGACTGGGAAGAAATGTTCACATATTGAAATGTTCACTTTGTAAGCTAAACAATGTGATTGAATGTATATAAAAATATATATAACATTTAAAAAAAGAAATACATCCTTAGGTGATTTCATCATTGTGCGGACATTGTAGAGTATACTTAGACCAACCTAGGTAGTACAGCTTACTACACACATGGGCTATGTGGTGTAGCCTATTATAATCTTATAGGACTACCATGGTATATGCAGTAGGGTGTTGACAGAAATATCATTATGCAGCACACAACTGTATTACCATATTGGTAATGTTCACAACGCACCTGGATGTGAGAAAGACAGATGTTTTGTGAATTATATATTAGAAATTTTAGTAAAATTAAGGTACCCTCTGATCCTAACTTTTCTTCTATAAGTGGAGTCTAAAGGCAATCAAAGATGTAGGGAAAATATATACATAGCATTTTATATAATATTTAGAAATAAACAATCTCAATAACTAATTCCAAAATTAGGGTGCAGCCACATAGAGTAGTTTGCACACATTACATTATGTTTTTCTGGGAGAGAGGAAATATAATATGATTTAAACTAATAGGTTTGTGATATAAATGAAGTAGAATATAAAATTGCATGTAGTATGATCCTAAGGAAAGAATCTATTTACAAACAGAAACACTGACAGTAAATGCACAGAATGGAAAATGCAGTTATCTTTGAACAGTTAAATACAATTGATGGTTTTCATTTTCTTCTTTATATTTGTATTATATAAGTTTTCTATTATAAATATATACAGTATTTTTAATTAAAATAAATAATGTAACTCTGAGAAAAGAAAGCCTCTTTAGCAAATGGTGTTGAAGAACTGGGTATCCATCTGCAGAAAAATGAAACTAGGCCCTTGTATTTCACCATTAATTAGAATTAATTTGAAATGTATTAAAGATTTTAATATAAAGCCTCTAACTACAAAACTACTACTAGACAACATGAGAGAAACTTTTGAAGTCATTAGAGCAGGCACAAGCTAAAAATCTTCTTCACAACAAAGGAAACTAACTAGAGTGAAAAGTCAACACTTGGAATGGGAGAAAGTATTTGCAAATTATTCCCCAGACAAGGGATTGATATCTAGAATATATAGGGAACTCAAGCAGCTCACCCATAGAAAGGTGAATAATTCAATTAAAAGACAAGTGGATTGATTAGATAACTCTGTAAAAAAGACTTATGAATGGCAAAGAGCCATATGAAAAATATCTTCAAAGTCTCTTGTCATAAGGGACATGCAAATTAAAGTTACAATGAAATATCATTTAACTTCACTTAGAATGGCTCAGATGAAAGAAAAGAAGGAAGGAAGGGAGGGAGGAAGGGAAAGAAAGAAAACAAAGAGAAAGAAAGAAGGAAGGAAGGAAGGAGGAAAGAAAGGAAAAAAGAAAGAAATGAAAAAGAAAGAAAAGGAAGGAAGAGAAAAAAGGAAGAAAGTATGAGAAAGAAAGAAAAGAAAGACAGGCAAGTGCTGGCATGGCTGTGGTGAAAAGAGAACCCTCTTACACTGTTGGTGGGAATATAAAATAGTTCAACCTCTGTGGAAAACAATATGGAGTTTTCTCAAAAACCTGACAGTAGAAATTCCATAAGACCCAGTAATCCCACTTCTTGATATTTACCTAAAGGATAGAAAACACTTAATTAGAGAGAGATCTGCACATCCGTGTTTATTGCAGCATTATTGATCATCGCTAAAACATGAAACCAACTTAAGTGTTCAAAAACTGATGACTGGATTGAAAACCTGTGGCACATATATATTATGAAATATTGCACAATTATAAGAAACAATGAAATCCTATTGTTTGACTCAAAATGGATGAATATAGAACAGTTAAGGTTGAGTGAAGTGAGCCAGACTTTGAAAGATCCACATTGCACATCCCAAGTCAGTTTGTACTGAGTGCTATGGCAGAGGATGAGGGACTTGAAAATGTGATAGAGAGAGTGAGTGCAAATGCTAGAGACTGTAAGCAAGGGAGAGTGGATGGTAAAGAGAGGGAGGTGATGAGTGAGTGTAAACTACAAGGGAGGAAACATTTGACAGATGGAAAAAAAAGTTTAAAACAAGAGAAAGAAAAAGAAAAATAGACCATGTTCATTATGAAATTAATTAAATTCTGTTAAATTCTAGCAGGTTATTTCCAATTGGTCTAATTATATATGCTTATTAGGATTAAAGCATGCATGATGACATTTCTGTTCATTCCAATAATTTTAAAATAATTGTTGTTTTGTTACGTATTTTTCATTTGTGTCCTTGATTATACCTTGATTGAATACAAAATTTAAAAATAGTGTAACTCTAAATATCACATATTATAAATGTTGAAAGCTTATCTCAGAACTATATCTCTGAACTTGAAAAGCCTGAGCTTTATTTCATTTTACCATGTTTTTATACTGTATCATATATCTATACATGACTTTGAGTTACATCATGTTTTGATAAAATATTATGTAGAACTTTAAGTGTCACAATATTGTCATGGTTTCTGTATCATTCTCTATAAACTGCTAGTGTTCTGACTACTGATAAGCAAAATCTATCAAATATTGAAAGGGGCCATGTATTATGGAACTTAGAAACCACAATGACAATTTTCAATTTATATGATTTTAGACTATTTAGTACTAGAAGACAAATATGTGTATTTCCTCCCTATTTTAGGAGTAACTGTGTAAATGTCTTGGTAACAACAACCCAACTGATTCCAGCCCTTGCGAAGGTTCTACTCTATAGTTTAGGAGGTGCTTTCCCCATTGAGAATATTTACAGTGCAACTAAAATAGGTAAGGAAATTATTTTAAACTCTCTATGAAATGTGCTCACAGGTGTTTCGGGGATTTTCTTAACGTCTGTCTCTGCCTCGTTCCCTTTTTCATCAACTTTGCTTTTAGAACATGAAGGAAATTTGGATAAAGTTCAAATAACAAAGTCTTTTGCAACTCATTGTACAATGAACAAAAATTTTATGAGACCTGTTGATTAGTGGAACTCTGAACTCAATATCTGGGTATTTCTTACTCATTCTACATATTTCATAGAATATTACAACACACGTTATCTAAATAATATATATCACTAATAGTACCAGAGTGATAGTACTTAATAGTTGACTTATATGGAGTATAATGTATCTTGCATATTCAGGAATCTAGATAAAAGATGAAAATATGATTTTGATATTACAGGGGAATGTCAGATGAATTAAACTAATAAACTCAATTACATAAGTAAATGAATCAGAAAATATAACTGGGAGATTTATATTATGAGTAGCTGAAAATTTCACATTACAGCAAATGTATAGTAACCATCAGCTGCAATCTTGTTTATTCAGATATCTATTTGTGGAACTATGTTTTACTTTAAGTGCATTTTGCTGACTCCAACCTGTAATAAACATTCAAAAGCAAAAACTTCATTGACTCCTGCCATCTTGAAAGAGTTAAAAGAAAGCAGTTCATGTATTTCACTGTCAAGGAAATGCCCAGGAAAATAAATGGGTTATTCAACATGCCCTAAAGGTCAACAGACGTAGGCTCTGGCAACTTGACAAGAGAAATTCAAAATCCCCAAATCCCCCACCAAAAATAACCTGCCCTGGGCCTTGAGAAGGTCTGACATCAGCTCCGGCAAAAGAATCCCCCCAGTTGCAGCTGTTTCATATGTACAGTTAAAGAGAGCCAAACTTGCAAAGTAAATTCCAGATTGCCAGGAGTGCCACAATTCAAAGTATGGATAACAGCCTCATACATATTTTTAGAAAATTTTGCCAGAAAGCGTGTGCACTTGCCAGAGAGAGACAGAGAAAGAGAGAGAAAAAGTGAGGAAGCACCCTTCTAAGGGAGGGGACCACATCCGAATCTCCTCCCCATCTCCCCCTCCTTTGGGGATTTTGGGCACACCCATGAACCTAGTATCTTTCTCAAGGCACTGGGTCTAGGACTCGAAACACTTACATATATATATATATATGTAAATTATGTATTTGTGTTAGTAGAGTTAACATCCAGAACATGATTTTGCTTTTTGACGAATCAAATAATTTTATACCAGAATAAATACTTCTTTTAGTAAGGACAATATTCTTTTTTTATTGGGCAAATTGTTCCTTATATTTAATCTGAAAAAAAATTCTTACATTTCTCCTTAAAACTAGTGATTTTTGGAGTTCTCAGCTGTCAGATTAAGGGAAAAAAAATAATAACCATGGCTGAATGGCCATTCTGAGAGTGAAATTCAGAGTACAATGCCAGTGTTATAAAAATGAAGAGCATGTAGGAATTCCGTGGTGGTTTTCCCATAGTGCAGTCAGAGGACACTAGTGTTATCAGTGCTGAGGCCCATTTAGACAGCATCCTTGGTGCTATTAATCTGTGTAGACTAGCTCCCACCCACTGGAAGAAAGGCATTGTTGACCAAGGTAAATTCACATTTCAGTATTGCCTTTTTCCTTAGAGGTGAACCTTCAATTTTTCATAATAATATTTTCAGCTGAGCTGTCTATATTTTAAAAAATAAATTAGATAAAATTGACTTTTAGAGTTAAACAAACAGATGTTATTAAAACATATAGCTGCCTGTAAAGTTATTCCAATAAACTTTTAATGGAATAAACCATACTAACATTTTCTCCATGTCAGATGATTAACCCTACTCACTTTTTTGAAGTGTGAAACACATTTGTTTAATAATCCATCCTAAATAAAGACTTATGTTGTTTACACATGTGTGTTAATTTCATGAATCCAGAGGCTGTAAGCTAGTCAAATGATGTTCAAGAGAAATTAACTTAACACATTATGAATCTTTAGGTTAATGAATGCAATAGCTGGAAGAATAAGCAGTGCATTGTTTTTCAGGCAAGGAAAGCTGTTTTGAGCGTATAGTGTCCAGATTTGGCACTAACATAACTTATGTTGTGATTGGAGATGGCCGAGATGAGGAGCATGCCGCTAACCAGGTAACTTCACTCTGAACATTATCTCATTTATCTTCCAGGAAAAGAAAGTTGCTTTGAACGAATAATGCAAAGGTTTGGCAGAAAAGTAGTATATGTTGTAATTGGGGATGGTGTAGAAGAAGAACAGGCAGCAAAAAAGGTAACCTGTCTCAAACACTGTTGGTGTGATACTTCTAATGCAAGCCTTTTTGTTTGCATTTCTGTAGTTTGGCCCATTGGCAGCTTGACACGTGATTTAAATTTAAAGATGCAAAGCAATAAGAGCATGAAAGGGTCAATACTTACATTCCAGTAAACCATTTGGAGTCTAGCATTTTTTGCCTGTAATTTGATAGGAAAGGCAGAAAATTTTAGTTATATTTATTTATATATGTGTGCATAAATATAAACATGTATTTGTGTGGACATGGTGCATTTATACGCTTGTATACAGGCATAAATGACCACACACAATGTACGTAGATAGAGATGACGCAGTGTTCTATGAGAATGATGGAAGAAAATCATTAAGCACATAGCATTTAGCAAGATAAAGTGGCTTAATGAGTTCCATGGAAAAATGATGTGACTGATTCATGAGTCCCATATGCCAAATGGTCCTTCTGAGTGCCTAGAAATAGATATGCTCCATGATGATAAATGCTGAGAATAGATATAGTAGCTGATGAAAATATGGTTGCAAGGGAGTTTAATAAGTGCTGTTGGAATGGGATGCATTATCCATCTTTTTGTGCCAAATTGTGTTAGAAATGTAGACGTAGTATGCTCATATCTTCTAGGAGTGTCATCTGTTTTGGTGAACCATTAGTATACGATTGAAGCCAAGCCACTGACTTTAAACATATTTACATCTCATAGATCTTCATAAGTTTTTAAAAGAATTATCTATTATTATCATTATCTTAATTTGCTATAGGAAATGTGTGCTCAGCAGAGAGAGACAGAGAGAGAGAGAGAGAGAAAGAGAAAGGAGAAAGCAAACCTCCAGGCCCAGGACCCAAACTGTAGTCAGCCACATTAGGAGTCCAGCTCCCCAAGCGCTATGCCACCTGCCAGCCCCCAGGCATTCATAATTTAAATAAGCCTCTTCATCTGGCCTATGTTTCTGAAGAAGAAACCAAGGCAATTAACTGGGTTGGACTGAGGTGTATATCATGCTGGATAAAGTCTCTTTACAATCTAAATGATGTATAATGATTAAATGTATAAATAATAATAAAAAGGAAGAAAAAAGCATTAAATGGTCAGTTTACCTTCAAAAGAGGAACGATATCAGAATTGGCACCAGACACCAGACTATCAGTTGATAGAACACTAAGATCCACTGTTTCCTTCACTGAATGATAGCAAAATATCATCTGGCCAAGATAAAAGTGATATAATTCATAAAACAAAGCAAAAAGATGAATTTACTTTTTTTAGAGAGAAATTTTTGCCATAGGGCATGAGCGCTTGGTGAACAGAGACAGAGAGATAGAAAATGAGAAATCACCCCCCAGGGGGATGGCCACATCACAGTCCCTTCTCCTCCATTCTCTTCTCAGATCTTGGGCACAGACACACATGCACCCAGTGTGAATTTCAAGCCACCAGGTCGGGACTCAAACCACAGCCAGCCATGGGGGAGTCCAGCAACGCAACCATTATGCCGTCTGCTGGTCCCAGTGAATTCATATTTTTAAACAATGACATATCAACTTACATTGTTTTACAAAGAGCAACTGTTATTCTTATTATCCTGTGGAGATTTTTAAATCATCATCTAATGAAGTTTTCACATTTGTATGTGGTAGACTGTTTACCTTATTTCTGTATTCCACAACAAATCAGTATCAACAGTGTCATAGAAAAGTTTGTGGCTATAAGAGAAAGAGAAAGGAAGTGGTTTATGTTTCTAATTGATTTGAATCAAGTAAATGGAGAAAGAGAAAGCACCTCTACTTTGGAAGATTTGGTGACAACATTGGCAGCCATACTTGAAACCCACCATACTTTGCTGTCACATTAAGAAAACCAGGGCAGGCTCTGCCTCCCCGTAGAGCACTGAGGTCTTAATTAGCAGTGTTAATGACCCAGGAAAGCACACTGGTCCCAAGGACTTTCTGTATGAGGTCAGGGCTTCAGCCTCAAGAAATGCAGCTTTCATTGCCGACTACTACTTGAAATGCTTTCAGTCACACACGATTGAAATATCTTCTGGAGTTCGTTTCCTCAGTCTGTGTTGTTTTGATTTTTTTACATTGGCACCATAGTTATGCACAACACATAATAATCATGGCTTCACCCTCCTCATTAAACATTTATGTCTTTTAGCCTAGATGAAGTTCATGTATGTCAGGTCAGAACCGATAAAATTCACTTTGTAATACCAATAGCAGTATATGCCTTTGAGAATGAAACTTATCAAGTCTACTCAAGATATCCATGGAATGAAAGTAGACGTGACATACCCATTATTGTACTTTCTGCTTTATACCTAAACCTTCAGGAGAAAAAGGCATGACTCCAAATGGATAAGAATCGCAGATAGAATGCTATTTCCAAATGGTTGTTTATGTAGGTACAGTTTGGTGACGGTGAAGGCTTATAATTCTGATTTTAAACACAGGTGGTTGGTTTCTCTAGTACCCAGAATGCATGTTTTTCTTTGAATGTAGCAGTAATCGCATGTGCAGATATATTAAGTACTATTTTGTTACTACAAATAGATCTGAGCTGAATGAAAAATACGTTACTTCTAGGTAAATTTCTGCTTTAAATTGACCAAAATGTACCTTGATATTTAAAAAAAAAATCTCTAAGTTTGGGAGTACGAATGAGTAGTTGTGTTCTCCTAGAAAGATATATTGTGAGCTGCATATGTAATTTAAATTTTCTAGAAGCCACTTTTTCAATTATTTAATTCAATTTTATTTATTGTTATAATTATTATTTTATTTAACCAGAGATAAAGAGAGAGAGAGAGAGGAAGAGTGAAAAAGCAAGCCACCAGGTACAGGACTCAAACCACTATTGGCCATGTGGGAGTCCTGTGTCCCAACCACTCCCTACCACTTGCTGGCCCCTAGAAGTCACATTTTTTTAAAAAAGTAAGAAAAGACAGGGAGAATTAATTTCTTTTCTAGAAGTCACATCTTTTAAAAATTAAGAAAAAGGTAGAATTAATTCAATAATATATTCGAATTAAGCCACTGCACCCAAAATATTATTGTCTAAAACTAATCAACATAGTAATATGATGTTTACATTTTTTTGTTCCTAGTCTTTGAAATTTAGTATGTATGCATTTTAATCTAGCCTAACTATATTTCAGGTGTTCAACATCCACATGTGGCTGGTAGCTCCTATATTTGGCAGCAAAGAATTATATAGCAATAGTCATTATTATGATGATTAATTTTTAAAATAAAATGTCTTTCCATGTTTTTATACACATACACATATATATTTCCTTTATACACATGAATGCTTATTCAAACATACATACTTTATGAGATGTCATCACCCCAAACTACGAATAATGATTTCTGTCAGTTTCTATAGTGCTGTTTTCTTTAAATTATCGCTTCCAATGGAGTCCTTTCAGATATTTTTTCCCTAAAAACCTATTACATGAAATTTTAATAACACTTATATGCTATATACTGGTATGTAGTTTTGTTTTTTTCTTTTGTTTTGTTGATGTTTAGCTTTTTTACATAAGCATATGCACTCATGGGAGAGAGAGAGGAAAAGTGAGAAATCACCCCTAGGAGGGATAGCCACTCCACAATTCCTTCTCTTCCATTTTCCTCCTGGGATTTTGCACACAGATGCATAAGTGTCTGGCATGTTTTTCAATCTGCCAGGTCCAGGACTTGACTCATGATCAGCCCTATGGGAATCCAGCACCTTAACCACCATACCCTTTGCTGGCCCATATATTTATGTTTAATTGCCAAATGTTACAAGCAGTCATCAGAAGGATAAGAGAGTCCAGGAGAGAGACCAGGAGAAAACACTCCTCCTTGGGTGCCATGGTCCTGCTACAACCTCTTCCCCTCCATTTCTTCATCTTACTGGGATTTGGGGCATACCTATATGTACACCAGTCTTCTTTTTTATTTTTTATTGTTTTTTTTTTCAATTATTTTATTAAATTTTATTATTGTCATAATCTTTTTATATTATATTGAATCACATAATTTACAGTGTATTGCATTTCTTTTTCCAGCATGATTACCATGCATATCAGTCAAGACAAAGACATTCCTATCCACATCATTATCATCAAATAGCTTTACATCATTTTTTTCAGATTATTTTTATCATTATTATTATTTATTCTCATTTTTAAAAAACATTCAATCACTATATATCATTTGGCTTGTATAAAGAATTTACAGGTCCACATTCAACTAGCAATTGACCTTGTGGGATCTGGCTCCCTTTAACCACTAGGTTACAGGGCCAGCCCACAGGTGTTGTAATGACTAAGATTTTCTCTCTTTGTGAAGTATCTCCTCTATTGAAAAATGTATGTTTGTCTCAACCTCATATCAGTGAAAGAAATCAAGTCAATTATTTTGGTTTAAGTTATTCCAGACAAGTAAGAAGGATTTTGTTCTAACATTTTTTCCTATGTTATATAGTCTAGCTTCATGTTTTTTAAACAAAGAAAGAAATTTACCCTCTTTCCTACTCAAATAGGCAGAAGGCTTTGGGCTTAGGAAGTTCATCATTTTCCTTTATTTCACTTATTTATTTTAAAATTTTTATTGTTTCATCCATGAAAGAGAGTGAGCAAGAAAGAAACAAGTGTCCCCAACAGGGTCCCCATGCCATGATCCAACCCCAGCCTCAGCCAGCCAGGATCTAAATCACAGGCATGAGTTCATGCCCAGCATGTACAGGAAGACAGCAGGATGCAAACTGGGATCTTCCCATGTGGCTTCAGCATAGAGAAACATTGTGTTACTGCTGTGCTGCTGCAGCTGGCTCTATTTTATTTCTAACCTGGAGATGGACCTTTAGGAGTGGTATACTGATTAAAACTTGCTTTCCTTTAGCCAAGTAGGCTCTTGATGCCTGCCTGCTTTCCCAGATACTGGTGTTAACGATACTTTCCAGAATAAACTCTTAACTACCAAAGAAACCGCAATGTTTGCTTTTATTATCGTTAAAATCCGGTTCAGATCTATTTCGCTCTTATGTCGATGCCATATTGTTGCTGCCAGGCTTTCAGATATGATCATTCCCTCCTTCAAACTCCCTGTCTTGAACTTGGATAGGCTGCACACCCTTGTGTGTAGTGCTGCTTCGTCAAGATGATGGTTATGACCTCTGTCCATTCTTCATTCCTTCCCCTTCTCTCCCCCATCCCTCCTTTGCTTAACCGCACAGCACAACATGCCTTTTTGGAGGATATCAAGTCACTCAGACCTCTTGGCTCTACATCAAGCACTGGAATTAGAGTATTTGTAACTGTGTTCTCTAGCTGGAGATCCGTTTTTTATATTTCAAGTACACTGAATTTTTATGTGTGATCAATGCCTCTGGCTCTACACATATAAATTGTCTTAAAGGATGAAATCATATTTGGAATGAAAATTCCAGAATGAAGAATTCAGATTGCTGAATGGAATTAAACTTTAGTGCTACCGAAAAGGAAACTCTATGGTCTTACATTTACAACATGTTAATGATTTAAAAAAGAAATCTGTGGAGGTTGCTGATCTACACCGAATGAGTTGTAACTGGAATTAATCGCTTTAGCAAAGAACTCCTACCCTGGCAAAGCAGCAACATCCATGCTCCGTCTGACAAGGTGGTCAACAACATTCCTCGAAATGGGAGATCTTCTCAGCCCTGAGGTTTGAATCTGACTT
Organism: Tupaia tana; assembly: GCA_026018925.1. Taxonomy (NCBI): domain Eukaryota; kingdom Metazoa; phylum Chordata; class Mammalia; order Scandentia; family Tupaiidae; genus Tupaia; species Tupaia tana. Next base: position 75,790,096 of record JAKSZU010000002.1, read on the forward strand.
TAGCCTACCTAGCCCAGAAAATCTGAATTGGAATGCACTCAGACTGTATAGGACAGTCCTATCTAGACCTGTAATTTGTGTAAATTATTAATGAAAATAATTTACTGTGACTTTATTAGCAGCTGACTTTGAAAGTGGATGCAATTTTTCTTTCATTTGTTGGGAAGGGGACAGGGAGGGGAAATGGGGATATAATATTGTCTCTTTTTTAAGTTTGGCAAACAGAATGTTCATACTGATGTGTTGTGCCTTAAAGACAAGACAGCGTTTGTGTGTTACAATGTAACTTTGGTTAAAATCTCTGTAGATAATAAAAAAAAAATCTTGTGATCACTCTTGACATGACCAAATTTAAAATTCAAGCTATCAAAGCTTAATCCTACATCAGCAAGAAAATGAGTATTTGTTGCAATAAGAAAACAACAATGATAAAGGAAAGCTTGTATTTTATTTGGGTTCTTAATAATTCCAATAATTGTATGAGGCAACTATTTCTGCATCCAACCATAATCAGAAGGTTTGGGAAAGACTGTGGGACCTGTACTTAGAAAGTGAAGTGTATGTTGAAGTCTCAAGTACCCTTTATACATTACTGGAGAAAACTAATAGCCATATTCATAATGACTTGCACAGCTTTGAGTCGGAGACTTTTGGATATGTGTAAGTTCTGTAGAGGAAGATATTTTCATGCAAATCATAAGCAATTATCACCCAAGCTCTTAGAATATGCCATGGCCTTGGCTTGAAATTCACATTGTGTGAACATGGCTTAAAATAAAACTAAGTGTGTTTATACTCAATGCCATTGCAAAAGAGAGATGTCATCAGTAACGGAAGGCAGATGCTCCAGATGGCTTCTAAGGAAAAAAAGTAAGTCTAAAAAATTGTAGCTAGAATATTATCATAAATTAAATTAACATATGAACTGGATCTTGGCAGCATTATGGAAATTATAGAAGTAAAAAACGTACCTGGTTCTCCGCCCTAACACATCAATCCAGGATCCCTCCGTTACAGTCGTGCATACATTTGTTTCTGCCTGTAGAGTTACTGCACAATGGACTGTATTCTTTGAAAGGAGAACCTGTCATCGTGGGTTTGCATGATATTTTTTTCCTTGGTGTGTAGCCCATGTTGGGAACACGATCCAGGTTCTCCTGTCATTTTCTATGACATGATTTCCCTTGTGGAAATTTAAAACTTCAAGATCTAGAGTATTTTAACGGTGCCTGCACCTTCAGTTCTGTGCTTAAAATGTGCATTCTGCAGTCCAGCTACTACTCAGTACTCTTAACCAGAGGCCAGTCCATGGTAGTTAACCACCTGAGGCTTCTCTGACTTCAACGAAGTCCAGTGCTTTGCTCAAACATCACAACATTCACTATGGGAATATGATTTTATTTCTTCAGGCTGTAAACCTGTATTTTTTTTTTGGTTTTTGTTGTTGTTGTTTTTAGCTGATTGCTAAGGCCATGTTTATGTTGGGCAGAAAGACATAGAGGTCCCAATTTTGCATAAGATTGTTACTTAAACTTAATTACATAATCCTTAAACTTATACTTTAAATTGTGCAGCTTCCAAATACCCCTGCCCAAACACTGTTGCAGATAAATTGAGGTTGGAATACTTTTAATAATAACAGCAATAATAAACCTTGCACTGTATTGACCTTTAGCTTGAAAATAGCAGTTTTAAAATTTAAAAGAGTTATACTGATTACCAGTACCTGATTATTTTGTGCACTAAAACCTTAAATATTTACTACTGTGAATAAAAATAAAATTATGTTATAGCCAGTTTCTTTGAATGATAGAATTGTGGCATGGCATTTAAATTTTTCATTCTTTTTTATATCAAACAAGCAAGGCATCTTATGCTGCTAACCCTGCAGGTGCAGAAAGAAACAGCCTTCAAAGGGCAAAGAGCTGGTAGATTGCATCACCCACCCACCCACCCAGTACTATTTCTCGTACACATCCTTTTTCTTGTTACGTCTTCAGAAGAGGCTGCCAGCAGAAAACCTAAATGCTAGGTTGACAGAGAACAGCTTGTTTGGCACAGCAATGGTGCAGGCCAACAAGCCAACATCACAGCATGGTCATGTGACTTTGTGCATGCTCAAACTAGAATTCTTCCCTTCCCACCTTAAGAACAGAAAATCCTCTTCCTTCCTGACCTGAAAAACAAAAAATAGTCCAACGAACAAGAAATCAGCCTTTTTGGCAGTTCCCGCATTCTATTTACATACAGAATACTTGTGCCTTATTGTAAATGAGTTTGAAGAATGTTCCTTAATGAAAATGTGATTTGGCTACTACATACACAAACTTGGTATATTATATTGCTAGGAGGGATAACCACCTTGTGTTGCACCTTAAAAATATCAAGATTGTAATTACAGAAATAAAATAGGTGGCCTGGTTACAATACTATAGCATGCAATTAAGACGTTGTACCCCTACAAAATTTACAAATTGAGTTTGGGGATAAAAATATTTTACAATCATGCAATTTGTGCACAAAGAGAAGGTAATAACTGCCTCTAAAATTTTTGTTTTCATTAACCTCTGGTAAACTAAGATTTAAAGTAGTGTCAACAGCATGCTGCTTTAGGAATTTTTTTTTTTAGCAAATTTGTTTATGACAAGCCTACATTCTCAGTGAATATGGCATTTAGTATTTCTTTTAAAACAAACTTAAGCATCATGAGCCAAAGTTGCATTTTGACTCCCAAATATGGTAGCATTATGGAAATCTCACAGTCTAAGTCAAAGGTTTCTGTTATGTATTAGTAAGGTATAGATTATTGGGGCCTACATAATTTAAAGAAATGTAAATTAATATTAAAAGCTTGTAAAAATATGTATATCTTTACTATTTCTCAATAAATACCTTTGCAAATGTTTTCATTTTCTTCACCTTCCCATGTTGTAGAGTTTGTGTGTGTGTGTATTTAGCATCATTCTAAATTATATCAAATTTGTATTGAGACTTCTCTTAATGTATTCTTACCTGCTGTTTTTTGTACAGAAGTTGCATAACTTGCAGTTAAGAACCACGGAGTTGTAACACAGTAAAATGTCACTAATTAAGACTAAAAAGATGTGAGTTACATAGTTTTTACATACGGGTAGCTTTATTAAAGCATAATGCATAGTGTAGCCACAATTCATTAGTGATAAAGTAACATCTACTAGAGTATTTGAAGCTATTTCCCATAGATGAATACAAGATACAGTTTATAAGTTTCTTCCTAGAGAATAAAAGTATTTTTCTAAAATAGGTTTGCTAATTTCTTTATTATATTGTGTATAATACTGATTTATTTGCAAATCACATGCAAAGTGAAGACAAATTTCACACCCACATCCACTCATTCAAAATTTTCTGAAATGTTAGCCTCCAGATTAATGAGAGAGAATTATGTGAGAATATTCTAGTAAGCCTTATATCATACAGAAGTCAGTATGGCATATAGAAATACAGTGAATATGGGACTAGCAGTTAGCACAATGGCTATGTCGCTGGACTTCCATGTAGTCGACCGCAATTTGAGTCCCGGACCCGGTGGCTTAAACTCATGCCAGGCGTGTGTGCGTTTGTACCCAAGATCCCGAGAGGAGAATGGAGGAGAAGGGATTGTGGCATGGCTATTTCCCCTGGGAGATGATTTCTCACTTTCTGTCTCTGTCTCTGTCTTTCTGGTGAACGCATGCACCCTATTACAAAAACCTCTCAAAAAGAAAAAGAGAAAGAAAGAAAGAAAAAGAAATACAGTGAATATGTTTCAAATAAATTGAATATCCAAACTTCCTTTCTACTCTTGTATACCATTTAAATTTGAATTTGTAAAAAGACTAAATTATACACATTATTCCCAGCCCTCCACTGAGCTCCAAACAAGTATATCCTATGTGCCTATTCAGTATTCTTGCTTGGATGAAAACACCTCAAATCAAACTCACTGAGTTTGTGCTTAGCCCCAACCACTTTTCACCTCTCCCATGAGTACTCTTCAGGTCGTAACCATCATTTAACATCTGGATTACCACACTGGCCACTAACTTGGTCTTGCTGCTTTACTCTTACACCTCTTCAGTATATCTCATCATAGTAGCCAGAATGATACTGCAGATCAGAGCCCGTCCCTTCTCAGACGCCGCCAACAGCTATTTCTAGCTCATCACAGACAGCAGCATCCTGAAGGCTGACGTGTAAGGAGGCCTTCCCTGTGTGATCCTTGGGAAGCTCTCTGTTCATGTTCTTCTGCTCTCCTCTGGGTCACTTCTTGGAATCAAACTGGTTCATCCACATTTGGCATATTCTTGCACCTACTTGCTGCAGGACCTTTCCACTCAATATTTCTGTTATTTGAAAGGATTTTTACCCCAGTATCTGTACCACTTATGGTCTGTGTTTTTTGTTTGTTTTTTTCCAGGTCTTACATCAAAGACCACCTTCCCACTGAGAAGGTCCTGCTCTCTAAAACTGCACATACTTTCCAAACACTTTTATCATTTCCCTGACTCATTGTTAAATACTACTTAATCCTTAGACTTGCAAACATGACATTTTTTGTTGTTATTGTCTGATATGACTTACCCATTACAACATGTGCTCTGTAAAGATGAGATTCTTTTTTTTATTTCCATTTTATTAATTTCTCTATAACCAGTGTCTAGGCCTAAAAATGTCTGGCCTAAAGTAAGTAGTTACAAAGTATTTGCTAAATGTGCTAACATAGGAAAACATTTCTATGATCATCATCAAGAATTAAAGAGATTTAGGGCCAGCAGGTGGCGTGATGGTTAAGGTGTTGAATTCCCACATGGCTGACCACATTGTTCTCTAGGAAGAAACTTTGAGTTCCATACCTAGCAGCTTGAAAATTATGCTGGAAGCATATGTGTGGTGGGGCAATCCCCCTTAGGTGTGGGGCATGATTTCTCGCTTTCTCTCTCTCTGTCTGTCTCTGGTGAGCGCCCATCCCCTCTGGTGTGGGGGGGAGGCGAGGGTAAAGAGATTTAAAGTGTTAGAACTAGGTTTGAAGGGGAAAGAATCAAAATCCAACAGGTAAGTTTAGATGTGACCAGTGTAAGTTTTTCAACTTAGCTCAATGTTTGCTTGCCTGATTATGAAAACATCCAACATAAACAGGAAGGGTGGCCACAAGCAAAGCTATTTAAAAAATGGTTATATATGGGGACCAGCAGTTAGCATAATTGCTATGTTGCTGGACTCCCATGTAGTGACTGTGGTTTAAGTCCTGGGCCTACAGGTTTAAACTCATGCCAGGTGCATGTGCATGCATGCCCAAGATCCTGAGAGGAGAATGGAGGAGAAGTGATTGCAACATGGCCATCCTCCTGGGGGGTGATTTCTCAATTCCTGTCTCTCTCTCTCTCTTTCTGGCGAGCACACGCACCCGATAGCAAAAACCTCTCAAAAAAACAAAGACAAAAACAAAAAAACAGTTACATGACATGAGAACAGTCTGCTGGATAAAATCAAGTTTGCAGTGAATGAATGATTACTTCTGCTCTCAATTCACCCCTACTTACTCCTTTATTAAAAAAAAAAAAAGTATGCAACTTCAATAGATTTAATTGACTTAAATTACTTAAGGCCAAACATACACACACACACACACACACACACACACACACACACACTCACATAAAAATCGTATCACTCTCTGACTCTGTGGTTCATGATTCTGAGTCTCTGAAATGAAAGAAAGAAGTATAATTTATCTTAGCAAAACTGCTGTCAACAAAGATGCTTTTTGTAGAGCATCAGTAGGGAAAGTGTTCACTGTGCCTAAATCCTGACTTTGAATGGGAATACTAGCCATTATTCATTGACTTCTCCCTCATCCAGAGACCCTTCCAGGACTGCGAACATACCATTTTTTAAATGTTTAAACACAATATGAAATATTAGGAATCTCTAACAAAGTAGGTAACTCTCTACAAGCCACATGCATGATTATTTTCCCTTTTAACAAAATACCTTTTGATTGAGTCTTGAAGGGACACTATCTCTTTGGTTAAAGGGCCCTGTATTGTCCTTTGCAGCCATGAAACTCAGATTTGTGTGCCTGATAGCCACTGTGCTGTCAGTTTAGTTCTCCAGGGAACCTTCCGTGAATACACGGAATTGAAACGGTGTAGGTTCACAGGGGTAGAGGAACCAAGTCAATCAGTCCCCACAGAACCACCTCTGAGTGGGGCTGACCCTGAGCTTATCACATTTCTGACCCTCAAAGCTCTTGTGCATTTCAGTGGAGTGACTGTTGGGGGGTGTGGGGGATGAATTATTACCTTATATAAGCACCAGGAGCATTGTGAATCACTTACAGAAGTACCTAACCAGAAAGATTTCTGGGAAAAGTTCATCTCAAACAAACCCCAAAGGCAAAACAGAGAAGACCAGGGTAAATGGGATTGACCTGGAAGCATCTAGAAAAAAAGTGAACAATATGGGACTAGCAGGTGGCATAATGGTTACATCACTACACTTCCATGTAGTCAATCACGGTTTGAGTTCCAGACCTGGAGGCTTAAAACTCATACCAGGTGTGTTTGTGTGCATGTCCAGTATCCAGAGAGGAGAAGGGATTGTGGTGTGGCCAACCCCCTGGCGGGATAATTTCTCTTTCTGTCCCTCTCTGTCTCTCTAGCAAGCACACATGCCCCATAGCAAAAAAAAAAAAAAAAAGAAAAAAGAAAGAAACTCTTAAAGATGAAAAATACATGAGAGTGTATAGTAAGAGAAGTATAGAATGGAGTGATCAGGGGACTGCCCAAGTAATTTTTGTTTCTAAAGCATAGAGAGAAAAAGAAGGGAACGTGAGAAATGAGAATGAAAAATAAGCGTCAAATCTCGATAAATCTCACAATATTAATGGGTTTTGAGTCTATCCTGATATCAGTAAGTATCAAATGAAAAGTTTGTAAGAAAGGTCTAGTATGTTCAGATTTGTACTTTAAGTTACTCCTGACGACACTGGGATTGAAGAGTGAGTAGTCCAAGAGGCTGGCACAGGTTCCCAGAGAGTTATTGCTAGATTCCTGAAGTAGAGGGGGGTATGAATATAAAGAGAAGTGTTCAGACTCAAAGAAATTAAGTTAAGAGTAACAACAACTGGCGACCAGCAGATGGCGAAATGGTTACATCACTGGACTTCCAGGTAGTTCATTGCAGTTCAAGTCCGGGACAAAGCAGCTTATATATCACACTGGCGTGTGTGCGTGCATACCCAAAATCCCAAAAGGGGAATAGAGAAGAAGGGATTGGGGCATGGCCATCCCCCCCCACCCCCCGAAAGTGGTTTCTCACTTTTCTCATTTTCATTCTAAGGAATGCATGTGCCTTATAACAAGAATCTCTCTAAGAAAGAAAGAAAGAAAGAAAGAGAAAGAAAGAAAGAAAGAAAGAAAGAAAGAAAGAAAGAAAGAAAGAAAGAAAGAAAGAAAGAAAGAAAGAAAGAAAGAAAGAAAGAAAGAGAAAGAAAGAAAGAGAGAGAGAGAGAGAGAGAGAGAGAGAGAGAAGAAAGAAAAAGAAAGAAAGAACGAGAAGAAAGAAAGAAAGAAAGAAAGAAAGAAAGAGAGAGAGAGAGAAGAAAGAAAAAGAAAGAGAAAGAACGAGAAGAAAGAAAGAAAGAAAGAAAGAAAGAAAGAAAGAAAGAAAGAAAGAAAGAAAGAAAGAAAGAGAGAGAAAGAAAGAGAAAAAAGAAAGAAAGCAATGGCCATTGCTTCTCATGTCCTTAGGCAAAGTCTGATATCTCAATTTCCGACTTAACGTTTGTGGATTGTCATGCATTTCACAGAGGTCTGAAACTCAAGAAAAGAGATTCTGGATGCTGTTTTTATTGTAGGTGGTGGAGCTTGCTACTGGTAAAAGAGACTGAGTCCAGTTTGGGAAATTTTAATTTAAATGTAGTGGTGGCCTCAAATAGAGCTGTCCAGTGGAAAGCTGAACTTGCAGTGACTTCCTGGTTGCTTGTTAAACACCTTGCCAGATTATAACCAAATTACTTCAAAAGCAGTAAATAAATCCTAAATAATGTCATAATATTACATTAGTCATTAAAAAAAGCATTTACCATTTGTGCAAACTTGAGACAGTGTGGCTGAAAGGCTAGGAATGATGCCAGTAGTGCAGAATATGTATCTTTGATGAACATCATGGAAAAGTATTTGGGGAGATCACCAGTTGATTTAACATTGTGCTTTTCCATCTCATACATTACCCTGATACCCAATAAAGATAAAGTAATAGCATGTCTGGATTTACCACCTTGAAGAAATCCAAATGCCTCTATGAATTTTTTTCATCAGTGACTTTTGCACGAGTAAGTCATTGCCAGCTTATGTCTGCTTGGGAACAAATATGACATTCTAATTTATTAGCCTTATTATAAAGGAGCTCCACAGAAGAATGACACATGATCTAATCACTTATTTTTAGACAGATTAATGTGTTCCCAAATATATGGTGCTCATTAAAATACACGTTATGGTGGAATAAACTTTTTCATGAGATTGAGTAGTAATATCTAGTACAGGAATAGAAGGTAAAATTAATGTCAAATGCACACCTGGAAAACCATCCCATTTGGCTACTGAAATTACTTATATATCAATTATGGGAATATGGTTATGCACAGAGACCCTAGGGAGGGCTCTGAAGAAAATGTGTATTACATCATTTTTTAAACTTTTATCTACAAATGACAAGTGAAGTTTACAAATTTTTAGCACTTATTTTTTAAATAAAACCTACTACCACAAACTGACTACTTTTGTCAATGTATATTGTACCCATGCTTAACTCAATATTGACTGACTTTTTTTTTTCCATTTACTTTTTCCCCTAGGGCATGTGCACTTGCCAGAGAGAGACAGAGAAAGAGACAGAGAGAGGGAAAATGAGAAATCACTCCTCAGGGAAGATGGCCATGCCACAATCCCTTCTCTTCTATTTTCCATTCTCTTAGGATTTTGGGCATGCACACACGCATGCCTAGTGTGATTTTCAAGCCACCAGGTTTGAACTTGAACCGTGATCAGCCATGTGGGAGTCCAGTGCCTTAACCACCACACCAAATACTGCTCCACGAGTTTTAGCTTTAAGAAGAGAAGAGAGAACACTGTCCTTGCTTCTGTCTAGACAAGCAGGGATTTTGCTTTGTTTTAATTTTACCCTCACAGAAGAGACATGGAGAAAAAGGGGGAGTGAGAAAGCACCCCTCCAGGACAGGGAACTCTCACACTGCAGTCCCTGCTCAGTTGGCCATGTGAGGTCCAGTCATGTTTACCATCAGGTCATGGACTGGCTCAAGCAAGAATCTTTATCTGTGCACTTTTTTCTATATCCTTGAAGACCTAGTTATTGTTTACTCATGTGCAGAGTTTGCTGGTCACAGACAATATCATTTTAGAAAGGTTGAGGAATGGGATCATGCAGAAAGTGGTCAGTTTTTGATTTTTCACTAGCTTTGGTGTCAGCCAAGACTGAGCATGGAGAAAAGAGGAAGAGGAAGGAAGCTAACATTTGAAGAGACTAATAGTGGTCCAGGAGCTTATTATGTGTTACCGTAATTAATTATCACATCCCAGAAAGTCAGTGTTATTAGTCCCATTGCATAGTGTAAGTGATCTCCCAAGGTCTATTGACTTGTAGTGGCACAGATAGAGTTAGAACCTGGGTCTATCAAGTGGGCTTTATCTGGACTATAAAGTACATTGCACTGTCTCTGCCTGCCCATTTAATCCAATTTAGTTGCTCAGAATTTATAATCAAGAAAAAGGCAATCAAGAGTAGGTGAGATTACAAGCAATGGAGTTAAGTATAGCTCTTTTTTTCTCCCCATCAACATAAATTCCTGTGTTGCCTGTGTGAGAAATGGCCCTTTGGCAGCAGAAATCTTACTTTCACAGATAAGTAGTTAAAGGGTCCTTAGCTAACGATTTGGCATGACAACTGCCATTTTATCCAGTACTGTATGAAGATAAGAGAGTTTTTGCCCAATTAAAGTTGCTGAATTGATTTGCATTTAGGTTAAAACATATTTTCCAAATTCCCTCTTTTCAAAACACATTTCTTGGGTATAATTCATGCATCAACAGCTCTTAGCACACTGATTTATAGGCTTTCTGACCCACAGCATGGTCCCAAGGAAAGTTCTAAATGGGCTTCTGACCAGAGTGGGGAATTTGGAAGGTTCTGGGGCTACTTCATATGGGGAAAGCAAAAATCATGATGGAGCAGAGAGGAATCAATGTGATTGCAGGACTATCTATAAGGAAGGTATTCAGAAGCTCATAAAGGCTAAGTGGAGAAAAAGTTTTTAGAAACAATTTGGCCAGCTTACTATCTTTTCTAAAGTTCGGTAGTAAACATGATTTTTTTTTAATGAGGTAAAATGCAGATAAAAGTTGCTATCTTAACGTTTTCTAAGTGTACAGTCAGTGACATACTGTACATTCACATCATTGTGCTACCATCACCACCATTCAAGAACTCTTCGACTTGCAAAATGGAAACTGCCTATTGAATAATAGTTCTTTATTCTCCCCTCTCTCTAGTGCCTGGTAAGTGACATTACACTTTATGTCTGTATGAATTATGTTACATATTTCATTTAAACAGAATCATACTCACATGATATTTGTCCTTTTATGAATGGCTTATTTCATTTAACATAATGTCATTAAGGTTCACCATACTATAACCTGTCAGAATTGTTGTCCTTTCTACAGGATAATATCCCACTCTATGTTTATACCATATTTTGTTTACCCATTTATCTGTCAGTGGGTACTTCAGTTGTTTCTATCTTTGGCTTTTGCAAATAATGGTGCTGTGAACATGGGTGTACAAATATTTCTTTGAGTCCTTGCTTTAAATTTTTTTGTGTTTATACCCAAGAAGTGACTTTTCTGGATTGTAGGATAATTCTGTTTCTAATTTTGTGAAGAACCTCCATCCTTTCCACCAAGGATTTCTATTTCTTCTACATCTTGACCAACACTTTGTTATTTTCTGTTCTGTTTTGTTTTACTAAGTAGCCATACTAATAGGCACAAGGTAGTAGCCTGTTAGGATATTTATTTTCATTTCCATAATGATTTTGGTCTGTTGGCCATTTATGTATCTTTTTTGGATAAATGTATATTCAATTCTTTGCTAATTTTTAATTGGCTGGGTTTTGTTGTTGTTGGCAAACTGTATATTCTGGATATTAACCCCTTATCAGACATATGATTTGCTAATACTTTCTCCCATTCTTTGGGTTGCTGTTTCCATAGTAAACACACTCTTTTTTGTGTACTAAGTGTCCTGCTTTTTAGGGAACCACCATGCCTCTGGGCATAGGGTTTGACTCTAACCAGTCAGTATACTTCTTCCTATTTGCCCTAATAATTTGCCCAAGAATGGGTCCAGGACCCAAGATGATCTTGTAAAAACTCCCCCAAGACTTTTACCTAAAAACTGTGAAAGATGCACTGTCTTTCAGTGGTCCGGTGCACTGATGGCTCTGTCACTATAGAATGCCAGGACCATCTTTCCTAGGACATTGAGAAAAAACTTGAATATGATGCCAACATGAGGGAAACAACTGAGAAGTGGAGCCCTGGTGATATGGTCAGAGCATTTCATTTCAGCATATCACAAGACAGAACTTTAACTAAACAACCATGTCTAGAAGTTTTAGTCTCATATGCCAAAAGTGTTTTTGTTTTGTTTTTGTCTTTTCCACAAATTTATTTAGCTTTGGTTTCTATCACTTGCAGTCAAGAGAGTGTACACAAATGTCCAATTGAAAATGTGGCTTCCTGGAACCAATGGCCCAAAACATGCTCTCTAATCAATGCTCAGGTGAATAAAGTTAGCTCCAGTTGGTCACTCAACGTCTATAAAGAGGTTCTGGGACTCTCTGCTATGATCTTCTCTAGGTCTTCTGCTCTTGCTGGCTATGCAGTGATCAAGAGATCTGGGACTAGAAGGGGAATAAAAGGAAGGGACTGTTCATTTATGAGAAAGGGGCTTAAAATATCCCACTGGCTAGAAAATAGTTATTTTAAAATATTTCCCCTCTCTAAATTATGGGGCTCTGAATGGGTCTTGACACCTCATTTTATGTCATCCTGCTATTTGGCCACACCTCTTGAGAACACAGATACCTACCACTAGAATATCAGTGTCCCATCTGCCTTCCCAACCTCACAACTACATTACCTTGTCATCTATGAAATGCAATGTAGAACTAACAGACTATTGGATGTCAGATACTATGATCACTCCTTAAATTTTTCTTTGGAAAAAATTTGACCTATAACTCTGACTCATACAGTCCTAACTATTGGCATACAATATGTTAAATGAAGTGGACACTGCCAAGTTACATAGAGTTTCTGATATTCTATATAGTCAGAATGATAGGTAGGTGTGATAGGTTTTCCCTCTCCCTTCCTCATGTAATTTCAGTATACTCATATTGGCATTCATACTGAGAGATTATTTACTCTGCTTTTAGATCAAGCAGAACCTTTTTTCTTTAACCACTGAATGATAAACTCTAAAAGTAGGCCTTTCTATTGCAACAGCGACAAAACCTTAGTAATAGAAAACACGTCATGCTAATGAAACAAATTATGTGTTTGATAGTAATGAAGTTATTACAGAGAGATGTGTCCTTTTATAGGGAATAATTTACGTTTGAAGGTATTTATTTCTTTAACATTATGTCTAGAAATAAGTCACCTTTCTAGCCCCAAATTCCATTCTTTAATGAATGATGAAATTGTATGTAACTAATAAGTGTGGTCTTTATGTTTATTCCTTTTCAAAAAGACTAGCAGAATTTCGTCTGAATACTTAGCTTTAATCAAGTTTATTAACTACAAACTATGAGTTACTTGCCAACTCTGATAATAAAATGTTCTGTTCTGAAGCTGCCTCTCTCAGTAGAGTAAGTGAGATGTCTTTAAAGTAACCAATCTCATCCTGGGGAAAGCTTCTGGTTACTTTTTTCCTTGGGATTTTTAAAAATTGAAACAAACTAAAGTGAAATAAAGTAGAAACAAAATGGTCTGTAACGGTGGGGGCAATTGGAATTAAAGTACATTTTCCATTCAAACCAATGTCTAAATGAATGTCTAAATTCATCAGCCTTTCACTGCCTAATAATGTGGCATGTTTACAATGTTGAAGGAAATCAGGTGTTTTCATGCTAAATGAAAATAAAATTTATGTACTGTTATTACCATATTCTTTGCCTGGTATTTCTCACTCTATTCATCATTAGAGGCTGCCTAATAAATACTGTGCAAACTGCATAGGGGGATGTTATACAGTAATAATTCAGAGTAGTCATAAATTACCACCTACCAGTTCCTTGGGAAGAGTCAAGGGTTTAGGAGGAAATGTTTGCTCCCCAATTGCTAAATGGTGAAAAAGACCCATCAATCATTTTTTTGTTCATACTTGATATATTAAAAACAAGGTCTATATACTGGAACTTTCCAGATTAAGGTGAGGTCTTTATTCATCATCATCTGAGGATCTCAGACAGGCAGTGAGCTAAACAGTGAGATATTAGAGGTCTAAAGTTTCCTCTACTCAACTGCACCAGAAAACTTCTTAGAGACTCACTTGTCTATCAGTTTGTTAGGTATCTTTTGTTATGTAACAAATTGCCCCCAAAGTATAGTATCTTAAAACATCAAACATTTATTACCTCACATAGTGTCTAAGTATCAGGGATCTAGGAGCAGACTAACTGAGTGGTTCTGTTCAGAGTCTCTCTCAAGGTCACTGTAAGCCAAGACTGCAGTCAGCTCAAGGCTTGATTGACTGGAGAATTCTCTTTCAAGTCCACCTAAATGGTCATTGGCAAAACTCACTTTCTCCCTGGCTCTTGACTGGAGGCTCCAGTTCCTTGTCTAGCATGGCAGTCCTCTTGACTTACAATGAGAACCATGAGGAGAAGACAGAGTGAGCTACCAAGAAAATATCTAGAATAGAAGCTACAATCTTATACCAAATCTCAGAAGTGGCATGCCCATTAGTTTTGCAGCTCAGCTGTGGTACATTGTTGGAGGGGACTCCATAAAGGTGTTTATTCCAGGAAGGAGGCGATCAGGAGGGCTGTTTTGAAGTTTGGCTACCTCACTCTTAGGTGAAGCTGGCATCAATGCTTAAGAACTGATGAAAAAGTTAAATGAATCAACATAGTCAATTAGGAAAGAACACAATTTAGAGTCAGATGTTCCTGGTGTATTTTAAGCAGTTGGAGCCGAGGACTGAAGCAGCAATCATATTGTATCCAGCGTCTCTTGAGCAGTGCACTACTGCTGTGCCGTCGAGCCAGCCCAAGAGCTTACTTATTTTAACCAACAACATCTAAATATATCATTTCATTCTATGGCTGAAAATTAGGAGAGGCACAACATCAAAGGATTCCCTTGAACCTCACCTAAACAACCAAATAATATCTTCACCCTTCCTGGGTTATTACCAAAAAGTTGACCCAGAAATCTCAGGGTCTAGAGAAATATCTAGACACAGATATCTGGAGAAAACCTTTAGGAATGTCTGAGTTTGTGTACTTCAATAAACACCCTGTAGTAGAACTACTCAGTTTTCACCAAGCTCATCTTGATTTTGTCTAGCGTCTACATGTAAGCCCATTGCTTAAGTTCAGTGATTGGAATGTTTAGAACAATAGAATAAGAGCTGGTCCTCAGTGAGTTCCAGGGCTAGTAGTGTTCCATTTTAAGGCAAAATGAGAGCCTATGAACCTATTGGTGTCATTTCAGTAGCCAAGTGTCTGCCATTGACGGAGAGTGGGCAGCACTATGGACACTTCTATTTTTACTTTAACTGCCTTTTTTCCCACTTAATAAAGATTAATCCTGAGGTTCTTTAGCAATAGGAGTGCTTCGACTTTTATAAAGTACGATTAGTTCACATATTATAAAAGTACTATTTGCCAATATATTCTCCCTTATTTCCTTCTTACTCCAGGTGTGTTCCTCTTTGTGTTCCTCAACCAGAGTGTACCTAAGGCCAAAGTTGATAATATTTGTCCTTTCCTGAGAAGGAAAGATTGCATAACTTTAATATGTGAGACTGTAATCAGGTAAGAAAAAAACAAGAAGTTTTCATGGTATACATGGGACTATGAGCTTATGAGGTATGTTAATGTTTAATCAGGCCTGAAATGGACTTTAAATTACATAATTTATCTTCTCTACTTTCTTTGTCATTAAATGTCTTTCTTTGGACACTTTGTTTGTGTGTGTGGTGTATCTAAAGGAAGTGCCTGAGAGTAGTAGCTTGAAGTATCTATTGATGGTCATTGGGAAGATGTTTTAGTAGCTTACTATTAACAAAAACTGATCACAAGAATTCCGCTTTCCAAATCTAACTTTAGTGAAAATACAACTACATTTAAATAGTTCAATGAATTTAATATAAAAACTGTTTTGGACTACTAGAAAAGAATAAAAACATGTGTAGAAAGACCAGTAAGGGATAATAGGAAAAGCACTGGATTAAGAATTGAGCAACCCATTTCCTACTCTTAGTGTTACTAATAAAAATTTCTTTTTTTCTCCACTCTGTTTTAAAAAAATTTTTCTTTTCTTTTTGTAAAGTAAGAGGGTTGGAAATGATCAATGCCAATATTCCTTCTTATTTGGGGATGCTATTTATGGTTGTTTGGAACATGGAAATGAGCATAATAAAAGGAATGTGTTACTTCTGTTTCCATTTAAGAAATATTTTAAGTATGTTGGCATTGATATTAAAAACTTACTGATAATTTATTCAACAAATAGCACTTGTATGAAGCCCTCCACCAGGCACCAGGACCAAGTAGTAAAGGAAACAGGCTTGGCCTCCTAGGGCCTTTGGAGACTGAGTACGGATACGGTTAGGAGCACAGGCAATTAATTTCCTTGAAATAAATGTTATAATAAGAGCTACATGGCTTAGTACCTGGAATTGAGTGTTATTTCCATTTTAATAATGTTTGAGGTAGAATCCCTTTTCAACCATGTTAAAATACTTACAAATCTTACATCATAATATAAACATAGTGGATTCCAAAAAATGCAAGCTTGTGTTGATCCCTTGCAGAGAAGGCATATGTGCTTAGACATATGTGTTTAGACATCCACTTAGCAAGCATTCTGTCAGCCTGTCGGGACCAGCAACACAGCTGAAGCAGATAGCCCCAGACATCAGCTGTAATGGAACCAAATGGTGTCTTACCAAAAATTACCTTAGAATTCAAAGTATCTAAACAGACACAACCAATAATTTACAAAGAAAAACCCAGAGCACAGAAATATAGCCCCTAAGTTCAGTAAAGAACTATCCTGAATCTCCTACTGTCCCACCTTAGTTATGAATCTGAAATCTTTCCTATAGAGCCAAAGTATAATGTCATGAAAATAATCAAAATGTAAAGATATGTTAGGTGCTTGCCAATTCATGGGAAATTAATGAATTGGTAAAATTACACACATTCAAAACATTTGATAATTTCAGAAGTCTTTGCCCGCTTTCATTTTCTATTATGGAGTTTTTGTTTTTGCATTTTAAGCTTGTCAGAGCAGTAATAAAATATTAGATTGTTCCTATGTTGGTCATTAAAGAAAAACTAAAGTCTCCATGCTCCCAGAAAAAGCCTGAGAGTTCTACAACTTTGCTAATCACTTAAGATTAAAAACGAGTGCTAACCTTGTTAATCAGTAAAGCAAGGGTGGTGATACCAAACAGACACCAGAGATGACCTTCACCTTAATCCATCAGTGACATCTCGGGGCAGTGAACAAGATTCGAGAGTGAACCAATTAGCAGCAGCCTTTCATTTTGGAGGTTGGCATCGGGTGGCACATGCTCTCTAGTGAACAGGTTGCTAAAGCAGAAGAAGCCACTGTGTCATCAACATAAAACACTGCTCCCAAGACTATGGCAGCCTTCTCCTGCCTCTGTCACTAACACAACCCAAAACAAGTTCTTAAAACCCTTTGTAAAATCTGTCTTTGCTCAGTGAGACTGTGCCTGACCAGCAGGTCTCTTACTTCCTTAAGCAAGTAATAAATTTAGCTTTGTAATTTGGGGTTGAAGGTGTTGGTCTCTTCTTTCTATACTACTATACATTATTCAAAATTTTAAGGTGACTCTTCAATTTCATTATTTACCACTTTGTGCAAACTTGTCTTTCTCTGTAATGCTCCATTATGTTAAAATATTTAATTTAGGAAGTATTCTTTATTAAGCATAGATTCAGACCACTATGTAAAATACGTCAACTTTTTACAAGTTTATTTACAAATTCTGCTTTGATGTCTCCAAAATTCAACTCTTCATCCGAAGCCCCAACCTGGCACCCACGTCCCTTCCCTTTCTTTGTTTACACTATACCCATATATCTAGGTCTCCAAACTACAAACCTTGGACTTAGTATTGGCCCTTCCTCTTCCCTTCCCTCTCCAGGCTTGCCAACAGTACCCATGAAGTGTTCTTCAAATCTCTCTCCACATCCCACTCCATTGGCCCCATCCCTAACCAAAAATTTCAATCTTTTTTGGTCAGGATGATTGACTGAGTTAAATTGTCACCTGAAGTCACTCCCCCACCTTTCTAATACATTCCCGTGAGCCCACTGGGGTAATAAAGAGTAAAAGTGAGCCTGTGTCTCTGTTTATCTGCATGGCATCAGGATCTTTTAAGAGATCAAGTGAAGATGCCTCAGCATGGCACTGTTGGACCAACACTCTGCTCTTTTCATTTTATCTATCATTTCCCCTCTCCATTCATTCCATTAGACCTCATTCACTCTTACTTTAGTAATTTAAACTTTAATTGCTCATGCTAATTCCTCTTTTTAAAACCCCCTCCATCTTCCAAATATGATGATACCCCTGTCTTAATCCAGCAATATCCCACATGTAGTGAAATCATCTTTCTTAACAGAATGAATTACTCCCTGTGCTTCACAACTCATTCTGTGAATAGAGCATAGAGTGAAATATATTCAGCTCAGCCCGCAATGCTTTGCACTCCTGCTGAAGAAGTTGAAGGATAAAGGTAAAATGTCCCTTCCTGGCTTCTCTTGCCTCTGAAGAAAAGTATTAGAATAGTTCTCCCTTAACCTCATGGGATACCTTCCAAGATCCCCAGTGGATTCATGAAACCACAGATAGTACTGAACCTCCCTACATTTATTATGCTTTATTTCCCTATACATAATACCTATAGCAGAGTTTAACCTAGAAGTAACAATAACTAATAAAATAGAACAATTTTAATAATATACTGAATAAAAGTTACATGAGTCTCTCTCCTCTCACTTTCAAAATACCTTATTGTACTATTCTCACCTATTTTTAGACTGTGGCTGACCACAAATAACTGAAACCTCGGGAAGGATAAAGGAAGAGTACTACATAGAGTAAAGGGTCCCAGTAAATGTTACCTAGAAAGGATTTTGTTTGTATGTGGACTCATTTCTGCATGTGGACTTTCACATATTACAAAACTTGTAGAATTTCCCAACTGAAACTCTTCATCTTGTTAATCCACTTGACCTTGACTTCTCAGTCCTGCCTAAATTAAGGTCTTTATGTTTCTATGAGCAAATGGTTTCGTTTCCCTCTTTGCTGGGCTCTCCCTGAGATATTCTTATGAGAGAATGCCAGGGCATTCCAGAATGAATGTCTGCTTGTGTTTTTGGAGGAATGTTTCTTGGACTTTCCTGTCTTCACTGGCGTTTTAAAGGAATGACTTTTTAAATGGCAACAGAACCACATGATTACACTCTGTTTACTTTGGCAATTCATGGCAATGCTTTGGCAGATAGCTTCCATGACTCCTGGCATAGGAAGTGGGAGATTAAGGAAACATTTATTGAGCACTTACTATATATGTCAGGTATTATGTTTGAGGATAAAGATACAGAGAATTTTAAAACACACACCAACCCTCATAAAAGGGTTTGCACTCCGGTAATGAATGAGCCAGGTGTATAAGCAAATACAAAGGCTTTGAACAAAGAGCTGGTGTGCAGACACCAAAATGGGTTCCTGGGGCCCAGAGAAAGACTGATAAGGGCATCCTGGAGAGGTGACATTTGAGTGTAGGGGCCTATGAGCATATATATTCATACATTTTGCCTAGAAAATACAATCATAGAAGAGTTGTAGGGGATCCAGTAAGGAAATCTTAGGAAACTCGTGCTAATATTTTCCATTCATTTTCTTTATTTATTTCTGGCACCGGACAGTGTAAAATATGACATTCCAAGACATTGGTCCGAGTGGAAAGATTCCAGATTCACAATCAGAGACCTCCCTGTGTATGCCAGGCACGTGCATGTGCCCATGATTAAGTCTGGCTGAGGCTGGGGGTGGATCATGGTGCCAAGATCCTACAGGGGTTTCTGTCTCTCTGTCTCTCTCTTTCTCTGTGCCTCTTTTTCTCTGGTTCATGGGAAAAATAATAAAATAAAAACTATAAAAAAATACTTTGCCTCCTTCACGGGTCTTTCAAACACATAACTTCGTTTACTTGCTTTGCTTTCCTAACTCCATACCTAAGGCATACCATATTACCATGCTTTTTTTACACTAAGGTTTACATAAGAATAAGCATGACTCAGGCCATGGCATGGCAGTTAAGGCAGCTGGATCTCACATGGCTGACAGTCAGTTTGAGTCCTGGACTTGGTAGCTTGAGAAGCATGCCAGGTACATGTGCATAGGTGCCCAAAATCCCAAAAGGGGGAAGAAATGGAGGAGAAAGGAGTGGTATGACCTTTTCCCATGGGAGTGTACTTTCTCATTCTCTCTCTGGTGAGTGCGCGTATTTGCCTTCTGGCAATTTTTTTTTTCTTTTTAAGAAGTATGTTTACAAAAGCAAATATTAGTAACTATTTTGAGGCCACACTTCCCATAACTTCTATGTTCTGAGGCTGGACAAAGGAATGGGCTTTGATACCAGGCCAGTAGAAATGGTAATACAGATCGCTCACAGAGCATTGTCAAGCATGCTGCTCACACTCCGTAGTGGTAACCGCCCTTTGAACTGCCGTTGCTTGTTGACAGTGCCTTCGTGTCCAGTTGACTTCTGCAGGCCAGGTCTCTGTGTCAGCGCAGGGCACTCTAATTCCTCCTGCTGAGCGCAGGTCATTAAATACTCGCCCTACATTTTACAGCTTCAACCCTGTGACAGGGGAGCTGACCCCAGCTCAGTGCCAGGCACCCAGCAAAATGGGGATTAATAAAACCCGCCCTAGTACAGCCAAGGGCTCTACAGCTGCTCCTTGCAATTAGACTTGTCATCATTCTCTCAAAAAGCCCCTGTTGATTTTTAAATCCTAATTGGCAGGAGACACCTGTTTCCCAATGGGAAGGGGGCATTCAATTGCAGCAGGAGAAGAGAGGCTGAGAAACTGGATGAACAAGACACATAAATACTTTGCCTCAGGTCTGTTGGCTGCCATTTAGAGTTTTTTCTTCTGTTTTCTTTTATTTTTATTTCCTTTTTCTCTCCTTTTTTCTCTTCTTTTGCTTCTCTTTCTTATTCTCTTTCTTCTTTTCTCTCATCTTCTTTTTTTTTTTTTCACCCAGAATAGCATGTCCAGAGACAGGCTGTCCCTTGGGAGCAAGGAAACATTTGGCTCTGAGTCTGTTTTTTTTTTTTTTTTTTTTTTTGAGCAAAACTTTCCACTGGTCCCTCCCTAGGGCATCCTCCTTGCCATCTAGCAACCCCCTCTTACCATGATTACTCTTCCCTGGCTACATTTTTTTGCCAGGGTCCTGGGTGTCATTAACATATTTAGGTATTTATTAACTACCTGAAGGCTGATTAAATTCTATTTACACTTATAAAGACTATTAAGAATATGTTTAGTTCCTGTCTCCACTAAGCTGACATTCTAAACAGAGGGAGGCATTAGAAGAACTGCATGTAATACTACAAGTGAAATATTCCTTTTCAGCTAACATATTGGAGACAAGATCTGTATATAGAAAGGAAATGGGTAAATCTTCTCAGGACAGTTTCCTAGAGGTTTGGGCATTTTGATTTTTTCTAAAACTTAATCATCTTAGAATTTCTGCTTGAATCTCATACTTAACGTTGTCTAAATGGTAGCATGTTAGGTTTTTTCATGAGAGCTTCAGACCCATTCTCTTCATTAATGCACTGGAGGTTTGCAAGTTAAATATTACTACTACTTATTGCTCTCTGGTCATTAGGGCAAATATGTAAGATAAAGAGAATAAAATAACCAGATGGGAATGTGGAGGAAGCTGTGACTCAGCAAATATTAAGAAGTGATAGAATCACAAATCTCATTTCCACATAAGAAGCATTTATTGAACACCTGTGATGTTAGGCTCTGTTCTAACACTTGGTCTTCTTTTGCATCACTCAGGTTTTAAGCTTCATTTGTTAGGGCTGTTCTCTTAAGAGAGCTTCGCCAATAGCTAGGTAAACCCTTTTGTCAATCTTGCTATGTCCTTGTGGCTTCCGTGAAATTAAGCAGTCAAGCAAGACTTTCTCTGAAGTTCAACTGAATAAGAATGGGATGTCCTTCAAATGCAATATGATAAACTCAGGTAACTTTTTCCGCTTTGTTTTTCATTTAGTATTACAAAATTGTATGCCTTTTTTACTCACAATGGCCTTGTCATTGTCACTGCTGAAAATGTAAAGGAAGTAAAAGATCTTATTACTGCTTTTGAGCGATTTGAACCTTGGTAAATTATATATACATAGGAAGAATAACCACTACAGGGACCAGCAGATGGCATAATGGTTATGTCACTGGACTCCCACATAGTCAACTGCAGACACAGTGGTTTGGAACTCACACCAGGCATGTGTGTGTGTGTGTGTGTGTGTGTGCGTGTGCCCAAGATCCTGAGAGGAGAATAGAGGTGTCTCTCTGTCTTTCTGTGTCTCTCCAGAGATCACACATGCCCTATAGCAAAAAAATCCTTCTCTAAAAAAAAAAAAAAATAGAAGAATCACCACTACATAGAGCAATTCTGCATGAACATTCCATTGAAAATAAGGTTGGAGCCTATTGTACCCCATAACAACTCTTCAGGGAATTCCATTATTAGTAGACATCTGAAAGTCTCTTAGACTCCTAGAGAAATGGTTCCCCAGATTTAGTGTCCAAAATAATTACCTGAGAATCTCATTAAAATGCACACTCTGTCCCCCCAGGGGGTGATTTCTCGCTTTCTGTCTCTCTGTCTCTCTGTCTCTGGCGAGTGCACACGCCCTGTAGCAAAAATCTCTCCCCCTCCCCCCCAAAAATGCACATTCCAGGCCAGTTCGTGGCTTAGTGGTTTAAGGCAGCTGAATCACACATAGCTGAACATGCAGTTCAAGTCCTGGCAGCTTGTTAAACATGCTAGGTGCCTGTGCAGTGCATACCCAAAATCCCAAAAGGAGGGAGAAATGTAAGAGAAGTGATTGTGGTAACTGTTCTCTGTGACTGGTGCTTTCTCACTTTCCCTTTTTCTGTCTCTCTCCAGAGAGTGCAACAGCCCTCCGGGGAAAAAAAATTAATTGCAGATCCCTGGGGCCCCACACTCAGTGATTCTGATTCAGTAAATGTGTGGAGGGGGCTAGCAGTGAACCTTCTGAGAATACTCCAGATGATTTTGATGCAGATGGTCTGCCCTTTAAGACCCTCCATCTATCTTAGGACCCTTTGGATAAGGGAGAGAGCAGATGGAAGGATAAGATTACACAACAATTTCTGCCTTCTTGATCATTCACTTAGGACCAAAGGGGCTTTGCTTATGAATGCTAAAGTGCTTCACTCATGAATTCTTTCTTGTGGCTGCATATACATAACTGCATCTGAAAAGTGGCTGATCCTGTACCTGCTTCCTTGTATAGGATACATTAAAAAACTAGATCTTTATATATGGATGTTACCTTTACTTCCACGCCTTTTCAAAGATAAGGCCCTGAACTGTGAATGGTTCTAAGGTAAGTTATTACCATACAAGGAGAGAGCTGCTTAGGCTAAAAGCTCCTTTTAGAGGTTTGGAACCAAGTGTAAGGCTTTGCAGCCTCCGTGTGTTTATGATGTAAGCAACAGTGAGTAGCGCAGAGAACTCAGAGGAGACTTGGTGATTCATTCAGGAAGAAATAGCTTGCACCTGTGACAACGGCGAAGGCGCCACTTGGCATTATTGGGGTGCTGCCTCAGCTGGAAAGCAAGCTCTGTCCCCAAACGAACTGACAGCTTGTAGCTCTTCGGCAGCAGCAGGTTCTTTCACTGTTATGTTTTGCTTTTGGAGTGAAAGCAAACTTGTGACTCACATGGGCGCCGAGGGGAGGTATGTGCTTAGCAGCATTCAGTCTTGGCAGGAGGGCTACCACTGCAGAGTGGATGCAATCTAATAATCACATGTGTTCTTACAGTATGTCTCATGGCCAGGCCACTTCATCTTCAGTAATCCCAACCTATGTCCCAGAATCACATTGTTTGGCTGTGGATCACAACCATGTATTCTTGGCTTGGAGAAAAAAAATGAAATGTGATCTCAAGACAAGATAGGATCATGAGCTGACGAGGCACTGATGACGAGGCTCTCCCCCAGCAGCACAACTTTAAATGCTACATTACGTCAGGAAAATGTGTTGAAAATGCCAACAGAGAAGACCAAGTATTGTCTTCTATCCGCGGCATCCTGCCTTGGTAACTTATGATAGCTTACTGGAACCCATCGATGTGCTGGATCAAAGAACGTGAGAAAACAAAGCCTCAGTTCTAGCAGCCTGACTGCATTGCCGTCCCTGGCAGTAGTCACTTATCTTTGATAAGGCACTGGATGCTATTATACATGTCATTCAAAGGCCATTTGTCAAGATAAGCACTTGAGGGTACAATAATGTTAAAATACAAAACTCTTTGTGCTTAAAGAGTGTGATGAAAAGGACAAGACAATGGCTAGAGCTCACTATAGTCTTGTTGTCCTTCCTTTGAACAATCCCAGAGCAGTGTTACAGAGCTCTGTAAACTAGGAAGGATCACTGAAAAGGCAGTTTTCAAGGCTTCAGGTAGGGAGCAGCAGATGGCATAATGGTTACATCGCTGGACTCCCACATAGTCAACCAGGGTTCGAGTCTCACACCTGGTGGCTAAAGAACTCATACCAGGCACAAGTGCATGTGTGCCCAAAATCCCAAGAGGAGACTGGAGGAGAAGGGACTGTGGCATGGTCATCCCCCCTGAGGAGTGATTTCTCGTTTTCTGTCTCTTTGGCAAACATATATGCCCTATACCAAAAACCTTCTCTTAACAAGAACAAAAAGGCTCTACGTAAATCACAGCTGATCAGAAAGCAGCTGGTCTTGGATCAACTATGGAAAAGGAATCATTTGCTAGGAAAACTTGACTGCCTTGCTGTGAAATCATGTAGTTGTCATATAATCTTTTAAGATAATGATACTTCTTTGCCAAATCCATCCCATGTGCTATGATTAAAATTCTGGCTTGCATCACAAGGCACCCTTTTTAAAATATAAACAGCCCTGAAGTTCAGTGTTTGTACCAAGGACATGTGTGTAAATTAAGCAAGTAAAAGCCATGGCAGCACGGAATAAACACAAAATATTGGATCATTAAAAAAGTCATGACACATTTTTGCATAGAAAAATTACATCATGATTTTTCCAATGACCCAATAGTACAGAATGACAGGGCATAAGAGAGAAGGATGAAAACCTTGTTGACTCTGCATGAACATACCTATGGAGGATCCAGTATGAACATTTTATTATTGGTGTAATGCAGTTAAAAAACTAACTCTGAAGTTAAATTTCCCAGAAGGTCAAAAAAGGTAAAATATATATATTTTTTTTTTCATTTTTAGATTTTGTTTGTATATTTCCAGAGAACTGAGGTTTTTCTTCTTTTTTGGAAAGTAAAACATCAATGAAACTTATTTTTCATTAAATGATCAGTAACCTATAATAAAAGTGAGTGATAAATTTGATCTGCTCTATGTTGAGAGTAATAGAAAAGACAGAAATAGTCAAACACTGCCATCTGCTGTCTCTTTTCTCACATCCACTGCTAAGTGCTATTTGGCCTCTCTCACAGGATAGATAATTTCAGCCAGCATCAAAATCACCTGGAGAATTGTGAAAACACAGATGCCCAACCTCAGGGTTTCAGATTGTTAGGTCTAAGATAGGGCTCCAAAATTTGCATGTCAAACAGGTTCCCAGGTGATATTTCTGGTGCTGGTTCAGACACTGACCTATGTAAAAATGCTCTTTGTTGTTGGCATAAAGATCTCCTGGAAAAGAACTTAGTTTCTTTGGATATGAAGATTTACATTTTATTGCTTTTTTCTGACTCATCCTGTACCTTACATAGAATACATTGGTATGAAAACCAAATGCAAAAGGAATTGACCATATGTACAGTCAGTCAGGTATGCAGCTTGCCATGCTCGAGGCTGAATGACTATAACAATGGAGCATGGGATGAATTTGAACTACAGGAGATTGTTTATTTAAAGAAATAGCTTGGCCTGAAATATGAAGGACCTGCCCTCATGTAAGAGAACTGCTTTTAAACTGAATGGATAGTACTAGTCTTTGAAGGTCTGGGCAGAGTCCCAATTTTCCTGTGTTTCTTTCATATGCCATATACTAATTTGTCTTCAAGATTCATTTACTCAGAAAAGCAGATGGTCAGAAGCGAGAAACTTCGGTGGGATTAAGTTCTATCATTTTTGTCATCACCAATGTTTTCAGAAAAACTGGAATCTTCATTGATTAAATACCCCCAGAACAAAGCCATGCCTTTGAACTTTGGAAACTGATGAGAAAAGAAAAGATGTGTTCCAACCATCTTTTTTCTTTATTTTGGTTGGTAAAAGTCATATAACACTAAATTTACCATCTTGACCATTTTTAGGTATACAGTTCAAGATGGTTATGTGAATTATCCATTAAATATTTCCCTTCCCCCATAAACCTAGTCCTTGACAACCACCTCTCTGTTGGGTTGTCAGAAAAACTGTAATGCATTTTTGCATAGAAAAACATAGAAAAATACATCGGGAAGTTTTGGATAACCTAATATTTTCTGTTTCTGTGTTTTTGAATACGTTTGATGCTTCATATGAGTAAAATCATATAGTATTTGTCATAATGTGATTAGTTTATTTCTCTTAGCAATAATGCCCTTTAGGATTATCTATGTTATAGCATATAATATGATTTCCTTCTTTTTTAAAGTTGTATAATATCCCACTGCATGTGTACATACCATCGTTTGAACAATCACCTGTTGATGGACACTTAGGTTGCTTTGACTTCATGGTTACTGTGAATAATGTTGCAAAGAATACAAGCATGCAAATATCTCTTCAAAGTCCTGCTTTAAATTCACTGATGTATACCCATAAGTATGATTGCTGGATCATATGGCAATTCTAATGTTAACTTTTTGAGGAACTTCCACAGCTTCCATGAAGACTGCACAATTTTACATCCCATGGTTCAACACAAGGGTTCTAATTTCTCTTCATCTTTCTAACACTTATTATTTTCTGTTCTTTGATAGCAACCATCCTAATGTGTGTGAACTGATATCTCATTGTGGTTTTGATTTGTTTCTCTAATAATTAGTGAGGTTGAACATTTTTTCATAAGCTTGTCATTTGGATTTCTTCTTTGGAGATATGTCATACAAGTCCTTTGCCCATTTTAAAATCAAGTTATATTTACTGTTGAGTTGTAGACGTTCTTCAAAAATTCTTAATAATAATAATAATTCCTTATGAGTTTTGCGAATATTTTTCCCATTACGATGGTTGCCTTTTCATTCCAATGTTTGTCTCCTTTGATGTAAAGACATTTTATAATTATTACTTTTTTAATTTAAAAAAATTTATATATTTAGTCACATTATTTAGTTTACAAAGTGAACTTTTTTTTTTTTTTGGAGAGATTTTCGCTATAGGGCATGTGCGCTCACCAGACAGACAGAGAGAGACATAGAGACAGAAAGCAAGAAATCACCCCCCAGGGGGGATGGTCACGCTGCAATCCCTTCTCCTCCATTCTCCTCTCAGGATCTTGGGCACGCACGCACACGCGCCCGGCATGAGTTTTAAGCCACCGGGTCCGGGACGCGAACCGCGGTCGACTACGTGGGAGTCCAGCGACATAGCCATTATGCTAACTGCTGGTTCCCCAAAGTGAACATTTTAATATGTGAACATTTCTCCCTAGTCCAGTTGATCAAAATATCTTCAACAGATAACACCACACCTCCCCATCCCATCTCTGCCTCCGTATTCCTCCTCCAAATATCCTTCCCTAGGCCCCACTCTTCCACTCACACCACATCTGGCATTCACACCTATCTCTTGTGTTTGTACATCCTTTAGTCAATCAGTTTCAGTCATAGAGTGCAGACACTCGGTATATATTAAGTGGGGACATATAATGTCTCTCCTTCATAGCCTGGCTTGCTTCACTCAGTAGTAAATCTTGCATATTCTTCCACTTTCTGTCAAAAGCCAGGATTTTGTTGGTGTTTATGGCTGAATAGTATTCCATAGAGTATGTGTGCCACAGTTTTTCAATCCATTCATCTGTACGGGGGCATTTGGGTTGGTTCCATGTCCTAACAATTGTGAATAGTGCCGCAATAAACATCAATGTGCAAGCACTTTTCCAATGAAATCTTCTGTCCTTGGGTAGATACTGAGGAGTGGGATTGCTGGAGCATATGGTAGTTCTATTTGTAGATTTTTTTTTTTTTGGGGGGGGGAGAGGTTTTTGCTATAGGGCACATGCACTCACCAGACATACAGAGAGAGACAGAGAGACAGACAGAAAGCGAGAAATCACCCCCCCAAAGGGGATGGCCACACCGCAATCCCTTCTCCTCCGTTCTCCTCTCGGGATCTTGGGCACACACACACACACACACACGTGCCCAGTGTGAGTTTAAGCCACTGGGTCCAGGACTTGAACCACGGTCGACTATGTGGGAGTCCAGTGACATAGCCATTACGCAAATGCTGGTCCCTTATTTGTAATGTTTTTTTTCTTTTTGGAGATGTTTTTTGCTATAGGGCGTGTGCACTCACCAGATAGAGAGACAGAAAGCAAGAAATCACCCCCCAGGGGGAATGGCCACACCTCAATCCCTTCTCCATTCTCCTCTCGGGATCTCAGGATCTTGGGCACATGTAATGTCTCTCCTTCATAGCCTGGCTTGCTTCACTCAGTAGTAAATCTTCCATATTCTTCCACTTTCCACTCACGCCCGGTGTGAGTTTTAAGCCACCGGGTCTGGGACGTGAACCACGGTCGACTACATGGGAGTCCAGCGACATAGCCATTACGCTAACTGCTGGTCCCCCTATTTGTAGATTTTTGAGGAATCTCCAAATTGTTCTCCACAGTGGCTGCACCAATTTACATTCTCACCAGCAGTGTAAGAGAGTTCCCCTTTCACCACACCCCCACCAACACTTACCGTTTTTTGTTATTTTAATCTTAGACCTTCTGATTGGGGTTAGGTGGTATCTCATTGTTGTTCTGATCTGCATTTCCCTTATGATGAGGGATGTTTAGCACTTTTTTATATGCCTTTTGGCTATTAGTATGTCATCTTTAGAGAGTGTTCTTTTCAACTCCTTCTCCCATCTTTTAATAGGGTCGATCATCTTTTTTCCAAACAGCTGCTTGAGTTCCTTGTGTATTCTGGTTATCAGTCCCTTATCTGATGCATAATTTACAAAAATATTTTTGCATTCTGAAGGCTGTCAATTCACACTAATTACTAAGTCTTTTGCCATGCAGAAACTTCCTAGTCTAATGTAATCCTACTTGTCTATTATGGGGATTATCGACTGTGCTTTGGGTATGGGGATTATCGACTGTGCTTTGGGCATCTTATTTAAGAAGTCTTTCCCTACCCCAATGTCTCCCAGAGTTTCCCCAGTTTTCTAGGAGTGGTTTTATAGTTTGAGGTCTTAGATTTAGATCTTTGATTCACCTTGACTTGATTTTTGTCAAAGGTAAGAAGTAACGGTTTAGATTCATCTTTCTGCAGGTGGAAACCCAGTTTTTCCAGCACCATTTGCTGAAGAGGTTTTCCTTTTCCCACTGGATTGACTGGTACCCCTTGTCAAAAATCAGTTGACTGTATGTTTGTGAATTTATTTCTGGGGACTCTATTCTGTTCCATTGGTTCACATGTCTATTTCTGTGCCAGTACCATGTTGTTTTGATTACCAAAGCTTTGTAGTATATTTTTTGATCAGGGAGTGAGATGCCACCCACTCCACTCTTCTTGTGTAGAATTGCTTTGGCAATATGGTGTCTTTAAGCTTGAGGTAGTCTCAGTCTCTCAGCTGCAACCATGGAGGGCATTCAAGAGAAGTAAAAGAAGGTTCCTGCTGTGACAGAAACCAAGAAAAAGGTTCCTGCTGTGCCAGAAACCCTTAAGAAAAAGCGAAGGAATTTTGCAGAGCTGAAGATCAAGTGTCTGAGAAAAGAGTCTGCTCAAAAGATGCTTGGAAAGGCAAGAAGGAAGCTTATCTATGAAAAAGCTAAGCACTATCATAAGGAATATAGACAAATGTACATAATTAAGATTCGCATGGCCTGAATGGCAAGAAAAGCTGGCAACTTCTAGGTACCTGCAGAATCCAAATTGGCGTTTGTCATCAGGATCAGAGGTATCAATGGAGTGAGCCCAAATGTTCGAAAGGTGTTGCAGAATAATCTTAGCCAGATCTTCAATGACACCTTTGTTAAGCTCAACAAGACCTCAATTAACATGCTGAAAATTGTGGAACCATATCTTGCATGAGGGTACCCGAACATGAACTCAGTAAATGAATTGATCTACAAATGTGGTTATGGCAAAATCAATAAGAAGTGAATTGCTGGGACCAGCAGTTAGCGTAATGGCTATGTCGATGGTCTCCCATGTAGTTGACCGCGGTTCAAGTCCTGGACCCGGTGGCTTAAACTCACGCCGGGCGCGTGTACGTGCGTACCCAGTATCCCGAGAGGAGAGTGGAGGAGAAGGGATTGCGGAGTGGCCATCCCCCGGGGGGTGATTTCTTGCTTTCTATCTCTCTGTCTCTCTCTGTCTTTCTGGCGAGTACACACGCCCTATAGCAAAAACCTCTCCAAAAAAGAAAAAAGAAGTGAATTGCTTTGACAGATAACTCTTTGATTGTTTGATCTCTTGGTAAATTTGGCATCGTCTGCATGGAGGATCTGATTCATAGAATCTATACTGTTGGAAAACGCTTCAAAGAAGCAAATAATTTCCTGTGGCCCTTCAAATTATCTTCTCCACGAGGTGGAATGAAGAAAATGACCACCCATTTTGTAGAAGGTGGAGATGCTGGCAACAGGGAAGACGAGATCAACAGACTTATTAGAAGGATGAACTAAGGTATTCACCATGATTATTTTTGTTATCTGGTCAGTAAATAAACAGTGGCTGCTTTCAGACTGAAAAAAAAAAAAAAGCTTGAGATAGTCTCATTTGTCTATTTTTTCTTTTGTGATCTTTGCTTCTGGTGTCATACCCAAAAAATCACTGCCAAATCTAAAATTCTGAAGGTTTTCTCTTACATTTTTTAGGAGTTTTATGGTTTTTGTCTTATGTTTGAGACTTACCTATTAATAAATTCTGAATTGATATTTGTATATGGTATAAAGTAGGGCTCCAACTTCATTTTTTAGTTCAGCCCATAATAAACTTCATGCTAAAGCCTTTATTCCTAAGCTGACCAATTGTCATTCTGAGAAATACCTGATTTACTTTTTCATGCCTTTTTAAAATTTCTTTCTAAATCTCATTTCCTGCTTTGTCTTTTGTTTCTCCCATTAAATTTTTTTGTCCTTCATGAGAGACAGAAAGAGATGGTGAAGGAGTGGAGTAGAAATGAAAAGGGAGAGAGACAGATAGGTATTTTACAGGGCAGCACTACATTGTGATCCTCCTGCTCCAATCTTCTAATTAACTAGGATTACAGGCATGTGCAGCCACTGTCCAGGAACCAAGCCATGCCTCCCATGCAACTTCCAGCCTCTGAGGTATTACCTGTCCACCATTTAAGGCTAGGCCTAACATTTTAACCATTCACCCTTTTATTTTCTTTACAAATTATCCACAATAGGAGAGTTTCACAGTTGACGAAATGTTCATAAATATAATACTAATTAGTAGCAGTAGTAAAATGATTGCTATAACCCACATAACTTCATCAGTGGAACATATTTTTTTGAGTAATTTTTGCCACTTCTCTTCAATCCAGAAGTTTTTTCCTAAATGTAGTAAACAGATATATTTTAGTGCCCATTATGGAATATTATTCTACATACTATTGGTTTGCAAAAATTGTGGCCAGTTTCACAAGGTTCAACATAATGAAGATGAGTCTATCATCATCATCATCGACAACAGTTAACTTTTATTAAGCACTGACTGTGTGCTGAGCATTGTGCTAAATGCATGACATGTATCATTGCTTTACCTCTTAGCCACTTCACAGACAGTCCTGGGAACAAAGTCAGAGAAAAGATTAGATATCTAATGGAGGAAAATCTCCTCCATAATTGTAACAATCCTTTAAGGATAGTTTCTATTCATCAAAAGCCCCCCCCCCTTTTTTTTTTCCTGCTGCATGTATTGCTGTGTTTAGCTAAGCAATGATGGAATTGCATCTCAGAGAGTAAAAGCAGGAAATATATACATATAGAGAGATAGATAGATATAGATTTTTTTTTACTATTTCTCTCTCTAATATATATGTAATGTGTATAATATATATTAGAGAGAGAGATATTTTTGCTATAGGGTGCATGCACTTGCTGGAGAGACAGAGAAAAACAGAGAGGCAGAAAGTAAGAAATCTTCCCCCAGGGGTACAGGCAACATTTAGGGGAAAAAAAACCCTTATAATCATGTAACCTATAAAGAATCTGTTAATATTGTAACATACAGACTTCTGGGTCTTCCTGTCTATTACAGTTTGGTCTATTCTGCATGTATGATTTAGTATTTCACTTTTCCAGTCAACATTGTATTATGAGCATTTTCCAATCTTATTAACTATGCTTAGAAATGTGATTTTTACAGGTTCTATATCCATTTGGTGAAATATAATTCAGTTAAACATCATGTCTTTGCTGAGCCTATAAATATTTACAATTATAAATAAATCAATAAACATTGTTCTACATTTTTTGGGGGGGAGAGGTTTTTGCTATAGGACACATGTGCTCACTAGAAAGACAAAAAGAGACAGAAAGTGAGAAATCACCCCCCAGGGAGGATGACCACACCATAATCCCTTCTCCTCCATTCTGCTCTCAGGATCTTGGACATGCATGCACATGCGCCCAGCGTGAGTTTAAGCCACCGGGTCCAGGACTCAAGCCATGGTCAACTACATGGGAGTCCAGCGACATAGCCATTATACCAACTGCTGGTCCCAATTTTCTTTTAAACATAATTTACAGTTATTTAGTTGCTATTAATTAGTGATAGATCTTTTAAATTATTCTGTAAAATACTGCCTACAATGATTTTTTAAAAATTTGTTACATGTGAAGGAGAGACAGACAGGCATTCTTAAGAGGGTCTTCATGGGGCAAGCAGGTGGCATAGTAGTTAAGGCACTGGCCCTCAAACGTGGTCTACCATGGTTTGAGATCTGAACCTGGTGGCTTGAAACTCACACACCAGGCACATGTGAGTGAATGCTCAAAATCCCGAGAGAAGAATGAAGGAGAAGGGATCGTAGTGTGGTCATCACCCCCGGGGGATGATTTCTCACTTTCTATCTCTCTAGCGAGCTCATATACCCTATAGCAAAAATCTCTCTAAAACAAGCCAAAAAATAAGTAAAAATAACTTCAATAATGTAAAATTCATATTTGGGAAAGATATTAGTAATTAATAAGTATTATAAAAATGACATAGAGCAAAATTAAATATAAAGAAACTCAAATTTTAGAATGTCTAGGGAGTCTAAAATGATCTGATTTATCAAATACTACATGCCATAAAACCTTAGAAAACCACTACAATAAGAATACAGGGTTATAACTAAAACTCCATCAAGAGGTGAGTTTATAATTCTTTGATAATGGAGTAAATAATAAAATACAATAAAAACTTAATTTTTTTTTTTTTAATTTCAGTCATGGTCTAATTTAGGATTGTGTCTAATCACTTCACAAACCTCATCTAGATCAAAGACCACCAGGCTGAGATCAGGTTACAAAGTTATCACAAATGCTACAAGCGTGTATGTTCATCAAGCTCTGTGTGCAGCCTGAAAGGCATCTCACACATAGGCATTATTGTCTTCTAAATACATGTGGATGAATAGTAAAATATGAGGAAAGAGGTCTGACTGCTCTTTCCTATTTCCATAATCCCTTCCAGGGGGCCTAGGGTGAGTCATACCCAAAAACGTTAACAGGTCATTTTGGCTCATTTGATAACAGGACCCTTCCTACATCCGGCCCTTGGAACAGTATCTTGTGATGTATACAAGCCCCCTTATCTCTGTTACAGTACACTCTTTGCTAATGCCTTCCCCAAACACCTTCCTTTCCAATCACAAACCTAAGAATTGTAAAACCCACCTATGGCCTGCAAGCCCCCTGCTTCAAGATATCCCACCTCTTTGGGCCAGACCAATGGAAAACTCTTTACACTAAATTCCAAACCTTGTCTATCACTCTCAAAATCAAATAAAAGGAAGCCCTGTACCTGATCACCCTGAGAAAGGCATGTTTGCCTCTTCTTTGGGTTTAGGTCACACACATCTGTGCTTAGAAATAAACCACATTAATTATTATTTCTACAGAGTTGGTTATTTCCATCAATGAATACAATTGCATTTAAAAGTATTACAAAGCTCAAATTCAAATGGGAACAGTGGATATGAATAAAAATGAGGAACAAAACTCCATCAACTAATGGCTATAATAGAGATGTATACAAAAGTAGCTTCCTAAAATGTGATGAGAATATTATATGCTCCCACTTCATCTCAAATTAATTAAAGTAAAGGGTTCTGGAATTATGCAGTTACTGAGCATTCTCTCTAAGATATAAAGTGAAGAGAAAAAAAAAAAATAAAAAAAAATAAAAAAATAAAAAAACCTCTAATTTTCAAAAGACTGCTGCATTATTCAACCCAGAAACCTGGAGATCTTTGGACCTGGAGATCTTTGGGTTTGGAACTCCTTGAATTGGAGATGTGAGTTCTGTTTTCAGTCTGTCCATTCCCTACACTGTGGCATAGGTCATGAGCATTCCAAGCAAGACAAAATGATAAGCAAACATAAAACACGGGGTATGTGGCAGTTTGGCTCTGTGAATTCCTTCCATATTTTCATTTATGAAGGCAACCGCTGTTTTCAGTCCCTGGCCCACTTTACTTCCCATCTCAACCCCTCTTCTCTTCCTCAATTTGGATTTTATAATCAAGTTCTGAATTCCCTCCTTTAATGCTAGTTAAAACACCCAGAAGGCAAGCTTTTGGTAAGTACTTTTTTAGGATCATTTCCACACACACTCAACTCCACCCGAGAGCAAGCCAGGCCTTTGGATACTGCTGGCTACTTACGCTTTGGAGGAGTCATGGGGAGACACTATATGGCAGTATATGGCCCGCAACATCTTGGTCCAGGCAGACCGCTACAGTGAACGATGCCACCAAGCTTGCCTTTGGCACTACCCCTCTTCTCCAGTGCATCTCTCCCAGCATTTTGCATCTTCTCATTCCTATTGCAGACACCCAGCATCCTTGCTCCCCACTACATATTCATGCACTTAATCTTCTTCCCAATCAATATTTCTGAACAGCACTCAATATTCCATATTTTGCCAACCCCTTTCTTAATTTCTGATCTATCTCTATGCAAATGAATGCCTCATCCCTCCCCCCAGACATTTAGTTTCTACCCAAAAAGTTGGCTAATCTCTAAGTCTCTATCTAAACAAATAAAAAATATAATAAGAGCAAAAGCACTATCCAAGGACCTTCAAAGTTAAGGGAGTTGAGTCCCGTGGGAACCAGCAATCAGCGTAACGGCTATGTCGCTGGACTCCCATGTAGTTGACCGCGGTTCGCGTCCCGGACCTGGTGGCTTAAAACTCACGCCGGGCGCGTGTGTGTGTGTGCCCAAGATCCCGAGAGGAGAATGGAGGAGAAGGGATTGCGGCATGACCATCCCCCCTGGGGGGCGATTTCTCGCTTTCTGTCTCTATGTCTCTCTCTGTCTGTCTGGCGAGTGCACGTGCCCTATAGCGAAAATCTCTCCAAAAAAAAAAAAAAAAAAGGGAGTTGAGTCCCACATGACTGACTGTGGTTTGATTCCTAGCCCAGGTGTTTAAGAAACATTCTGAACACATGTTCATGTATGCCCCAAATCCCAGCAGGATGGAAAAGTGGAGGAGAAGGGATTACAATGTGACCTCACCTCATTGGGGGGTGCTTTCTCTCACTCTTTCTCTCTGAGGAATGCTGGCACCCTCTGGCAATTACAAAAAAAGAAGATAGAGTTTAAAACACTGGACTGAGATTTCTGCCTCTGAGGCAAGGACTGCCTTTTGTGTAGCAGCACACAGCACATGTAGAACTGATGGATACTTTTCCCACTTGAAGTAACTTTTGATGCACAGGGTTCAGTAGAGTCTGGAGATGGTGCCAGGTACTAACAAGAGAATAATTCATTTGGGGGACAACTTAGAGAATTCCAAAAAATTTGAGGGAAGAATTTGAGTGTGGATGGAACTCCCTAAGAACAGGAGGAAGCTGATTCTATGTTCTGCTATGGTTGGTATCTGTGGAAAACATGCTTCAATAAAATAATCAGCAAAACCCAGATATCAAAGAAGATTCGAGATCTGTTGAGAACATTTTAAGTATCTCTTCCGTCTTTCTATTAGCATTTAGCACAGCCCTTGGTACATAGTAGGAGCTCAGCAAATACTTGTTCACTGGCTAATTAGAGTCATTGCCCTCTGAGTCAAAAGATACAGGGCCAAATATTGGGGGTGGAAAAACCTGGCACAAGGCAAAAAAAAAAAAAAAAAAAGAAAAAGAAAAACACAACAGCAACAACAAAACAAAAAACGCAAAAACCAAAAACCAGAAACACAAATAGTATCAACAAAACCTAAGGAGTGAGATAAGAATGAAATTTCTTGGGACCAGCAGTGCCATAATGGTTATGTCACTGGCCTCCCATGTAGTTGATCACAGTTCGTGTTCTGGACCCATGGCTTAAAAACTCATGCTGGGTGCATGTGTGCCCAAGATCCCGAGAGGAGAATGGAGGAGAAGGGATTGTGGCATGGTCATCCACCCCTGGAGGGTGATTTCTCACTTTCTGTCTCTCTGTCTCTGTTTCTCCATCCAGCACACACACCCTATAGCAAAAATCTCTCTCTCTAAAAAAAAAAAAAAATAATAATAATAATAATAATAATAAATAAATAAAATATCTTAGGTATGTTCACAAAAAGACTTCACCTGGTACTTCCCTATAAACAACCCAATGGCTGTTAAAATGTACTCAGCTAAGGGAGAAAACTCCATAATCCCTCCACGCTCCCCCTTCTCTTCATTAATAGTTTTTTGAAGTCTTTCCTTTGGCAATACTTCAGAAGAACACCAGAGGGCGATCCATTTTAACTCTTCAGAATTCCTCTAACCTCAATTGAGAAATTCATCTAAGAAACATTCCATGTAGTAACAAATAGCTTGCTTTGTAAAGAAGCTGTGATAGAATTCAATATGCAATTTGCAAAAATTCTGAAGGTTATACCAAGTCTAAACAAAGACATAGGTATGAATCGCTGGACCCTGACCAGTTAAGTTTTTCAAGAAAACTACAGTTGGCTTTGTACTGTGGCAACTTTTCTGCTGGAAATAAATGGCTCCTTTCCTGCAACTACATACATGGTACGTGTGATGTTACATACCTGGTAAGTGTGATGCTGTTACAAAGATCTAGGAAAAACAATAGCTCTCAGGAAAAGAATGACAGGAAACATGTATATTACCATATAAAAATAAGTGTACATATATGTATTTGCATGTATGCATAGAAGTGCACTTACGTGGTATATGTATATAAAAATTATGACCTTCTTCAAAAAACTATGATCATTCCCTCAAATATTAACACTGTGGTTATTTCATCACCCTTTATCTAATGATTTATGGTAGTTTTGTTGAGAAGGGGATGACAGCTTTGTTGACGAAAACCTTGGTTACCCACAGTCATTCCTGTAGGGTGAGACATGCGTGAGTCATGGGGCACATGTCATCCTGACAAAGGTCTTTCAGCCACATGGCAATCTTAGCTCTCCCTCTGAGCACATAGCCTTAACTCTGGCGCGTGGATTTAATAGACTTCACCTAAATGAAACTTTGCCAAAATGTACCAGAAATGAAGCACTTAAAAACAAATGTCCAACTTGTTAATGAAAGTATAATTTTTACCCAAAATCTCAACAATCATAAAGAAACTAATTTGGGGGTAGCAGATAAAGTATTATTTATTAATACATTTTTCAATCCTAGCAAGTCATGGGCTTTAAGGTCTTCAAAACTGAAAGATAAGCTAAAATTATAATGTAATCTTCTTTCCCAGAACCCAAAGTTGTTGTTTCTTTCCTTTTGAAGCTATATTTCATATTCAGAAATCAGTCTGTGACTTGCAAAACACAGTTGACCAAAATAGATGCATAACTGTCAGATTTCTAATCTGTAAATAAAGATCTCTCAAGCATCAAAATGTTTTAAGAAATCTAAAACATTTGCAAAATTCAGAAAATAATGTACTGAATTCAAGCAGTAATTGCTTTTTGTTACTAATATTAGGAAAATCATTGGGGTTCAACTAAGTTAAATCTATAAAAACTTGGGACTTGGGAATAGTATCTTCATCATTTTTATACATGACAAGCTACAAATATTATATCTAGAGATTGTCAGATCAATATGTGACACCCTGTAAGGTAAATTAATTAAAATTTCTGCTTTGAAAATTAGCTGCATTTGGGGGACCAGCAGATGTTGTAATGGTTATGTTGCTGGACTCCCACATAGTCAACTGTGGTTCAAGTCCTGGACCTAGCAGCTTCAAACTAATACCAGGGCACGCATACATGCATGTTCAAAATCCCAAGGGGAGACTGGAGGAGAAGGGATTTGTTGCTTTTTGTCTCTCTGTTGCTCTCTGTCACTCCAGTGACACACATATATATATATATATATATATATATATATATATATATATGTATACATATATACATACATATATATATATATATATATATATATATATATTTAGACTGCATTTGGGATATTATGGGAGAGAGATCATATTTTAATTTATGAGGTTAAAGATGTAATACTTGCCTAATTTATATCCAAATGCTTATTTTTTGCTTACCATTCAGATTTCCTGAATGTCTATATCTTGATCTGTACCAAGAATTAGAACAAGATATCAGATAGTGAACATGTAAGATTTTTTAGTATTATAAGCAAAAATAAAGATAACATATTTGAAATCAGTGAAATATCCAGTTTTGGGGCCAGCAGGTGGAATGGTGGTTGAGGCGTTGGACTCCCACATGGTCGACCATGGTTCGAGTCCTGTACCTGGTGTCTTGCTTTCCCACTTCTGCCCCCCCCCCCCCCGCCTCTGGTCAAATAAAAAAAATATAATAATGAATAAAATTTTAAAAATAATTCTTCAAAACAAACAAATATACAATTTTAATAAGAATGTGATAGAAGTATTCACGCATTGCTAGTTTTGTTTGTTTGTTTGTTTTGAGAGGCTTTTGCCATAGGGCGCGTGCGCTTACCAGAAAGAGAGACAGAGAGACCGAAAGCGAGAAATCACCCTCCAGGGGGGATGGCCACGCCGCAATCCCTTCTCCTTCATTTCCCTCTCAGGATCTTGGGCGCACATGCACACGTGCCCGGCGTGAATTTAACCCACGGGGTCCAGGACTTGAACTGTGGTCGATTGCATTTTGATAGGCAAAGAAGTTTAGCTTATATCAAGAGGTTTTTCTGCATCTGAGATGACTATATCAGAAAAATTTCTTCTCCTTCTCTTCATGAGTAGGAAAGATTGGATTCCCCACAGGAATATGAAGACATAGTTATTTTATTGTGTTTTAAATCAGACTTAATGAAAAACTGATCAAGCAAGCCCATACTCACGGGAATGACAAGCCATGGAAATTCATGCCTTAGTTGATGCGCTCACACTACACAGTGCACGAGTACCTGAACCAAGATACACTCGAAGCCATTTTCTCAAAGATAGGTCTGATATTAGGAAGGTATGTGTAAAGTGGAGGTCACAGTGGGATCGTGAGGTTCCTGTCTTCAGTCTTTGAAAATTGGATAGGAATTTTAGTTCAAGGGATGATAAAAGTTTTGTTTTCTGTCATGTTGCCTTTTTTTTTTTGGGGGGGGGGGGGAGGGATTTGCTTTTAATTTCCCATAGGGCACATGCTATCTCTACAGAGAGAGAGACAGAAGAGAAAGAGGTACAAAGCACCTACAGTGGGGCATGGCCATGCCACAATCACTTCTTCATTTCTCTATAGTGTTGAGATCTTGAGCATGCATGCACATGTGCCAAACATTTTTCAAGCCACCGGGGCTGGGATTTAAAGAGATTGGGCATGTGGAATTGGGCTTCCCTTAACCACAAGGCTACAGGGCAGCCTGGGTTTGTTGCTAAGTCTTTTTCTCTTTGAGAATAGCAATAAAAAAAATTAAAACTGCAGGTCACTGAGGAAGCAAGGAGTAGTGAGTTGTGAGTGCCCCACTCACCAGCTTGAGCCCTGAGGAGAGGAGTCCCTGGACAGTGTCTCCCTTCCCAATTTATGTCTTATCCTTTTCTGGATGGGTTGGTTAGATTCACTGTGTAATGTTGAATGGAAGCAGCAACTTCATCTCTTTGTGACTATCTGATGGACACTTTAAATATTTTACCAGTATATATGATGTTTGCTAAGGTTTTGGTATTCCTTTATCATATTATGAAAGTTGCCCTCTATTCCTTCTTTGCTAAGCATTTTGATAGACAATAAAGTTTAGGTTATATCAAGAGGTTTTTTTTTGTATCTGAGATGATTATATGAAATTCTGTCTTCATTTGTTTGTATGTAAAGTCTTTTGCCTCTCTCCTGAAATATATTGAATAGTGTATGGGACATACAAACAAATATAAAAATATGTGTGGCTACTAAGTAGCTTAAGAAATAAAGTAATTTCCATTAGAATTGAAGTCTGCATCCCTTTCCTAAGAAAATTTTAGTCTTCCTCAGTTAAAGGATAATACAATGCTACAAGCAGCAGAGAAGTGGATTCTTTTAAATAACTGCTAAGGCTTCATTATTTCAATGCCAGCTTTTCTGCCTAAGATAATTAGCCCTGCGATTCTGATGTTCCTGGGTAGTTGGGAATCTGAGGGACGTGTTCAATAATAAACTGTTTTGGGGCCAGCAGATGGCATAGTGGTTATGCCACTGGACTCCCATATTGCTGACTGTATTTCCCGTTCCAGATCTGGTGGCTTGATACTTACGCTGGGCACATGTGTACATGCCCCAAATCCTTAGAGGAGAATGAAGGAGAAGGGATTGTGACATGGCCATCCCTCTGGTGTATGATTTCTCACTTTTCCCCTCACTGTCTCTGTCTCTCTTTCTCTTTCTCTCTCTCCAGCAAGTGCATGCACCCTAAGGCAAAAAACTCTATAATATTAAAGATAATAATAATATAGTGTTTCGTAGGTTATTAAACAGCAACCAGAGCACAGATCCCTAATATTTGGGAACAGGGTCTTTTTTAATCCACACTGGTTCCCACCAATTCTGTGCAAACTGCTTTAAGAACAGGTGCACAGCTGCCTACCATGGGGCTGGGTGTGTTAAACGGGTAGCTGCTACTGTAGCGAAAGCTAAAATTGACCAGAGACCCACACTGTAACACATTATAGCCAAATTTAAAAAGACAAGACAAAGAAAGAATCTTGAAGTGACAAAAGAGGAGTAACTTATCACATACATGGAATCTTCAATAAGGTTACTAGCATGTTGCTCATCAGAAATTTCAGAGGTCAGAATGGCAGTGGGCCAATATATTCAACATACTAATAGAAACGTATAACTTTCAAATAAGAACCCTTTATCTGGGATAATAGTCCTTCAAAAGTGGGGGAGAAATCATTGGATCATTGAGAAAGTCACAACTCATTTTGGGATAAAAAAACAGTAAAGTATGCATGACTTTTCCAATGACCTAATAATACATTCTCAGATAAATAAAAATTTAGGGAGTTTGTTATTACTGACTTGCACTCAGTAAATGCTCAAAGCACTTCTACAGGGTAAAGTGAAAGGACACTAGACAATAACTTGAAGTTACAGAAATAAAAATCCCAATAGAAGTAATGGACAATTATAAGTTAACATCATTGTAATTTTGGTTGATAAATTCATTGCTTGTTTCCCAAAAGATTTAAAAGGCCAATATTCTTAAAAATATTGGGACCAGCAGTTAGCGTAATGGCTGCGTTGCTGGACTCCCACGTAGTCGACCGCGGTTTGCGTCCGGGACCCGGTGGCTTAAAACTCACACCGGGCGCGTGTGCGTGCATGCCCAAGATCCCGAGAGGAGAATGGAGGAGAAGGGATTGCGGCGTGGCCATCTCCCCCGGGGGGGTGATTTCTTGCTTTCTGTCTCTCTGTCTCTCTCTGTCTGGTGAGTGCACACGCCCTATGGCTAAAACCTCTCCAAAAAAAAAAAAAAAAAGGAAAAAAAAATTTATTAGTTTCAAAGTTAGCATAATAGTTTTTTTTTTTTTAGAAATTTTTGCTATAGAGTGCATGTGCTTGCTAGAAAGACAGAGAGAAACAGAGAGACATAAAGTGAGAAATCACGCCCCCCCCCCCCCCCCCCCCCGGGGAGGTGGGCGATGGCCAGGCCGCAATCCCTTCTCCTCTATTCTCTTCTTGAGATCTTGGGCACACTTTCACACGCACCCTGTGTGAGTTTAAACCACCAGGTCTGGGACTCGAACCATAGTTGACTACATGGGAATCCAGCAACACAGCCATTACGCCAACTGCCGGTCCCTAAAGTTAGTATTATAGTTTTGATTTGTTTCTCTACATTTGGTTTTCTACATAATTTAAGAGATTAACACATTTAGAAGAATTTCTATTTTATGCTTTTGGGTGCACAATGTATAAAGGTGTAATTCTATAAAACCAACAACAGAAATAAGTTCAGATGGAGCTGTAAAGGAGTAGAATTTTTTTTTTTTAAAGAGAGATTTTTGCTATAGGACATGTGCACTTGCTGGACAGATAAAGACAGAGAGACAGAAAACAAGAAATCACTCTTTAGGGGTTTGGCCACACCACAATCATTTCTCTTCTATTTGCCTCTTGGGATTTTGGGTATGCATGCACACATGCCCAATGTGTTTAGGCCACTGGGGTTGGGACTCAAACCACAATCGATTATGTGGGAGTACAATGATGTAACCATTATACCATCTGCTGGTCCCAAGAAGTAGAATTTCTGTATGTTATTGAAGATAAGATGGTACAAATTGAAATTAAAATATTGTAACTTTAATATGTTAAAGTTATTTCTAAAATGATCTCTATGATAATCACAAAGGAAACAGCTACAAACATTCACAAAAGAAAATGGGAAATTAAAATTTTTCACTACAAAGAATCAGCTGGACACTAAGATAGTGATATAGGAATTGAGGGACAAAGAAAAAAATCTGTAAGACACTTAAGAAACAATAGTAAAATGAGAGAAGTCCTTCTTTATCAGTAATTACTTTAAATGTAAATGGACTAAGCTCTCTAATCAAAAGGCAGAGATTGGCAAAATATGTAAAAACATGATCCAACTCTGCTGTCCACAGGAGATTAATTCATTTTAGATCCAAAGACACAGATTTATAATGAAAAAAAGGAAAAAGATATTCCATGCAAATTGTATTCAAAAGAGAGCAGAGGCAGCTATACTATATCAGATAAAATAGACTTTAAATTTAAAAAAATGGTAGGTCCAGCAGATGGTGTAGTGGATATGTCACTGGACTCCCACATAGCAGATTGCGATTCCAGTCCCAGATCCAGTGGCTCGAAAATCTTGCCAGACATGTGTGCACGCATGTCCAAGATC
Organism: Tupaia tana; assembly: GCA_026018925.1. Lineage (NCBI taxonomy): Eukaryota > Metazoa > Chordata > Mammalia > Scandentia > Tupaiidae > Tupaia > Tupaia tana. The sequence goes on from JAKSZU010000002.1 coordinate 75,833,427, forward strand.
CTGGGAGAAGAATGGAGAAGGGATTGCAGCATGGCCATCTCCCCTGAAGGGTGATTTCTCACTTACTTTCTACCTGTCTCTGTCTCTGTCTCTCTCTCTCTGGTGAGCACATGTGCCCTAAGGTCAAAATGTCTAAAAAATTTAAATATGGTTACAGGAAATGAAAAAAATCACACATATTAATGAATGTTTCAATATAGCAAAAATATATAACAATTATAAGCATTTTCACAACTAATGATGGACTCAAAATATATAAAGCAAAAAGTGACAGAATCAAAGGGAGAAAGAGTTTTATAAAAATAGCAGCAGATCTCACAATTTCATCCTTAATGATGGATGGATAGAACAATGAGAAAGAAGGTAAGTATAAAAATAAAAGACTTAAACAACACAGCAAGCCAATTAAGTCTAATAGATAGAGAACAGTCTACCCAAAATAACACCATACACATCTTTTCAAGTTTAAAAGGGGCCTTTTAAGGGTTAAAAAAATTATATTAGGCTACAAATTAAGTTTCAATAGACTTAAAAAGACAGAAATTATAAGAAATATTTTCTTTGTCATAATTAGGTAAAGTTAGAAATCATTAGCAAAAGTAAAAGTGGAAAATATACAAATTTGTTAAACAATACATTTTTAACCAATGAAAGGATCAAAGAAGAAATCATGAGGGGAGGGAAATTAGAAAATAGAGACAAATGAAAACAAAAACACAACATACCAAAATTTATAGGACATAGTGAAAACCGCACTAATGTAAAAATTTATAGCTATGAAAACATTTTAAAACAAGAAAGATTTTAAATCAACAACTTAACTTGAAAACTTAAGGAACATGAAAAAGAACAAACTTAACCCAAAACTGACAGAAAGAAGGAAATAATACATATTATATGAGAGCACAGATAAATGAAATGAAGAATAGAAAAACAACAGAGAAACACAGTGAAGATGATAGTTGTTTTTTTGCTTTTGGAAAAGTCACTAGAATTGACAAATCAATAATGAGAAGAACTAAGGGGAAAAAAGAGAGAAGAGTCAAATTATTAAAACCAGAAATGAAAATAGGGACATTACAATAAATAAAAAGGATCAGACCAGTAGGTGGTGTGGTGGTTAAGGTACTGGATCCCACAGTGCTGACTCCACAGTTTGGGTAGCAGACCTGGCAGTTTGAAAGTCACAGCAGGTACACGTGGAATGCATGCCCAAAATCCCTAGAGGAGAATGGCGTGGCCATCCCTGCTGAAGGTGGATGTATCATTTTCTCTCTCTTTTTCTGTCTCCTATGAGTGCACATGCCCTACAGCAAGAACTTAAAGTAAATAAGTAAATAAATATAGAAAAATAAATAGAAAAGATTATAAGAGAGTATGAAGAATTACATATTAACAAATTGGATAACCTAAATAAAATGGACAAATGCCAAGGAATACAAATTTACCACAGCTAAATCATGAAGTAGAAAATATGAAGAGACCTTAACTAGTAAGGAGATCACATAAGTAATCAAAAATCTCCTGATCATCTCACTGACAAATTCTAACAAATGTTTAAACACAAAAACAATTTTTCTGAAACATTTCCAGAAAATTGAAGAGAAGAGAACATCTCTTAACTCATTCTAGGCCATAAAAACCCTGACTTCAAAGCCAGACTAAGTCGCTACTAGGGAAAAAAAGCAACAAACAAACAAAAAACTACAGACCAATATTTTTGTGAATATTGATACAAAACCCCTTGACAAAATACTAGCAAAGTGAAGTCAATAGCATATTAAAAGGATTGTACACCATGATCACGTATGACTCATCCCTGAAATGCAAAGATAGTTTTACAAACAAAAGTCAATCAGTGTAATACACTACGTTAAGAAAATAAAGGGGGGGGGCTAAATGATCATTTTACTTGAGACAGGAAATGCATTTGACAAAATTCAACAACCTAGGGGTGGACGGAAACAACCTCAACATTATTGAAGCCATATTTGAAAAGCTTCCAACAAATATCATACTCAATGGTGTAAGACTGAACATTTTTTCTCTAAGATCAGGAGCAAAATATGATGCCCATTTTGGCCACTTCTATTCAACATAGTACTAGAAGTCCCAGCCAGAGAAATTAGTCAATAAATAAATAAATAAATAAATAAATAAATAAATAAATAAATACAAGGAATGCAAGTTGGAAAGGAAGGAGTAAAATGATCTGTTTGCAGATGACATAGTCTTATATGAAGAAAACCCTAACTATTCCATAAGAAAACCAGTAAAAGGAGCTGTATGGTGACACAGTGGTAAAAATGATGGTCTGTGAGGCTGACCCACATTAGAAGGTTCCAGTTTTGTGTCTGGAGACCTCACTGGACAACCAGGCATGCATATGCATATGATCCAAGACTGGTTGAGGCCGGGAGTGGAACATGGCATCAGGACCCTGTTTTGGATGCTCTCTCTCTATTGCTCTTCAAAAAAATAAATGAATAAGACTTAAAAAATATACCCTGAAAATTGTTAGAACTGATAAATATATTCAGCAAAGCAATTCACAAAAGGCAGTTGCCATTTCTGTACACTAACAATGAACATTATGTAAAAGAAATGACTAGAACAGTTCCATTTGCAATAGAATCAAAAAGAATAAAATACTTAAGAATTAACAACAACAACAAAAAGACGTGTACAGTGAACACTACAAGATACTGATAAAAGAAAGTAAATAAAATAAAATAAATGAAAACACATTCCATGCTCATGAATCAGAATTCAGATTGTCATGATGTCAATACTACCCAAAGGAAATCTACATATTAAGTGTAATTCTTATCAAAGCCTTAATAACATTTTTTGCAGAACTAGAAAATCCCATTCTAAAATTAATATGGAATCTTAAGGCACCTCAACTAGCCAAAACAACCTTGAAAAATAAAAACAAATCTGAAGGACTCATATTTCTTTTTTTTTGGAGAGGTTTTTGCTACAGGGCGCGTGCACTCGCCAGACAGACAGAGAGAGACAGAGAGACAGAAAGTGAGAAATCACCCTCCAGGGGGGATGGCCACGCACACACACACGCCTGGCATGAGTTTAAGCCACTGGGTCCGGGACTCGAACCACGGTCAACTACGTGGGAGTCCAGTGACATAGCCCTTACACTAACTGCTGGTCCCAAGACTCATATTTCTTGATTTCAAAACTGATGATGAAGCTATTGTAATTATGGTACTTTCATAAATGCAGACATATAGACCATTGGAATAGAACAGAGCCCAGAAATAAATACCCATATATATATAATCAAGTGATTCTTAATAAGGATGCCAAGATGATTCACTGAGAAAGGACAGGATTTTTACAAATGGTGCTGGGAAAACCAAATATTCACATAAAAACGAATGATGTTGGACTCTTATTATCATATTTAAAAAAAATCAAATCATGTAAAAAATTTTAAAAATGGATCAAATATCTGAATGTATGACCTAAAACTCTAAAACCTTAGAGTAAAACACGGGGCAGTAGTTTTATGACATAGGATTTGGCAATTATTTCTTGGATATCACACCAAAGCCATAAGCAACAACAACAAAATTGGACTTCATAAAAATTGAAAAAAAAATGCATCAAAGAAAAAATCAAATTGAGTGTAGTGAAATGTGCTTGTATTCCTAACTATTCAAGAGCATGGGACAGGAGGATGAGGAGTTTGAGGCCACCCCATACAACATAGGGAAACCCTGTCTCTAAAAAAACAAAAATTAAAAAATATTCAAGTTCAATATCAACAGTTCAGTATCTCCCACAGAATAGGAGAAAATGTTTGAAAATTATCTATCTCTATCTATATGTGTGTGTGTGTATGTATATATATATATATATATATATATATGTATATCATATCATATATATATGTATATATATATATGTATATCATATCATATATATATGTATATATATGTATATATATATATATATGATAAGAAAGTATTATTCAAGTCATATAAAGAACCCCTAAAACTCAAAGATAGGGAAACAAGTAATCCAATTCAAAAATGAACAAAGGACTTGGATAGACACTTATCTGAAGAAGATATATAAATAGACAATAAGCACAAAAAAATATAACCAATATAACTAATCATTAGGAAAATTCAAATTAAACCTGCTATGAGATAATGCCTCACACCTTAATGTGGAAAAAAAAAAAAAAAAAAAAAAACAGAAAATAAGTGTTGGTGAGGATGTGGAGAAATGCAGAGAAATTGGAATCCTTGTGTGCTGTTTGTTGGAATCTAAGCTAGTACAGCTGCTATGGAAGATAGTATGACAGAATTCTCAAAAGTTAAAAATAAAATCACCATGTGATTCACTTATATATACACATATATATCGCCAAAAATATAAAGCAGGATCTTGTCATTTACATGTCCATGCTTATAGCTGTGTTATTCACATTATACATATAAGCAATCCAAATGCCCATTCGTGGATGAGTGGATAAGGAAATGTGGTATCATACATATTATACATATAAGGACATATCATTCAGGTTTACAAAGGAAGAAAATTCTTTTTGTTTTGTTTTGTTTTGTTGTTTTTTGGGTTTTTTTTTTTTTTTTTTTTTTTTTGGAGAGATTTTTGCTATAGGGTGCGTGCGCTCGCCAGACAGAGAGAGACATAGAAACAGAAAGCGAGAAATCACCCCCCAGGGGGGATGGTCACGCCGCAATCCCTTCTCCTCCATTCTCCTCTCGGGATCTTGGGCACGCACACACACGCGCCCGGCGTGAGTTTTAAGCCACCGGGTCAGGGACGCGAACCGTGGTCGACTACGTGGGAGTCCAGCGACATAGCCATTACTCTAACTGCTGGTTCCCAAAGGAAGAAAATTCTGACATGTATTACAACATGAATTAACTCTAAAGGCGTGCTACATGAAGTAAGCTAATTACAAAAAGACAAACACTGTATGATCCCACTTGTATAAAATACTTAAAGTAGTCAAAATCATAGAGACATAAAGTAGAATGGTAATTTCCATAGGTTAAGGGAACTTTGTTTAATGGGTATAGGGTTTCGGTTTTATAAGATAAAGAGTTCAGGACCAGCAGATGTTATAATGCTTATGTCACTGGACTCCCATGTGATAATGCCAGTGGGCCCATGGGCAAGCTAGAGAGCAAGAAAGAGCCCTGTAATGAGATCTAGTTACCCCCCAAATCCTCTATCCCCTCAGAATCTTGGGCATGCATACATATGTAGCCAGCACATTTTTCAAGCCCTTAGGGCCAGGATTTGAACCACTGTCTGCCATGTGTGGTCAGGCTCCCTCTACACAGGACTTAGCCATTGCACCACAGGATTGGGTCCTTCAAAGGAATTTCATATGGCAGCCAGAGCTCCTTGAATTCTCTAGTTTGGAAAGAGTTGGGAAAACCTTTTCTGTTTAAATATCTGGAACCAAGGCTAATAAGCTACTGACCAGGAGTTCATTTGTATTCCCAGAAACCTAGCCCACTGTCTTATTCATGAAAGTAGAGCAGTATCTATTTATTTTTATTGATTAATAATACATGTTCTTGCTCTGCAAACTAGGAGAGTGGATCACAATTCTGGCATCAGGGAGAAACAAAAAGGATGTGCTATAAACCAATGAGTCTTTAATCCAGGAAAGAAAATAGCAACTAAATTAAGAAGGATGCTTTGGAAACAATAATTATTTAAATTATTTAGGCTAAAGTCATCAGGGTAATTGCCAAATGGACGGAAATCCTAATTATCATGACTAGAAATATGGGCTAAATTCCAGCATGAAAAGAAATGAGTTTGTTGGGAGGGGGAGGACATGAAAAACTAAACAACTTGATAGCTAAAATACAAGCAAAATATGCTGTTTTTGCTACATAAGAGGTTTTGCCAGAAATTCTTGTTTTTTTTTCCTTAAATTCCTATTCCCATAATAAACATTGGTGTTTATTTTGAATGGTATGGATAATATGGTGAGTGTTTATTTGTAGCCAAGTTGTGTAGCTGAATATGAAGATGTCTCAATAAATTTCAAATGTGCAGGGCCTGCAAGTGGTGTGGTAGTTAAGGCACTAGACTCCCACATGAACTGTTGGGTTTTGAGTCCCAGATCTTGCGGCTTGACAATCACACTGGGTACATGTGCATGCATGCCCAATATCCCAGGAGGGGAATGGAGGAAAAGGAATTTCAACATGGCCATCCTCCCAGGGGAAGATTTCTCACTTTGCCACTAACTGTCTATCTTTCTCTGTCTCTCTCCAACAAGCACATGTGCCCCATGGCAAAAACAATAATAACAACAACAAAACAACTAGAAATAAAAGAAAAAATTCAAATATGCAGTTTACCATTTTCCATAGACAGCTAACATTTTTATTCGTTATTTAAATCATGTGAATATCCAAACTGTAAAGTTTCCCATGGGTAGGCAAGTCTAATTGCATAGTGGATTCTAAAGATCTCTGATAGGTTATTTATTCTCCCTTTAAAACTTCTAAATATTTCTTAATCCCTGAGTATGAATTTCATCTGCTTTCCTATAGGACTTTCTCAACAGGGGGAATTAAGTCTTCATTCAGAACACCAAAAGCTATGATAAAAGCTGCAGAACAAGAAAGCCAAAAATCCAATGGAAAAATAGTGACAAGAAAATATTAAAATTTCCATTTTAACACCAAAACAGTGATTACATTAGTCCACTATAACTGTTGGCATTATCTCTTCCTTGAACAATTGCAATAGTTTCTCTTGCTTGTCTTTCTCCTTCAACAGCCCCTCACACAACCCTCTCATACACTACTCACAAATTATCTTTCTGAAGTTAGACTCTGATCTTGTCATTCTTCAGCTCATGAACCTTCAGTGACTCTTCATTCTCTGAACAATGATGCAAAAACTTGAGCTTGACATTCGATTGCCAAACTAGTTTTTCAGCTCTGACTTCCATTTTAAGATCCTTATAGTTCAATTGCCTTTATGGCCCTTCTAGTCAATCATCAATAACCACTCCTGTTTTGTGTGTATACTCTGGATTATTTCTACCTCCAGATACTTTGTCCGTTTGTTTCCAACACTGGAAGTTTCTATATATTTTAAATCTTTCTTAACTTTACAAGCCTAGTTCACATAGTACCTGTTACAGACTGAATTGTAGCCCCAACAAACTTCATATGTTGAAGCCCTAGCCTCCAATGTGACTTTATTTAGAGACAGGAGCCATTAGAGAGACAATTAGAATTAAATTAGATCATAAGGGTGGGGTTCTAATTCAATAGTATTGTCACTTCCTCCACACATCTTCCCTGATCTCATCATTTCCTCTTCTATTCTCATGGCATTTGATCAGATATCCATATACTAGCACTTATCATTTCTGAGTATTTAATTACAGCAATGTAGTATATCACTTAATATAGGGTTTGTCCAAAATGTGGCAAAACTTAGTGATTGATTATCTTTTGTAAAAGCAGTGAAGTTGTGTTGTTAGTCTCGTTCCATCTTTCAGTTTGTCCAGTCTAGTCCTTCCATGGTGAAGGTCACTTGATTGTTCAGCAGGCTGCTAAAGTTCACAGCACTTATGTTCTAGGAAACAAGAAGGAGAAGTGAAAAAGAAAGGAGCAGAGGGCCTGCCTCTCAGCTGAGTTTGCTTTCCTTAGGAAACCTGCCGGAAATCCCAAACAATACTTCTGGTAACAGTTCATTAACCAGAATTTAATTATATGTAACATCTAATAACAAGGGGTTTGGAGCTAGTGGATGCTAAAAAGGAACATTTATTAGTAAATAGCAACCTCTATAATACTTATGCCCATTTTAAAGCACCTTAGAAGACTGTACGTTTCTTAAGAACATGCTAATTATTTTCCTACAACTTAAATTGTTTGTAACACTGAATTTTGTACATATAGGACATCTGAAAATTTATACTGAATGAATATTTCACTCACTTGGACTCTACATGAAGGCCATGTATGTAGAACTTACCCATTTCCTGCTACCTGCTCAGATTTATGGGCATCCTAATTGTCTTTTGATGATAACACTGTTATTATGCTATAAACGTTGAATCTTCTGCTGAATTTTCTCAAGGTTGGTGTTCCCATTCATTGGTTGTGAGAGTAATGTAGTTTATCTATTTGTCTAAAATTTTCACAGGCAGCAAATTCTTGGTGTGGGTAGAATCTCCATTTTTTCATATCACAAGGATCATAAAAGAAGATTTCTTTTTAAACAAAGAAAATAGTTTGGGAATATTCTCAGGAAAGGAAATACTTTTCTATTATAAATTAGATGGCTTTAGTGACATCACACAATCAGGTCTCCTCCATCTTCTCCCATGAAAAGTAGTGACATAGAGTGGGAAATATACTATTTTTTAAGAAAATTTAATTGCTTAAAAATCTACTTTTTTGTGGGGGAGGGGGTAATACCAAGTACAGAGCACTGCTTCTTAGATTTTCTTCTGTCATTTCTTTTCCTACTTTTTCTTTCCTTTATTTTGCCCCCCGATGTTCTAAACTAGCATGAAAAATCAAAAAGCATGGTGAAGGATATGTGAAATTGTCATTAGTGATGGAAAGGTTATGAGTTATGGGAAGGGTTAATTCCATCTTCTCAATCTTTGCTTGTATGTCCCACTTGGTGAGATATAGAGGATGCACAGCCACATCTAGCAGAGGTGCAATTCAGAAAAAAAACCAAGTGACTACTACTTGCTACCTTCTAAATTTTAGTTCCATAGTGGAACTGAATTGACAGAAAATGGTTAAATTACTGTCCCCATGTGCAAAAATTAAGACTCTCTTTAAATACTTCTAACCATCAGTCTTGCTTATAAGGGTCCAAGTCTCTATTGGACTTTTCTCTACTAAGGGTATCTCTGAAACACACATATCTCCAGCATTGCTCTTACCCCAACTGTGTCTTTCTCCTAGGGGCACAATTAGCACAGAAGTATTCATACCTAGCAAGTGATCTTTGCCAGGTCTAGCAGAAACCTCTAGAGAAATAGAGTTGTATCAGTTTGTCTATCTAAATATTCCTTTCCCTGGTGTATCTAATCAGGTCTGTGGAAAATAACAGATGTTGTTAATGACATTGTAAGAGCCACTAATATATCTGTTTTCCCAGGGGTACAACGGAAGGATTTTCTATGAATATGGTAACAAGTGACAAATTGTTCACATCTATTTTTATGAAATGTTTTGACTGCTGAAGTTGTTCTATAACAGTTCATTAAAGGACCCATAAAATATGTAAGTTTACATTTTATAAAAAGATCATCAGGAATTTCTTGGCTGATAGTAGATCTTCTATTAAGCATCTGTTTTCTATTTTCTAAAGGCTTGCAGCAGTGTTGTCCAATTGTATATTAAAAGTAGTTGATTTAAGCTGGATGAAAACATTGTAATTTCTTATTGAAGATTAGTAACCCACCAATGAAGCTTCCTTAGAAGGCAACCAGCAATGTGTATGTAGCACATCTGGTTTCAAAATATTAAAAAATGATAAACACTCACCGATACAATCCATCTGTTCTCTCCATCTGCATAATTGTCTTATTTTTAAAGCTAAAACATGTACTGAACTTGACATTACACAAAGTCAAATAACTTTTTTCGTTAATATCTAATCAGTAATAAATGATTGAGGTCAGTTTTGGAGGAATGTCATGTTTATTACTGCAAACATAGGCATTCTGGAAAACTGGTTAAGAACTAATTCCAAAGTAAAGTAGGCTGTACTTTACTTGAAATTGTGGGTAAAGTTAAAGGGTCTAGACGATTAAAATCAAAGACTAATATTTTTTTAAATCAAAGATTGTCAAGAGTTTAATGAAGACTATCTAATTTAATGCTTTTAATAGTAGCTAGAATTTATTGAATGCTTAATTTATGCCAGGTACTGTTTCAAAAACTTTAGATTTATTATCTCATTTAATGTTTATAATTTGTTCTACTAACACAATTTTAGAAAAGGTAACTGAAGCTTATACAAATAGTATATCCAAAGCCACACAGTTCATGCATGATAAAGTCATGAATCTTATTTGGGTATTATGACTTCAGTGTCCACTCTCTTATATTTGTAAAATACCTTTTAAAATAATCTCAGTCTTCTTAACATTAATAGTTCTTCCATAAAAGCCATATCTTTTAAATGTTAAGAACTTCCTCAACCTGCACTCTTCCTTATTCATTTTATGATAATATGAGCAGTAATAATGATGATAACATTTATTAGTGCATATTATATTCAGGTATCTTCCTAAACTTTCTCTTCTTCTTCTGCTTCTGCTGCTTCTTTCTTCTGCTTCTTCTCTTTCCTAAACTTTGTAAAAATTAACTCATTAAATCTTTGTTTATGAAATAGGTACAATCATTACCTCTCCCCTCTTCTCAGATAAGAAAAATGAGACATGAATGAAATAGCTTGTTCAGACCATACAGTTACGACATCAAGGCTTTACAATTTGAACTCAGGAACTCTGGCTCCAAATCTATATTTGAACTTATTTAATACTTATCACCCATGTTGAGAAGCTATGCTACATGGTAGTTGTACAATAATGGATAATTCATGTTCAGTTTATTTTAGTTAGCATAATATTTTCAAAGTTCCTTCATGTTGTAGCACGTTGGTATTTGGTTGAAAATTTCTATTGCATGGATATACCACATTTTGTTTATTCATTCATTTGTTGTTGGATGCTTGGGTTGTTTTCACCTTTTAACGATTGTAAATAATGCTGCTATGAGCCTTGGGACACTGATATCTAAGTGCCTGTTTGCAATTTCTTGGAGTATATTCCTGATGGTGAAATTGCTGTGATATATGGTTAAAATGGTAAATGTTTTATTTACATGTATATTTAATACAATAAAATAGTAGTAAGAAGAAATAATAAAAGGTTCATGTCTTTGAGGAACTCATATTTTAGTGTAGAATAACAGAAATGGTTGAAATTTAAACTAATAATTGAAATAATATGATACATTCTATATTGGTAGCATAAATAGGGTGCTTGGAAAATGTTTAGTATTATTTAGTGTGGGGTATAGAGATTCAGGGAGATTCAAACACGACATTTGGCGAATTCTTTTTTGGGGGGACGGGGGAGGAAGAGATTTTTGCTATAGAGCACATCTGCCCATCAAAGACAGAAAGTAAGAAATCACACCCCAAGGGGTCTGGCCATGTCACAATCTCTTCTTCTCCATTCTCCTCTTGGGATCTTGGGCACATACACACATATTTGGTGTGAGTGTCAAGCTACCAAGTCTGGGACTTGAACCATGGTCAACCATGTAGGAGTCCAGCACCTTAACCACTGTGCCCCCTGCTGGCTCTCTTTTAGGTGAATTCTTAAAGGAAAGGAAGATAGTCTCAAGGATGATGTTTGTATCTAATAGGACTGGGAGAGAAGGTGGGACAGAAGACTAGAAAAATGTTTCAAACAGAGGACTTCTCATGAACAAAAGTTTGAAAATGTGTCCAAGCCCAGCTGATGGTTAATTTTATGTTTTCACAGAGTGCCCAGATATTCCATCAAACATTTATCTGGGTGTGTCTGTGAGGGTATTTTTAGATGAGAGTAACATTTGAGTTGATGAATTGTTCCCCAGGGAGAGTAGAACAGATTGCCCTTTCTAATAGGTTTGGCCCTCATCCAATCACTTGAAGGCCTAAATAGAGCAAAAAGGCTGATCTTACTACAGGAGAAAAACCTTCTTGCTTACTCTGGGACATCAGTCTTCTCCTGATTACAAATTTGAACTGAAACATTCGTTCCTGGGTTTTGAGATTGTCGGCCTTTAGGATGGCATTTACACCATTAGCTCTCAGGTCTTTGGACTTGGACTGGAACTACACCGTTGGCTATCCTCTGTCTCTAGCTTCCAGACTGCAGATCTTGGGCCTTCATAATCTTGCCTACTTTTTATAATAAATATTTCTGTTCTACTCTTTTTCTCTTTCTTCTTCCTTCCTTCTTTTCCACCACCCTTCCCCCCTTCCCAAATTTCCTTCCTCTCTCTTACATATGCTGTTAGCTCCCATTCTCTGGAAAACCCTATCACAGTGACACACTGTAATGTGCATGGTTGTGTATGAGGGCTGTGGGTGGACGGCATGGGGTATGCCCTTCATAATTTCCTGTTAGAAGCTTTACATTCTCCTTTGACAACTCTCTCTTCTTTACCTATTAGCTGTTTCCTAATTCTGCTGACTCATCTTCAGAATGATATCTCAACCATTGGCTCCTTATTGTGGCACTCGGTGCCCTTTGGCATTTGACTCCTCTTATCTTTCACCTCCCTCTTCATGCCTGCACATGATCCTTGCCTGTTTGTGGCATATTCTATCATATGCACTTCCCTGCCCTGGACTATTTTCTAACCTGCTTTCTCTGCCAGGGATGCCCTTTCCCCATTTCTGTCCAACTACACCAGATTCTTACTTAAAAGGTTATGAAACAAACTTCTACTGGCTCATAAGTGTGGAGAATTCTATCTGCTTTGTTTGTTCACTATTGTGTCCCCAATGTCAAGGATAGTGACTGGAACATGACAGAGAGAGAGAGAAGAAGAAGAGAGGGAGAGAGACAGAGAGAGGGAAAATGACAATGAACTAATAACATTCAGGACCCAGGAAAGGTTGTAAAAGTAGTTCAGCTCAACCCCTACCCTTTATAGTTTGATTACAAGAGCTCAAGTATATTTGGGTTTATGTCACTACAATGGAAAAAGTGCCGGCCAATCTACTAACTATAGAAGGTTACCCATTAAAAGTATTGAAAAGGATTTGTTACAAAAAATTGGTCACATGGATGAGAGTTCAACATCCTTCATGCTCTTCCTATCCTTCAGGACATATAAACACCAAAATTTTCCTGTAAGCACAGGACCACTTTGAGCCTCAGAAAATATCTTATCTCTGGATACATTTTTTTTAATGGAAATTCACTAAAAGCTAAAAGAAACACTTTACAGTCAAGTTATGAACCAAGACTACTCTTTCTATTTGAAATGAAGTCACTGCTGTGGTTCACTGTATCTAAAGTGATATCCCACATTTATAATTGGTTTAAAACAAGTCTCATCACATTCCTTATTCATTCAATTATATTTGATTCCTTTGCACTGTTAAGAAGAAATAATAGTCTCATCACTTAGGATTTCTGTATCTTTGTGCTTTGCATGATAAAACTATTTAAATATTTAAAAATACAATGGGGGTCCAGCAGTTGGCATAATGGCAATGTCATGGACTCCCATGTAGTTGACTGTGGTTCAAGTCCCGGGCCTGGTGGCTTAAATCCACGCCGAGTATGTGTGTGTATGTGCACAAGATCTGAAAAGGAGAATGGAGGAGAAGGGATTGAGGCGTGGCCATCCCCCTGGGGGGGGCGATTTCTCATTTTCTATCTCTCTGTCTCTCACTTTCTGGCGAGTGTACATGCCTTATAGCAAAAACCTCTCCAAAAAAAGAAAAAGGAAAAAGAAATACAGTGGTTAAATATATTTATTTGGTTTGTACAAAGTAATCTGACCAATCTCTTTTTCAGATTTCACATAGATTAATATAATTTAAGATTATTATAAATCTATACTCCTGTTATTGTATCTTTATTTCATTCCAAGTAAGTAAGTGAAATAGCACTCACTCCAAACTAGCAAAAGTAAACAATTTTAAAATAAGTTTTAACATCTATTAGATAAAGAAAATTTTTCAGGTCAACTCGTGGTGCAACACTGAGGTGTTGTACATAAGAAAGTCAGATATCACATGGCTGAACAGGGTTCAAATCCCAGCCCTATTGACTTCACATCAGTTAAATACATGTTCCCAGGATCCTGACGAAGTGGAGAATTGGAGAAAAAATCACTGTGTCACCAAGACCCTGTCAGGGATGCTCTTATCTCACCCAATGTCTCTCATTTGTGCGCCCTTTGGTATAGAAACAGAGAGCAAGAAAAAATTGTTCCAGGTGGGAATTTGTGTGTAATTTCTTGTCTCATACTGAGTGTATAAAATACACTATCTTAAAAAATAAATCGTGGCGGGACCAGCAGTTAGCGTAATGGCTATGTTGCTGGACTCCCACGTAGTCGATCGCAGTTCGAGTCCCGGACCCAGTGGCTTAAACTCATGCTGGGCACATGTGCGTGTGTGCCCAAGATCCCGAGAGGAGAATGGAGGAGAAGGGATTGTGGCGTGGCCTTCCCCCCCGGGGGGGGGGGGGGTGATTTCTTGCTTTCTGTCTCTCTGTCTCTCTCTTTCTGTCTGGTGAGTGCACGCACCCTATAGCAAAAACCTCTCCAAATAAATAAATAAATAAATCGTGGGTCCAGCTGCAGCAGTGCACAGGTATCACCATTGCTTGGGAGGCTAGAAATCATAGGGGAGGCCAGGTTCAGTTTCCATGCCAAACTGCACAGAATAGATATGGTTATGCACATCTGTAATGCTAGCTAAGTGGGTGGCTTGGGCAGAGGAATTGGGACATGGTGAGATCCCATCAAAAATGTCTCTTTCTATATTTCTCCCTTTCCATCTCTCTTTTTCTCTCTTTCTCATAAAGGAAAAAAAAAAAAAAAAAAAACCCAAAAAAAAAACTACACCAACTACACATACACACATATTCTGGCTGCCACTAAATAAGGGATTTATTTCAAAATTACATTTATACTAGAGCCATTCCTCAGATTAAAGCCTATGTTTTAAAAAAAAAGTTCAAATGATCATATAGACTATATTGAACATTATTCCCTGAGCTGCAATGAGACTTCAGTATGAATAATTCAGTATTTTCCCCTATATTCATTTCATAGGAATGCTGCAGGTTACGGAGTACCTAAAAGAATAATTTCCTTCCTGGTATTATAGGTTAACTATAAAACAATATGTTTTAAGTTCAAGTTACCTCTAAATATGATTTTGGAACCCAAGATCTTGTTAGGCTTTCCTACTGGGAGGGGCACCCTCCTTAATTTCTCCTACAGTCCTCACCATAATATAGATACTGTAAAAATCTGACTCCCTTTTTCCCCATTTTCTCTTTTTTTCTATTTAGAATGTGGTAACGAGTTTTCACATATTTTACTTACTGTAAAGGCCAACTATCCTTACTGAGGGAAGCACTCAAATCTTTAAAGAGAGAAACAGACACAGAGAAAACAAGTTACCCCTGAACTTTGATAACCAGGCTGACTCAAAAATGTGGGTCAAAACACAGGCATGTTGGCCCCCAGCTCATAGTTCCATTTACTTCTGTGTTGCATTCCTCTATTTTTTTTTAAGATAAGTTTTCACATGTAGTGATCCTCCTGCCTCAGCCTCCTAAGCACCTGGGATTACAGGTTGGACCAGGAATAGAACTGAGCCCCACATGTGGTCCTAGCCTTCAGAGCACAGCATCTTAGCAGGGTGCATCACTTGGATTAGGCTTTCTCTTTCCCTTACTAAGTAACAGTTCCACATAAATAAACGAAGCTTCCCAAGTGCATTTCAAAGCATATCTCCTCCACAAAGCCAATGAAGTAACCAGTTGTCCATAACGAGCCTAAGAATGGGGACAAACTCATGCTTTTTAAATAGTAGACTGGAGGATTTTAATACAATGTTCACATGTCCCATGCTTTGTATCTACCACAGAAAAGGTCAGGAAAAGTCTTTTATGTTTCAGTGGCATTGCTGTAGCAGTGAGATATTTTTGAATTTTCCTCAACTAAATAATAATATAGAAATCTGCTCTGTGTGTTTTTTAAGTTTATTCATTTCTTTCATGAGAAAATGAGGCAAAGAGAGAGAAAGATGGAGAGAGATAGAGAGACAAAAAGATAACATCCTCTAAAGGATATTAATGCAATGATCCACCCCCAGTCCCAGCCAGCCCTGAGTCATGGGCAAGTATGTGCCCAGTGTACTCCGGGAAGTTTCCAGACTTGAACCTGGAACATTCCCATGTGGGTCAGCCTCACAGAGTACAACGTTTTATCACCGTGGCACATCTGACTCCTCCTTAGTGTTTTAATAAAGCTCTTTAATAAAGCTGATGCTTAAGTGTCTCTCAATTTGTGATATAATTTAATGCAGTGAATAGAGAATGAACTAATGATATGCAAAATATTCATATTCTAGAATTCAGTCATTATTATTTAATGATCTCTTTAGAAGACATTCATACTTTTCCCTTCCCTCACTCCTACCTTTTAAAAATTTTTCATTGAAAAAGGAACTCTTTTAGGTACTGATCAACAAGTCTGATTACTAAAGTATTTTCTTTTACAAAATTATAATAAAGTTTTTTACTAAAGTATTTTTTTACAAAATTATAATAAAGCTTTTTGTTACGACAAAAACAAATGAAAAATGTCAGTATCCCATTTTTCCTACACACACACACACACACACACACACACACACACATCTCATCATATCACCATTATTCCCCTTGAACGACATTTGATTTCAAGTGTCAGCCCAGCCATACATTTGATTAATGCAGCAACATTATCAAGATGTAGACAGTCGAGCCATGAAATACCACTTTTCTTAAATAATAGTTTGGTAGGAAGGAATGTTAAGTCTTTTTCACAGAGAAAAAACATGTGAGGATTTTCCTCATTACACATTTGCTTAAGGATATATTTCAAAAATCTATCTATAATTACCTATTCATGTATCAAATCTCAGAGCCAGTGAAAACACAAATATGCTGGAATACATGATCAAGAGTATTTTTTCCCAATCTCCAAAGAGAAATAACACTATCTTTGTTGTAGCTGTTATTTTCCTGCTCCTGTGCTTATTGTAAAATTGTGCAGCCCTGCTATCTTTTACATCATTCACTTGCAAAATCTGTGGCTCTAGATGTTATAAATATAGTTAAAAGAACAACACAATTTGCTAAAGAGATTTTATTTTGCTGACTGGATTGTCTGGTGTCTTTTGTCAAAAGTCAGTATGGAACCAACCCAAATGTCCGTGAACAGGTCAATGGATTGAAAACACTTGGCACATGTACACTATGAAATACTACTCAACCATAAAACAAAAACAAAAACAAAAACAAAAACAAACAGACTCTGGCATTTGAGAGAATGTGGATCAATATGGATAGTTTAATCCTAAGTGAAGTAAGCTGGCCTATGAAAGAGAAGCATGTATGTCCCCACTTGATATATACTAAATGTGTATACTCTATGGCAAAAACTGAAAGATTGGAAGGTACAAAAACATGTGAAAACTAGAGACAGTGTGGAAGGAGGGTAGGAAATAGGTGAGGGCAAGAGGGAGGGAATCAAAGGAAAAATAAAGAAGCACAACATTTAAGGAACACAAAAATAGAAAATTATCTGCTGATGATAATGTGTGTGTGATAATAACTTCAACTGAACTAATATATAGTGTAGTCATTCTGGGAAAACTCATTTTGTATGCTATAATGATATAATGGTATACAATGGTTAAACGTAAAATAATAATAGTAAATTATTAAAAAAAAATAAAGAGTACGATGGCTTTGATTGTTCCATGAGAGATACAAAGGGTGATAGCCCCCGAGAATTCTGAATGAATTTTCTAGAGAAAGTTGTATTTGTCATACAGAAATAGAAATATGGCAGATCAGCTGGCATCTAAGCAACAATTCAATCCAATCCAGACCAAGACAGAATTTTCTCGTTTATAGTATAATGGCTGCTTAATAAATAATGGTTTGATGAAACACTGAGTGAATAAATGAATAAACAAATGAATCATAGATTTACTGTGAAAACATCCACTTTGAGGAGTCTCACGATGAAAATCTTAGAATTTAAGGCAAGGCAGGTTCCTCCTCCCAAGAAAGTGCAGGACCTCCTGCAAGTGCTGCATAAGGTCTGCTTACTGCCAACTGAGAGGGGATGCAGTGGACCAGATGTGATTTTTAGATCTTCTTTACATAAAAATTATGAGATATGCATGGATTGCTGTTTAGTTTGTGTTGTTTGGATGCTCCCCTTTTTCATAGAAATGGAAAGCATCCTGATGACTCTTTCAGCACTTTGGACCTACGAGACTACATAATCCCAGTAGGGTGGCTGAGCAATTGTATTTACTCACATCAAAAGAAAAGAAGTTCCATGGAAAAATATAATAATTTTAATATCACTGCAGGGCTTTTCACTAATGTTTTAGCTACAGACAGAAAAAAAAGAAAAACACTACAAGAGAAAGGCTGAGGTTAGATCCAGGATAAAATGAGTCATGTTTTAATGACTAAACAGAACCTTCAGATTATGGAAACACAAATGCATTTATGTCAAGATTTGTGGACTGGGTGGACGACACTAGACTATCTTTGTGTTGATAGGCCTTTTTAAAAATATATATAAACCAATTTTGGTTTTCCTTTTACTATAGCAATTGTTATTCTTGTAAAATGATCTTTGAAAAGTAGCATATTTCTTGTCTTTGTAACCTCGCATTAAGAAAACACCCATATTTCTAGTTTAGTTATCACTGAGGAAAGCTGACTCCCACCTTTAGGGAACAAAGTTATAGTCTTCTGAACACATGTGTGGTAATTTGAATGTGACCCAACAAAGTCAAACTTACAAGTAGCCTAACTTCCAGACATAGATTGTACACTCTAAAGATAGTAAGGTTATTTTATTGCTGTAGCTTTGAGGATGGCATACATTTTTTAAAATATCTCTGAAAGATGGATCCAAGATTGTCTTCAGAACTCATCTCTGCTACAGTGTTCTTATTTTCTACCCATTACACAAGAGCTAAACAAAATGTTTGAATGGAACGTTTAATAACAAAAGACATTTATGATGTTTACTTAATGTTTTGGACCATTAAGCATCAATGACATGAGTTATTGTATGCAATATCTGGCCAAGAATCTTTTGACCAGGCTACGTTTCACTACTCTTGGAGCTGCCAGCATCTCGATTTGAAAAAATATCTGTGGTTGAATCCTGATTTTCCCAGAGGACTTTGGATTTGAAAGTATCTCATAGTGCCAGAAAGTACCTTTTGAAGTTTACATTAAGATGGATATTTATTTATTTTTTCCCTATAACAATGACAGTGGTTGAGATAAACTGTTTAATTCTAAATAGAAAACACATCTGCTGTGTCTGCATTGTTTGTGGTTGCTGGAGGGGTGACAATTTAAACCAAGTAGCACACATGACATTTTAAGTGAGATGTTGTGTGACGGCTCACAGCTGTTGACGTTGTCCTCTCCTGGTCAGCTGAGCCCAGGGGCTGCTAGAGCCAAAGGCCCTATTAGTGAGCCACTGCGGACAGATACGCTGGCTCTCTTCTGCTTTCCTTCATTCTCAGGAAGTGGGAAATTGGAGAAGGAAGAATTAAACCTGACACTTTCCCTAGTTAGACTTCATCTTCTGTAACAAGAACGTTAAGTTTTTTTATTTTTAAATTTTATTTAGGATCTCACTGTCTTGACACTCCTACTTCAGGCTCCCAGCTGGGACCACAGGTGCCACCATGCCAGCTACTTTTAGACAGGTTCATATTGTGTTGCCCGGTCTCAAGGTCATGATCCTCCTGCAGCAGCCTCCAAACTAGAATTACAGGCATACATCATTGCACCCAGCTTTTACGTTGGAGAGGAAACCAATCTCAGGACCCCCATGTGGTCCCAGCTTGCACAGTATACAGCATTTTAGCAGGGTGCAGCCTCACAGCTTGGGTGGCATTTCTCTTCTTTGTCTTTATTCATGATAGAGCACATATGTGTGTACATGAGAGAGAGAGAGAAACATGAGCACCTTCCATTGTATATAGTCATGCCACAATCCCTTTATTCTAGTAGATCCTGTCAGATCTTAAACAGTCACATGTACCTAGCAGGTTTCAGGCTGGATATTCAAACCATGGTCACTATGTGGGATGACCAAGTAATATGTTTCTTCAGCAGTATATTACTGTTACATCACAGAGCCACTCCCACCACATATCTTTTTTTTCTTTTTTTTTTTTTGACGTTTTTGCCATAGGGCACGTGTACTCACCAGAGAGAGAGACATGGAGAGGGAAAGTGAGGAATCACTTTGTGATTTTCAAGCCACCAGATCTGGGACTCAAAACAGCCATCAGCCATGTGGGAGTTCAGTTACATTCTCCTCTTGGGATCTTGGGCAGGCATGCACATGTGCCCAGCGTAAGTTTAAGCCACCGAGTCCAGGACTCGAACTGCAGTCAACCACATGGGAATCCAGCAACATAGCCATTACACCATCTGCTGGTCCTGCAGCACATACCTTTTTAAAACCTATCCTCTACCCCAGATCATAGTGATGTTTGTTTAGAAATACAGAATATGTAGATTTACCTAGAAAGTGGATATCTTTTTTTTTTTTTTTTTTTGAGAGGTTTTTCGCTATAGGGCGCGTGCGCTCGCCAGACAGACAGAGAGAGACATAGAGACAGAAAGCGAGAAATCACCCCCAGGGGGGATGGTCACGCCGCAATCCCTTCTCCTCCATTCTCCTCTCGGGATCTTGGGCACGCACGCACACGCGCCCGGCGTGAGTTGTAAGCCACCGGGTCCAAGACGCGAACCACGGTCGACTACGTGGGAGTCCAGCGACATAGCCATTATGCTAACTGCTGGTTCCTGAAAGTGGATATCTTAGTAGTATTCTTCTATATACATTTTGTTTTTCATAAAAATTTCAAAAGAATTTTTGCATGGTCTTTTATATTTCTTCTTACACATATACCTGTATAGTTTCCATTTTTGCTGTCATTTTGAATAGGATCTTGCTTGTTATTATACCTTGTCTGTTGTTTGTACAAAGACAAATTAATGATTTTTACTTTAGGTTATAGTACTAGTTGTCTTATTGTTATACTTTTTTAGCTCATTTTCTACAAATAAAATTCTTTGTAATATATGATGCTTTGCTCCCTTTGTTGTAATTGTACTTTTTATTTAGTTCTCTTGCCTAAGTCAATTATCTAATACTTTTAAAACAATATTAAATGATAATGGCAATAGGGAGCATATTTATCTTTTTTCCTGATTTAGCAGAAAAATTCACCATTATGTTAAGTCTGATGATATTTTGGTTTAGTTTACTTTTCCCATTCAATCTATCAAAATTGTAGTATAAGCTCATAAAAAATAAGGATATTTTAAAAAGATCTAACCACTATAATCACATTTAATAATAAAATAATAATTCCTTAATGTTACTATCAAGTCAACAATTAAACTTTGTCTTACATCATGAAGAACCATATAAATCAGCATCAAAAAGATGCACATACAAGAGGTCTTCAAAAAGATTATGGAAAATTTATATCATGAAAAGTCTATGCATGGATTTCAAAACTTTTCTGCAGCAAAATAAACTAGTACTTTAATTATATTTTTCAATGAGCTTTCTTGTATTACAATCAGTTGATATTTCTTGTAAGCCTTCTTCATTTTTCATTTTAAATGTCCAGAGAGCATATGCACTCATCAGATGTGCATTCATCAGACAGAGACCGAGAGAGAGAGAGAGCAAAAGAGAAAGCACTTCCCTTTTGAGGAAATGAAACATGGTCATGTCACAAGTCATTGGCCTCCATTTCTCCATCGTGTTGGGATTTTCAGCATGCACATGCATGCACCTAACATGTTTTTTTAAGCTGCCAGAGCCAAAATTCTAATTTTAAACAGTCATGTAGGCTCCAGCTCGCTTAGCCACTATGCTACTGTCTCCCACCTTTTTCTCTTTGTTTTCTCTTTTTTGCAATTTTATATTGAAAAAATTAGATTGCTTGTCCTGTCAAATTTCCCAGAGTCTGAATTTTTCTGACTGCATCTCCCTGTTGTCATTCAACATGTTCTCCTGTCATCTATTATTCCTTTTTTGCTGGTAGTCATAGTAAGAAGCTTGAGTAGATTAACGCTTTCTTATGTATGTATGTTTTTACAGAAAGAGTACCTCATAGGTCAAAATGGATTGTTCTCTCAGGAAGCACATAATATCTGGTTGGAATTTGTGTGTGTGTGTGCGTGTGTGTGTGTGTGTGAGATCCATGTCTAGATTCATTATTTTATCAGTAATGATAAGATAGCTATTTTCTAATTCTTCATTATTCCTCATTATGAACTATTAATAAGTATTTATGTTTCTGCTTTCCCCTCCCTACTTCTCCCAAATCATATATTGAAATCCTATTCCCTAATATAATGGGATTAAGATATATGGCCCTGGGGAAAATCATTAGGGTTAGGTAAGTTTTTGAGGGTGGAGTTCTTATGGATGAAATTGGTCTTTTGTAAGAGTCCGAAGAGTGCTTGCATCCTCCTTTCTGTCATGTAAACACACAGCTAGAAGACAGCCTTCTAAGAGCCATGAAGTGAGTCCTTATCAGACACTGAATCTGCCAGTACTGTGGTCTTGGATTTCCCAGCCTCCAGAACTGTAAGAAAGAAGTGTATGTTTATAAGCCTCCCATCTATGGTATTCTGTTATAGCAATCTAGATTGAGGCTTCTCTATCTTAGTAGCTAGAGTTTTTCTGTAAGAACATGTCTTTTTAAAATTACAAGGTAGATGCCAGCCATGGTAGTGTGTGCTGAGCAGTTACTCCACAGGCTGAGGCAGGCTGAGGTCACACAGAAGGACTGAATTAATTTCTGGCACACCGTGAAGAGCCATGCAAATTTGCACATGCCTGTTGTCCAGGCTACTTGGGAAGCTGAAGCAGGAAGATTACAACACACTAAGACCCTGCCTAAAAGATACTACTCACACACACACACACACACACACACACACACACACCACAAAAAGAAAAAAGTTCAAAGTAAATTATAGGTTTTTCTTCAAAACAATTTTTACCACCCTTTAGTATGCAACAGAAGTACTTTGTGTGTGATTTCCATTTCATTACACAGAATATTTAAGATTTGTATTCTAGGAATGAGATTTTGTTTCAACTTTATCAAAGAGGTTATTTAGTGAATTAACATTTCAAAAACAGTGTGTGCTTAATGTTACATATGTAGTTTAATTCCTGATAAGATTTGAAAGTGTTACCATCTGGTAACCAGGTTTTATTTTTTTTTTCATTTTTTTGAGAGATTTTTGCTATATAGGGCATGTACACTTGCTAGAGAGACAGAGAGAGAGAGAAAACAAGAAAGGGGGATGACCATATTGCAATACCTTCTCCTTCACCCTCCTCTCAAGCTTTTGGGCACACATGCACATGTGCCCCACCTAAGTTTCCACCCACCGGGTCCAGGACTTGAACCATGGCTTACCAAATGGGAGTCCAGTGCTTAACCACCACACCACTTGCTGGTTCCACAAAGTTGTATTTTAAAAGGTTCTTTTACTGGGCCAGCATGGGGTGTGGTGGTTAAGGCACTAGATCCCACATGTCCAACTGTGTGGTTCAAGTCCCAGACCCGGCAGCTTGAAAGGTGTGCTGGGTAGTATATTCTGGATGGGAAACCACTTTTTGTATGCTGTGATGATGATTAGGGAATGAATGTAAATTAATTAATTAAATAAAAAAGTTTCAGGAGAAAACAAAACACAAAAACTATTTTTTAAATAAAAAAATGCATATTTGATGACTGCAGTAAGCTATATATTCCCAGCTAGGTGCTACTTTATAGTATGTTCATTCTACTCACTGAGGTTTATGCCTAGGGTCAGACTTGTGTTCATGGATATGTATATATCAGCTGCACTTGCTATTGGAAGTATTTAGATTAGTTAAGTTCATTAGAGAATAAATAAAGTGGGGAAAAAGGCATAGAAAGTAACATAGATACCAGAGACAGTGGGAAGAGGGTGAGACACGGCAGAGTGTGAGAGATAGGGAATCAAGGATGGCAAAAATAACAAAATATGCCAGAAACAAGAAAGGGAAAATTATTTGTTGACAATAATGCTTATGTTGATGTGCTTGATTGAGCCAACATACAGTGTATTCTGAGTGGGAAATCTCATTTTGTTTGCTGTAATGATGTATAATGAATAAATGCAAATAAATAAATTTAAATTAAAAAATAACAAAAGAAAAGAAAAAATAAATGAAAAGAAAAGTGTGCTGGGTACATGTGTGTGCATGCTCAAAATTCTGAGAGGAGAATGGAGGAGAAGGGATTACGGCATGGCTATTCCTCTAAGGGGAGATGATTTATCACTTTCCCTCTCTCTGGCAAGTGTACACATCATATGGCAAAAATTGAAAAAAAATTTAAAAAGAAAGAAAAGGTACTTATTGCTAATAGCAGTTCTCATTTGGCCCATCATCTCCTCTTCCTTTTTCAGATTTTTTTGGATTTTATCCAACCATATAAAACATGCCATATTATTTGTACTCATTCCTATCCTAATAACATGTATTAGTAATAGTATCGTGACACTGAGGAACAGTTGGCTGTCTCATCTGTCATTCTCTGCTGCCCTCTGAACATCTCTCTTCATCTGTATTCTGATGTGTAGGAGATGAATGCTCAAGAATCTCTAGTTTCAAGTCTCTCATTCTACCCTTATTCTGAGAAAAAAAAAAAAAATCACTAAATCCCAATTCCAAATTCTCTGGGAAGGAAGATTGGGAAGAGTCCCTGGGCCACAGCGGGAAACACAGCAATATCTGTACCTAATTAACTATAGCCAGAGGGGCATTTAGAAAAGGGAGGCAGAGAGTCCGCATGAAATCTACACTTTCTAGTATATTATATCAATGTTTTTAACAAAAGTAGCTTAAAAATTATCCCAAATGCCAACATTTAAATAACTAAATGTAACTAAGCTTCTGCAGCTAACCATCCATTAGGCTTGTTACAAATGAAGTTCTGAGCAGGTTTTATTAATCCATCTCTTAGAGAGTATGTCTGTACCTGTAGCTTATTACAGATATACTTGGAAAGCGGTGCAAATAGCCCTTTACACTTCCCCTGTGGCCCTTTTTGGTCCATATAAAAACCTTTTTCCTTTGGATATCTTCTCCTATTATATTATCTGCCTCCTCTTCAATTTCTTTATTACTCAAGATCATAGCTTCATCCTACCAAATACCTCTATATCCAGCAATCATGTCCTCAGTCTCGTGACTTAAGTACCAGTACTCACAGTTGGTTCTGGATCCTCACTGGTTTTTAGAAAAACAACACATGGAAGACAAGCATGTACTTCCTTCTGCTGATTCTGATTGTCTTGCAAAACCTTTCTATATTATGTCTCAAAGATCTTACTACAAGGAACCAGCAGTTAGCATAATGGCTATGTCGCTGGACTCCCACGTAGTCGACCGCGGTTCGTGTCCCGGACCCGGTGGCTTAAAACTCATGCCAGGCGCGTGTGCGTGTGTGCGCAAGATCCCAAGAAGAGAATAGAGGACAAGGGATTACGATGTGACCATCCCCCCTGAGGGGTTATTTCTCACTTGTTATTTCTCACTTTCTGTCTCTATGTCTCTGTCTGTCTGGCAAGTGCACGCGCCCTATAGCGAAAACCTCTCCAAAAAAAAAAAAAAAAAAAGATCTTACTACAACTATGGGAATTGTGCCATGTGGTCAGAGTGATTTTCAAAAGTTAGTACACAGTTTTCTTTCTGAAACATGAACCAAATTTTAAAAGAGATAAAGAAAAACTGATGCATCCTGTTCCAATATTACCATTATTTCAAAAAACACAAAACCCCTGAATTAGGAATATTTTAGTTCAATCATCATTCTCAATAGTTTGTTTTTAACCCACCCTAGGAGATCGGTGGAGTGTAGTCATTAAGGAGTAGACTAGATGTTAAGGTTGCAGCTTAGAACTTACTAAGTCCTACTAATTAAAAAAACCATCTCTGAGCCTCAGAGCACTGTTTAACTCTTATGCATATGTGCCTGATAATACATGTCCTATTTATTTTGCAAGAGTATTATTAAGATCAGTCAATAACTTTTATGATCCAATACTTTGCAATTTATAACATTTTTCTTCTCTTTTTAGTAACTTTTTACAGTTTTATTCTTCCATGAGTGAGAAAGATAGAAAGAAAGAGACAAAGAAAGATAAAAAGACAATCACCCACAACAAAAGCTTCACACTGTGATCCACACCCAGCTTTAGCCAAGCCTGGATCATGAGTATGTGCATGCCCACACGTTTCAGAACCATCTCTAGACACGAACCCAGAACCTTCCCATGGGGGTCAGTCTTACAGAGCACTGCATTACCACTACATCTCCAAAGTATTTTACTTTCTTCTGGCTTGTACAATTTTAAGGTCCAGAGGCTTATTCTTTGTCATCTTTATGCTCTCTCAATATTGGGCCAAGTGCCTGATCACACAGTGGGTTTGATGAATACTGAATAATGTGTTAATAAATATTTGACCCTACCATTACTTTCTATTTTGTTATCCAACATCTTAGTCTGTTTCGTGCTATCAGTACAATGGATAGATATTTATTGGCTCCCAGTTTTACAGGCTAGAAAGTCCAAGATTAAGGGGCTACAATCTAGTAAGGACCTTCTTGCTGTGTCATCCATGGCAGAAGACAAGAGGGTAAGAGACAGAACAATTAGGAGAATGAACTTGCCTTTTTATATGAAATCCATTTCCATGATAATGAACTCACTCCTATGAAAATAGCCTTAATTCGCTCATGAGGGCAGAACCCTCATGAGTTAATCTAATCACCTTTCATTATGACTTACCTTCCAACACAGTTGCACTAGAGATTGAATTTCTAACAGATGCTTTCAGGGGAACACAGACAAATCATAGCTTCGACATGGCAGATCTTTTGGACTTTTATTTTCATGTTATTTCATACCTGCTTTGTACTTACTAATCTTTCTTATCTAAGTTAATTTACTTTGACCTACCTATTCTTTTGAGGTATATCAACCATACATATATCACCTTAGGTATTAAGTGGAAGGAGAAAAATCTGCTAATTCATGTCTCTACATACAAAAAGGCATGAATACAAAGCAATTGCAAATAGAAAGAGATTTAGATAGGTATATAGATGATAGATAGAAAATTGATATAGCCTCACTCAGATGAACCCCTTAAAAAAGAATCCGGTGATAGGACCAGCAGTTAGCGTAATGGCTATGTCGCTGGACTCCCACGTAGTCGACCGCGGTTTGAGTCCCGGACCCAGTGGCTTAAACTCATGCCGGGCGCGTGTGCGTGCGTGCCTAAGATCCCGAGAGGAGAATGGAGGAGAAGGGATTGTGGCGTGGCCATCCCCCCTGGGGGGTGATTTCCTGCTTTCTGTCTCTCTGTCTCTCTCTGTCTGTCAGGCGAGCGCATGCGTCCTATAGCAAAGACCTCTCCAAAAAAAAAAAAAAAAAAGAATCTGATGATATAAGAATAAAATTATAGTATCCTTTATGTTGCACATTTTGTTACATGAGGAGATATTACTCTGTGCTACAATTACTGTTGATATATACCTATCCTAACTAACACACAATGTTCCCTAGAATGCATTCCCTTCACTCTGACCTGTCATCTCCAATAGTAGGGTTCTCTTGGCTCAATTCCTCTGTGTCTAAGGACTTATGACCTCCAGACCTTCACCAAAACAATATATAAATTCAATTATTTTATTCCAACATTTATAGTGCTCCTAATGATATGTGTTTAGCTAAAATATGCCACTTATGATTTATAAAATACAACCATTTCTGATATTTGAATTTTTAACTTTATTTTTGTACTTATTTGGTAATTATTTATTAATACTCTGTAACATCCCTGCCTTCAAAGTGTTTAGAGTCAAAATTTGGGATTGATGGGACCAGCAGTTAGCGTAATGGCTATGTCGCTGGACTCCCACGTAGTCGACCGCGGTTCGAGTCCCAGACCTGGTGGCTTAAACTCATGCCGGGCACGTGTGCGTGCGTGCCCAAGATCACGGGAGGAGAATGGAGGAGAAAGGATTGCGGCGTGGCCATTCCCCTGGGGGGAGATTTCTCGCTTTCTATCTCTCTGTCTCTCTCTGTCTGTCTGGCGAGCGCACACGCCCTATAGCAAAATCCTCTCAAAAAAAAAAAAAATTGGGATTGATTGCTATTTTGTTTAACATTCTGTGTAATGACATAAGACAGTTAATTTCTTCACACTTAAAATTTGGAAGTAATTTCTGAAACAAAAAGTACTTTCTGTTTATTATATTACCAATGTATCAAGAGTTTTACACGAATTGTCTTATTTAATATTAACAACAATCAGGGCCATCAGGTGGCATAGCAGCTAAGGTGCTGGACTCCCACATGGTTGACCATGATTCAAGTCCCAGACCCAGCAGCTTGAAGCTCATGCCAGGCATGTGTGCGTGCATGCCCAAAAGGCTAAGGGGAGGAGAAGGGATTGTGTCATGGCCATACCCCCTGGGGGGTGATTTCTCACTTTCTGTCTCTCTGTCTCCCTCTATCTCTCTGGCAAGCACACATGCTATATAGAAAAAAAAATAATATATATATATATATATTAACAACAATCCTGTGAGGTATTATTGTCCATACAGTTAATTCACCAATGTCAGCTACTAAGCAGCAGAATCAGCTTTTTAGCCTTGGCTGTTTGACTTCAAAATTGGAGCTGTTAATCTACATTCTATGCCATCTCTGCAAAGGAAGACTGACTTTTTCTTAAAGTCCTCTCTTGCTGGTATCTTCACCATAAGATTTACAGCCCCCAACATCTCTTCATTGTAAGTTCTGCCAAAGAATAACTGATGGTTCCACCAGGAGACAATAAGGCTGGAAGATTTTTCTCTGACTCAGATGAGGACCAGCCTTTTTGCTATATCCAGGACTTTAGGTGATTGGGCGAGGCCCAACCTCTAAGGGATGGCAACCGTTTTACTCCATATACTGATGGGAATGTTAATCTCATCCAATAAATACCCTCACAGAAACACCCAGAACAATGTTTGACCAAATAACTGGACACCCTGTAGCCCAGTCAAGTTAAAATATAAAATTAATCATCACAGCTTCTAAAACATCTAAATGTTTTTAAAAATTCATAAATAAAATCAAAATGCAAAGAGAAAACAAGGAAATCATAACGATGTATAAAAATTAATACTTGAAAAGCATGATTTCAAAATAAAAAAAAAACAAAGAAAAAATGAGTACAAATTATTAGAAGGAAATTCACAAAAGAAAAGTATGAATGATCAATATAATACTGTAGGGACCAGCAGTTAGCGTAATGGCTATGTCGCTGGACTCCCACATAGTCGACCAAGGTTCGTGTCCCGAACCCGGTGGCTTAAACTCAAACTGGGCACATGTGCGTGCATGCCCAAGATCCCGACAGGAGAATGGAGGAGAAGGGATTGTGGCGTGGCCATTCCCTCTGGGGGGGTGATTTCTCGCTTTCTATCTCTCTGTATTTCTCTGTCTGTCTGGTGAGCACACGAGCGCTATAGCAAAAACCTCTTAAAAAATATAATACTGGACAAAAAAACTTTGTCATTTAGCTAAAAAGAGAATACAAATTAAAATAATGTGTTTGGGGGCCAGCAGGTGGAGTGGTGGTTGGGGTGCTGGATTCCACGGTTCGAGTCTTGGACCTGGCAGCTTGCTTTCTCACTTTCCCTCTGTCTCTCCCTGTCTGCCCATCTCTCTGGTGAGAGCACAAGATCTGTAGCAAATTTAAAAAGAAAATAATAAAGATAAATACAATTTAATAAATAATTCTTTTTTAAAAAATAGCGTGTTTGGAAAATTGAAAATTTGTACAGCTTACAAGAGTTTTAGAGAAACGACCAGTTAAGTTGAATGTAGGAAACAAAATTTTTATAAGATTTCTGAAAGACCACTTGGTAACATGCATTAATATCTTTAAGATGACAGTTTTAGGATTTTTTTCTAAAGCAATGACTAAAGAAGACTTAATAACTTAAACACAATGCTGTTAAATGAATGTGGAATTATTATAAAAGTAAGAAATTAGAGGAGATATACAGCAATAGGGGATTGTTTAACTAATAAATAGAGTATAGTTCATTCAGATGATAAAATACATAAGTAGCAGTTTAGAATGAAGTTGGTGATGTGGAAAGATGTTTACGATATTTTTTCCCTCCCCTTTTTAAATTTTTTAATTTTTTTATACATTCAATCACATTATTTAGCTTACAAAGTGAACATTTCAGTATGTGAACATTTCTCCCCAGTCCAGTTGATCAAAATATCTTCAACAGATAACACAACACCTCCCCATCCCATCAATTATTTTTTTTAAATCTACTTTTATTACGTGTGTGTGTGTGTGTGTGTGTGTGTGTATGCTTGCTTATATCTGAAAGGTTAGTTGCTCAAACCACAACTGTGTCTATATATGAGTAAAAATAGCATTTTTTTTTTTAGGTTATGTGCACTTTCTGAGGAGAGACAGAGAGAGGAAAAGTAAGAAATCACACCCCAGAGAGGATGGCCAGGGAGAAATTCCTTCTTCTCCATTCTCCTCTCAGGATATTGTGCATGCGTGTACATATACCTGGTGTGATGTTGAAGCTGCTGGGTCTGGAACTCAAACCACAGTCGACCATGTGAGAGTCCAACACCTTAACCCATGCCATCTGCCGGTCCCAATGTTAAGGATATTTTAATTTTGTCTTTTTGCTTTGATAAATACAATAATACCTATTGTTTTTTAGAATTGTTGTCCTAAGAAACTTATAAAGTACATTGTGACTTGATCTGTATTACAGATATTTTAATATCATAAATTAAATAGCCCACCTTCTTCAGTTCCTACTTTCTGCATTAGCATTACAAAAATCCACATTTGTGTCACTGTCGACATTGGTCAAGTTATTAGTCAACATTTATTATGTGAGAACTGTGTACTTGACTCTAAACAAAACGTAAAGATGAGGAGGAGACTGAAGTTAAACAAGAAGCCTAAAGGAGCTGTGGTGTGGATGGCCCTTTGGCAGAAGCTCTGCTAATGGGCTGGGATCTGTGGCATGTTTACTGCATGGACTCTTAACAAATGGATTTGGATGGTCCCGAGAGGCCCCTCAGGCCTCAGTTGGTAAGCAAAGGCAAGAAGAGAAGAGTAGGTAGAGAGGGACCTTAAGGCTTCTGCCCATGTTCCCATAAGAAAAGTGAAATAGGGATCATACACATAGTGGAAACTGCTAAAAGCATGAGTAATTTCTCTACCAGTGCAACACTTTCTGTTTTAGACTGTACATTCACAAACGGGAGAAACCGCCTCAGAAATAGCTAGAGAATAGGCTCTGATTATCAAGGGAGTTTAGTATTTTCTAGCAGGATGAATTCTACTCTTGGTTCTCAGGTCTAGTCTAATTAGCGTTTTTCTTCCTGCAGAGTTGGTGGAAAGTGCAATCATCTGAGACTAAAGCGAGAAATGAAGACTGATGGCCACTGACAACCTGGGATCTTACCTAGGTAATGACAGATGTGTTCTTTTCCTTCCTGTTTCCCTTGAAAACTTACCCACATTCTTGATCATTCTCCCCAGGTCCCTTTTGCTGTTTTCTCACAAGAAGACTAATAAGATCCTGTGGCACTATATCAGAGACAAAGCGTCATTCCTGCTCTGGCAGCATCAGCGTTCCCTGGAATGTACTGGAAATGCAGAATCCCAGGCCCCATCTCAGACATACAATATCAGATGTTCTGGAGCTCTGGCCAAGCAATTAGTGCTTGAACAAACCTTCCAAATAATATTGATACACACTCAAGTCTGAGAACCACGTGTCTAGATGATGTAACTTTTTTCTTAAAGATAAATTTTGGAGCCAGCAGGTGGTATCATGGTTAAGGTGCTGGACTCCCACATGGTTGGCTGCAGTTTGCGTATAGGACCTGGCGACTTGCTTTTTCTCTTTCCCCCTCTCTCTCTCTGTCTCTTTCTGGCCAAACTAAAAATAAGTAAATAGATGAATACATAAATTAATAGTAATAAAAATAGAAAGATTTTTCCTATAGGGCATGTGTGCTCACCAGAAAGACAGAGAGATAGAAAATGAGAAATCACCCACAGAGGGATGGCCATGCTGCAGTTCCTTCTCCATTCTCCTCTTGGGATCACAGGCATGCACGCACATGCAGCTGGTATGAGTTTCAAGCCACCAGGTCCAGGACTTGAACAGCGGTTGACTATGTGGGAGTTCAGTGACATAACCATTACTCCATCCGCTGGTCTCTATGGTGCAACTTTTAAAGGTCTCTGACTAAAAGCTCAAAAGGTAGCAAATTACGACAACCTCAAATAAAGATATATTATTAGGTTGTCAGGAAAGTCATGATGTATTTTTCTATGTTTTTCTATGCAAAAATGTATCATGACTCTTTCGATGACTCAATATATAGGCAAAAATTAACTTAGTATTGACAGTTTGTGGGGGGGGCATTATTTTATTCCTGAATTTAACATTTTTTTTCAAATTAATGAATATCAAATTTAGTAAAACCAAATTTTATAATTATAACTAGATATATGTGTATGTGTGTGCGTGTGTAGAAAGAATTTATTTAAGAGGGAGACAGTTTTATTTTCAAAAATGAAAGACCACTTATAATATCTTATTTATTAAGATGAAGGACATTAGAAGGAGGAAGGGCAATGTGCAGACTCTCACTCTCCTAAATGATATTTCGCAAGCTTTTCTACCTTCTTAGACTTCCAGTGCCCTCTTTCCTGTCCTCATTTAACTGATAACCCTACTTATTTTCATCAGCAGCACTCACAGAAGCTATCTGAAGGGTTAGAAGTGAACACTCACACGCTTGGATATGCACATCTGTCAATCGACCTTGGCTGGGCTGGGCCCTGCACCCTGTTTTCTCTTCTGTGATCTGCGGTGGGTGGACTTTACACAGCATCCCATTCCACTGACTCACACAGTGTGCCCTTTCTCTGGCATCATTAATTAACCCCTCTGTATTGAGTCACTCTATTAGCACACAACTGTGTTTTACTCATCACTGAAAAAAAAAAATTCTTTTACTTCATATTCTCATATCCCTTTCCAGCTATTGCTTCATTACTCCCCTCCTTCCTTAACAACAAAATTTTTCAAAAGGATCTTTTATACTTACTGTCTCCACTTTCTCCCTCTTGCTTTTCTTTTGAAACCATTCTAAGCCAGTTTCATCACAGCCACTCTATCAGAACTATACTTCTGGGTCACCACTGTCCTCCACATTCCAAATCAGGTAGTCACTTCCCCATTCTTAAACTTTTTCATTTTTTTAAAGTGTTTGTTTGTTTGTTTGTTTATTTAATGAGCAAGAGAGATGAGAGAGAGACAGATACCCCAACAGGGTTTTCACTGCAGTCCACTCCCAGTGTTAGTCAGTTATTGATCATGGACACACATGTACCTGGTACGTCCAGGGAGATCTTTGAATGTTAACTCCAAAACCTCCCACATGAGTCAGCCTTGCAGAGGATTGCATTACCATCAGGTCACTTTTAGGCTCCCACTCTTAGATTTCTTGAACTCTCATATTTGACCTAGTTAATCCCTGTGTCTTGAAATAATTTTATTTACTTGGATTCTGCTCTCAGTTTTCCTTCTTCTCTCATCACCATTCTTTCTTAGTCTTTACTGGCTCTTTCTAATTTTCCTCATAATCTCTAACCACAGAGATATCTAGAATTCTTCAACCTCTTGTCTTCTCTACCCAATATCTGGGATGGCTCACAGTGCCATTGCTTTGAGTTTTCAATAGAGATGCATGACCTAGATTACTATCTCTTCCACATTTCTGTGTAAGTTTCTAAAGGATGTTAACACATTCCAGACAAAGATCTCCAGAAACACATACCACTTTGAGTTGATTTTTGTTAATGGTGACAAATAGGGGTTCAGATTCCTCTTTCTGCACGTGAATACCCAGTTTTTCCAACATCATTTGATAAAGATGTTTTCCTTTTCCCTCTGGATTGACTGGTATTCTTTGTCAAAGATCAGTAGTCAAATAATGTCAAAAAGTCATTATTTATGTTTATTTCAGAGACTCTACTTGGTTCCATTGGCCCTCATTCCTGTTTTGGTGCCAGTACTATGCTGTTTTGACTATCACAGCTTTTTAATATATTTTGGGGTCAGGAAGTGAGATGCCACCCACTCCATTCTTTTTGCATAGGATTTCTTTGACACAATGGAGTCTTTTACGGTTCCAGATGAATCAAATAAAAGTGGATCAAAGATCTAAACCTAAGACCTTAAACTATAAAACTACTGGTGAAAAACACTGGGGAAACAGAAACATTGGGGTAGGTAAAGACTTCTTAAGCAAGACCCCCAAAATACAGCCAATAACCCCCAAAATAGAAAAGTGGGATTACATCAGATTCTGCACAGCAAAGGACACAGTAATTAGTGTGAATCAACAACCTTCGGAGTGGGAGAAAATTTTTGTAAACTGCCTCAAATAAGGGACTGTTAACCAAAATACACAGGGAACTCAAGCAGCTTACCTGGAAGAAAATGATTAGCCCAATTGAAAGAAGGGAAAATGAGTTGAATAAACAAGTCTCTAAGGAAAACATACAAACAGCAAAGAAAACATGAAAAAATGCTAAACATCCCTTATCATAAGGGAGACAGAGATAAAAACTACAATGAGATACCACCTAACCCCAGTCAGAATGGCAAAGATTAAAAAAAAAAAAAAAAAAAACAACTAGTAAATGTTGGCAGAGATGTGGTGAAAGGGGAACTCTCATACATTGATGAGAATATAAAGTAGTCCAACCTCTATGAAGAATAATATGGAGATTCCTCAAAGGCCTTCACATAAAACTACCATATGATACAGTAATTCCATTCCTGGGTTTCTACCCAAAGGACAGGAGAATGCTAGTCAAAAAAGTGCTTGCACATCTATATTTATTGTGGCATTATTCACAATAGTTAAGACATGGAATCAATTCAAATGTCCACAAATAGATGAATGGATTGAAAAAGTGTGGCATGGGACCAGCAGTTGGCATAATGGCTATGTTGCTGGACTCTCACATAGTCAACCGTGGTTCAAGTCTCGGACCCAGTAGCTTAAACTCACACCAGGTATGTGTGTGTGTGTGCATGCCCAAGATCCCAAGAGGAGAATAGAGGAGAAGGGATTGTGGTGTGGCCACCCCCCCCCCGGGGGGTGATTTCTTGCTTTCTGTCTCTCTGTCTCTCTCTGTCTTTCTGGCGAGCACATGAGCCCTATAGCAAAAATCTCTCAAAAAAAGAAAAGAAAAAGAAAAAAATGTTACATATATACTCCATGGAATATTATTCAGCCATAAAAAAACAAGACCCTGGCATTTTATAGAAAGTGGATGAATATGGAAGATTTATTGCTGAGTGAAGAAAGTTAGAGACATTTTATGTCCCTACTTAATATATACTGTCTGTTTGCACTGTATTCTAGAGACTGAAAGACTAAAGAACATAGAAGCATTGAAAATTGTTATGGGTACTAGGAACAAAGTGGAAGGAGAGTAGGAGAGGGGAAGAGTATAGAAAAGAAAATTTTGGGAAAAAAATAGAGAGGTAAGACATTTGTGGGACACAGATATGGTTTATTACCTGTTGATGATGACACATAGTATTCTCAACTGGGCTGGTCTGAGGTGTATATCATTCTGGGTAAAGTCTCTTTACAATCAAAATGATGTATAGTGGTTGAATTTATTATTATTATTATTATTATTATTATTATTATTATTAGGAATTCATACCAAGGCCTTGCTGGATAGCACCAGACTAGCTCCTAGATGTCAGGGCTCACTTTTTTCTTTCAAGAGCATGTTAGACTTAAAATAAACAAAACAAGAGTAGTGACTTATCCTGTCTCCTTACTTCCCACTAACCCTGTGCTCCCAAGTCTTCATTAATGAATTACAACATTCAGGTTACCATAGCTAAAGTCTTTTATGATTCCTCTGCCTCCCATCTAACACATCAGCAAATGCTATTGACTGTACCTTCAAACTATATCCAGTTCCAACCATTCATCACACCCATCCCCCTAGACCACACTACTTATTATTTCTCACTTGAC
Organism: Tupaia tana; assembly: GCA_026018925.1. Lineage (NCBI taxonomy): Eukaryota > Metazoa > Chordata > Mammalia > Scandentia > Tupaiidae > Tupaia > Tupaia tana. The sequence continues at coordinate 75,869,503 of JAKSZU010000002.1, forward strand.
TGTCACAAGGGCCTCTTTGCTATTCTCCCTGATTGGACCATGCACTTCTAATCCCTTCCCCATGTAATAATCAGTGTGATTCTTTCAAAATGTAAACCAGCATATGTTACTGTACCTCTACCTTAGACCTTGTAATGGCTTTTCTCTTCATTCATAGCAGAAGCCAAAGGTCATAACCTGTAAGCCTCAGGTGGTCTGTGCCATGCCAGCTCTCTGATCTTGTTTCCTTCTTGCCTTTGCTCACTTTACTGCAGTCTTGCCACCCATCTCTGCTGCTCAAATACACCAAACTCATTCCCACTTGAGGACTTTTGAACTTGTGCTTTTTTTTTTTTTTTTTTTTTTTTTTTTTTGGAGAGGTTTTCGCTCTAGGCCGCACGTGCTCGCCAGACAGACAGAGACATAGAGACAGAAAGCGAGAAATCACCCCCCAGGGGGGATGGCCACGCCGCAATCCCTTCTCCTCCATTCTCCTCTAGTGATCCTGGGCTTGCGCACACACGCGCCCAGCGTGAGTTTTAAGCCACTGGGTCCGGGATGCAAACCGCAGTCGACTACGTGGGAGTCCAGCGACATAGCCATTACGCTAACTGTTGGTCCCTGAACTTGTGCTTTTTGCCCCTATCTTCTTCTCCCAGATATCTTCTTAAGCCCCTGTTTCACTTCATTTTTTTTTTTCCATATGTTACCTTAATAGGATGACTTTCTCAATCACCCATCTATTAATAGTTATTCTCTGTCCATTTCCCCTATTCTGTTTGTCATTGCACTTATTACCACCTGATACAATTTGTTTATTGTTTACTTGTTCCTATCAGAATAAGCTCCATCAAAGTTGAGACTATCTTATTCACTGTTACAGCAAAGAATATCCTGACCAAATAGATGCTCAAAGAGTATTTCTGAGAGGAAGTAAACATAGTTTAGAAAAAGGCCTAAATATTGCAGGTTCCTGGAGTAGCCCTTCTTTGATACACTATAGAGATGTAATGCAAGTCTGGCATTGTGGAATGAAGATACTTATTAATAAAGGCATTCTATCATGCTCTTTCTCTCCCCATTGTCCCTACAAATGGCTGTTACCACCTATGGCACCAAGATTACCTACTTCAGACACCAGGTTCCTGGTTTTTTAGTCATTTTAAAACAGTTTTTTTCCCTTTTGCCAACACTGCCGATCTATCTTCACACAAGCTGTTAAATCCCCATTTGGCTTCCCACAAAACATGTCCTCCTCAACGCACACTTCGGTTCTTGTGGTTATCTACTCCTCAGAACTACCTCCCACCTCCTTCCTTGAGTTCATCCAAATGCAGCAGGTGTGATTGCCAAATAGGAGTTTCATTAGTTCAGTACTCGTTCATTCACCCAAGAAATAACCAGTCTTTTCAGCCAGATTAAAGACTAGTTCCTCCCTTTTAGGCTGCTCTCTTCGTTCCACAATCTCCATTCTGTCTCCTCTCCCCCATCTCCAATGAGTTTGGAGGCTGTGAACACTACTTTCTTAGCTCTTTTGAATAATAATAAAAAATATAATAATAACGAAGTTCTTTAGGAAGCCTTTGGCTTCACCTACCTCTGATCACAGATGAGCATAATATCCAAGCTGTGAGTATATTCCCTCTGTGCTCTGTTCTCCTGGACATGGCTGGGCTTGATTGCTGCACTGTTCTGGGGGCCAGAGATCTTTCTGAGGATGATGACCCAGTGCTGGGGCCTCACCTCCTACCTAACCTTGGCAGCACTGAAACCTTCTTCCTCCTCTCTGTTCTTTCTTCTGCAAATCCTGTGAGTTTTTTTATTGGGCTTTGGCTTTTGAAAACATAAACCATAAAATGGTCTGTCTTATATTCTACCACAGGGTTAACTCTTCAGCTGGCTCTCTTCTTTTTATTTATTTATTTATTTATATTTATTTATTTTTTCACAGTATTTATTTATTTATTTATTTATTTATTTATTTTGTATATACTTTCAATCATATTGTTTGGCTTACAATGAGACCATTTCGATATGTGAACATTTCTCCCCAGACCCATTGATCAAAATATCTTCAACAGATAACACTACACCTCCCCATCCTGTCAATGCTCTACCTCTGTCCTTAAGTGACAGGAAAATAAAAAGAAAATATAGGGGAAAAAAATAAATTATTTTCCAGGTCTAAGATGAAGCAGCATTTGCTGATAAGGTACACCTAGGTAATATCTGATAATACAAAATTATCTTGTAAGGTATTTGAGGCAGATACACAGTGGAGCACTAATTTTATTCCACTTAAAGTAAATACAGTCTGGTTCCCATAGATCTCATCTAATATTATGTGAAGTGTTTTTTTTTTTTTTTTTTTTTCTGGCCCAAGTCCTTATACTTTGAAAAGATAAGAAGCATCTCCTTACATAAACTTAAGAAAATGTGTAAGAATTAATGTGTCATAATCATTTTACATTTCTGGAATGAAGAGTAAGAAAAACGGAGTGAATATTTGAGACCCACAAAGATTAAACTTTTCCCTTTAAATTCACAGGAAATTCGTCTTCGAGTAAGTGGTCATTGTCCCTGAGAAACCCTGCAACCAGGAGGCAGACACTGATGTAAGAAAGAATAGTCTGTAGAATAAGAAATCTAGCCAATGGCATAGTGGCAATGCAAAGCTATGGGATGCTGATTGGATGGCCCTGGGCTCTTGTCCCAAGGCCTCCCTGTACACACCAAGCATTGGCTCATGATCTTGGTCAGCTGAGGTTGGGGTAGATTACAGTGTGAAGACTATTGAGGTGTCTGTTTATCTCTTATAAAAAAATAATAATCAGCAAACTTATATTAAAAAAAAACCATGAAACACGAAGTCCTTATCCAGAAATGGGTCTTTTGTCATATGCAGTAGGTCCACCATTAAAATAATATGGAAAAACACATGACTTATCTTTTTATTCTAATTTCTAATTCTGAAGATATATTTTCAAAATTTCTTAATGTTCATGACGTTGTACTCTTTACAGGAAGAATAAGCTTAAGTGACTCCAGATTCCAAGCTGTGTGACAGGATTCTTTATTTTCTTTTTGCTTTTCTTTCCTTCTTTTTCTTTCTTTCTTTCTTTCTTTCTTTCTTTCTTTCTTTCTTTCTTTCTTTCTTTCTTTCTTTTGTTCTTTTTTCTTTTTTTTTCCTTTTCTTATTTGTCAGAAGGTGTGTGTGCTCATGAGACAGAGAAAGAGAGAAATGAAGAAAGTACTCCCAATGAGGCGTGGTTATGTTGCAATCCCTACTCCATTTTCCCATTCTGTCAGGATTTGGCGCATGCAAGAATATGCACTAGGTGTTTTTCTTTTCTTAAACTGTAGGTCATCTATGTAGGATCTAGCTCCTTTAACAACCAGGCCACAAGGCTTGTATGTGAGGATTTCTAAGCAACAGAACAAACCCTGCTTCATTCTGTTTCAAAGTTCACATGGTATCACTCAGCTATTTATCAAAAACTCTGACAGTAGCATTCCTACAGCTCCCTTTAATAGGTCAAAGATTTTTGTCTATTGCAAAATAAGAATTGAAGTCAAATCAAGCTATAAATCCAGAGGGCATCCAAGGGCACACAAAATGCATTCAACTGGGAATTGTGAAAGGGAAAGTTAAATTTGGGCTGATGGAGTGAGAAAATATTTTACTGAAGAATTGAACTTAGAAGAATATTCAAAAAAGTCTCGATGGGTGCAGTGGTTAGGCCCTGCACATAGAGAGCCGGATCCCACTTGCCTGACATGGTTTGAATCCTGGCCCCAGCAGCTTTCGAAACATACATACTGTGTGCAGGCATGCTAAAAATCCTGATGGTATAGAGAGATGCGGGGAAAAAGAACTGTGGATGGCCATACCCATAGTCCTTCTCTGTCTCTGTCTCTCTTTCTCTTTCTAGCTCTCCCTCATGAATGCAAATACCCTCTAGCAAGAAAAAGCAATGCACCAAATGAGCAAATATTCTAAATGGAGAAAAAACATAAATAAAAATAAACATGCACTATATGACATATGTGATCACTTCACCATGTGCCTCCTCAGTACCTGGAACATAGGCTGCCCTTTAGTATTAATACAAATAATTAACTCTTCTCCTTTGGTATTTTATTATTCAGAAATGTCTATAAGTATTTATATTTTAGACTGCTAAGTGGAAGGGACTTTGTTCTCTGTTTTATTTTTTTTTCTTTGCTATAGGACACATGTACTCACTGGAGAGAGAGACAGAAAGCAGTCTCCAGAGGGGATCACCATGCCACAATCCCTTTTCCATTCCCCTCTTGGGATTTTTTGCATGTACACACGTGTGTCCAGTTTGAGTTTCAAACTGCTAGATGTGAACCTCAGTAGGCCATGTGGGAGTCCAGCGCTTTAACCACTACACTGCCTGCTGGTTCCACTTTGTTTTCTTTTTACTTTTTTACTTTTCTTTTTACTTTTCTTTTTTCCCTAGCAGTTGATGATTATGTCCTACACACAGGTAAGAGTCAGATAAATAACATTGGTTCACTGAAGTTCCATGTATCCTTTTCAACTTATTGGAAATGCATGACCAGAACTTTCCTGATCACAACGGTATAAAGCAATGAGACTTCTGAGCCATGTCTGTCTAGCTCAGAGCTTGGCTCCTACGAAGGGCATCTACTCTTGAGATGTTTTTTTGTTTTGTTTTGTTTTGTTTTTGCTGGAAATGATGAATGCGTTTATTTTGTTTGATCGATCATTACATAGTGTATATGTGTTTTGAAAAATCCATATTGTTCCTCATAAACCTGCACAATTATTATATGAAAATTAGAAATTATGATAAAATTCTTTTTAAATATTAAAAAGACAGAATAGCCTATCTTTCATTTGTATGCTTTTTACTTATTTTATCTCACTTAATCCTTATAACAACACTATAAAGCAAATATAATTACATATTTTATAGATGAAGCAAATAAGAAGTGATGAAACTTATACATGGTTATGCAATTACTGACACTTTTTCTTTTTTGTACATTGTGAGAATTACTTATAATTTTAAAAAAGAAGAAAGATGCAGACAAATGAGAAGAAAATCAGGGTTATTGCTAAAGGTATATGGAGACAGGGTACCTGCATGACTAGTGCTAAAGGTAATATGGAGACGAGGTATCTTTCACGTTACACGAAAAAGCATAACATCCTAAAAAGTCCAGTGAAAGACAGAATAACTGGAAATGTCAGAGCCATTTATTATAAACCTGTAACATCCTGTATGCACACTACGTATAATATATGTAATTTATGAGTACAATTAACTGCCCATATGAAAGTGTTCATATGGGGCCTATAGCATATCAATTCAAACAGGAAAACTAGATTCCTTTGCAGATCTATTCACTGGTATTCCGGGTCGCATATACTTTTTCCTTTCTCTGTCCTCACAAGAACTTATCACTCAAAACCTTCATCCACTCTCCCTCTTCTCTATTTTTTGAAGAGATGATATCTCATCTTAAATACCTTTGCATATATAATGGCTACCACTGACCTGGCACATAATACACATTCATTGAATTTTTATTAACAATTTATTAGACTTGCAAAAAATTTCAAAAGATTATAGACAGTTTGTATCATTTCTATTCCTTGATTTTTCTGAAATCAAGATGAAGCCTTAGGAGCCTTTTGTTTTTCTGATGAGTCCTTTGATTGCATCCCACTGTTCCTTGGTGACCTTCCTCAGGATGTTGAATTCGCCCGAAATAAGTACTTCCTCTCCACCATCAAATCTAATGACCACTCTGTTTATCTAAGAAGCATAATCACTACAAAGAAAATAGCAAGATTTGCAAGTTCTTCCACAGTTCCCAGCGGACCACAGGAAATTCTGTCAATCAAGTCTTTCTCAAATGCTCCAGTTGGGTCTAGACGGCTAACAGCACCTTTTATTTTTATAGGCCCTGGTTGAATCATGCTGAATCGCAGTCCATATTTACCCAATTCAGCTGCGACAGACTTGTACATCGCTTCCACACCTGCTTTGGCGGAAGCACTTGGTACTACAAAACCTGAGCCTGTCTCAGCATAGATGGTTGTAATACCCAGAAATGCTGCTCCTTTCTGCGCTTTAATTAGCTGCTTTCCAACTTCTAGTGTCACAAAAGCAGTGCCATGATAACTATGTCAGTTATGGTCTTCCAGGCATTAGGAGAGAGTCAGTGGGAGAAATAAAATTCCCTGCTGCATTGCTTGTCACAATATCAGGATGTCGTACAACTTTGATCATTTCTGTCACAGTTTTGAACCATCTCAGGATCCCTCACATTACATGAATTGCATGAACCCTATATCCAGTTTGAGAAGAAATTTGTTCTGCAGTGGCTTTCAGAACATCAATCTTCCAGCTGCCTATCACACACTGGACTCTTAGACTGGACAAAAGAGTTGTCATTCCTTTGCCAAGGCCAGTACCTCCCTCAGTAATGAACACTGCTTTTCCTTGAAAACTATGAGGTGGTAGCATTGCTTTCTGAAGGGGTGGAAAGAATTTTGATGGCAAAGCTTCAGTGTTTTGATATAATATTTTTGTTCCATTACTGAAAAACCGAGGGGAGCAGAAGCTGAAGTCTTGGCATTATCAACTCCCATGCCAGTGGTCAGGGCAGCTGAGGTGGTGAGTTCCCCTGTACTGCTGGCCTGTGAGCTTGATTTATGGAAAGACCTCAAGAACAGAGGTGCAGACACTGTTGCTTCCTGCCATCCTTCCTAGCCTCCTTAACTCTCTCTACTCTTGTGATTCTTTTGACACTTAGTTCGTTTAGGTTTGTTTCACCTTTCTGCACCCCGCCCTGTCCCCATTTCATCATTGCTAAGAGATAATGAAAATGACAATAACACCTACCTCATAGACTTACTGTTTGGAGGATAAAATATACATATAGATACAGGTATAGGTTTATGCTATCATCAAAAGTGAATTCCCTTTCCTCTCCCCATTTCTAGGATAAAATGAAAAATCCTTCAAGGGTTAACCAGTGCCAGGAAGACACAATACACAGTTAAGAAGTGCAGTGAAAATTTCAGTCATTTCACCATTGGATCTCTCTAACTACTTGGTATAGAAGGTGAAAACACAACACAAATGTAGATTTAAGAGTTCAACAAGAATAGCAAAACACTTGGCAATTGAAGAACACAGAACCTCAACGCAGACCTGCCCCAAAAATACCAGTTCATTTACACAGTAACTCCTCATCCTCGGCTTAGAAATCCTGGGAACAGCTGTGTATTTTCTCTTTGTTTTGAAAACTCGGTCCAGCTGCCTCTTGACCCACTGTGCAGTTTGGCAGTTTGCTTCCAATTCTGCTCATCTGCCTTGGGTGGAGAGTCCTGCCTGTGGAGCCTTCAGGCTTGTGCCTTTCCAGAACAACCTCTGGGGATGCCTACAGGAGCACTAGGGACTACTTTGCCCAATTCCTCTTCATCTGATTCTTGTTGTTGGCATTCTCTTCGCTTCAGCAGACTTCACTTCTATTCTGTCATTTGGGATTGAAGCAATTATTATACACTCATCTCTCAGTTTTTCTTTACATCTCTGTTCCTATACATTTAATAACTGTAGTGCTCCTTTGTCTTATTTAAACTCATCTGTGCATTTCCATAGTTTTGAAAATGGGATGAGAGTTTTTGCTTCAGAGGTTGAATCTGAAACATCTGTTTTTGAAAAATAGGCATGCTCTGGGAAAGACCTTCTTTAAACTTTATACCATGATCTTTTTTGTTTTTCTTACTAATTTTCTCACTGGACATAGGATGAAAAAAATAACAAACTATTCACTTTAACTTACTCCTGTGTGATTGTTATGGATAATCCTATTTATTATAAATACACTAATAAGACAGTCTTTGACTTGTACTGTACAGAATCAGGGAGCTAAAGAGATTCTGAAGTTTAATTTTTAGAAGTTCATTTGCCAATTAGTATAATAATCTTCTTGCAAAGAAACTGAGTAAAAATGAATTCATCTCCCAGAAAGTATATTGTTCATCTACTTAGAAGTTGATAAATTATTAGAAATTGCTTAACCACTAACAAATAGTGGAGGAGCATTGTGGATTTACTTAGTATGATGAACAAGATTAATTTAAGGATCTGGGTATACAATTTTCATGGAAAGTACATGTTTGTTGTCTGTGCGTGTATGTGATTATATATTTTTTACTCAAATATGGTACTATTGACATTGTATTTGTCAAGGGTTAGAAACACTAATGCTGGAGCAATGGTTTGTTAATATTAATTTTGTTTCCAACTACTCTTACACTTATAAGGAAGGGCTGAGTGTGCCTTTGCTATCAATCCTTTAAGAAACAAGTTTATTCTAATATAAAAGTTTGATCACCTATCTCAAAACTGTCACTGGAACCCTTATTCCACACAAGATAAAATTAAAGCTCCTTAGCCTGTTGTTGAAAAGGAAAAATGAAAATCTTCATAATATAGATGCTGCTTTTGTCTCAAAGCTCACTGTGGCAGAAAGAGTTAGTAATCCAATCTGATATTCATTTCCAACTGCTCCTCTCCCCTGTTGCTCTACAGCAGAAACTTAAGAGCTAAATGGTCACTTTCTCAACTTCTCTTTGAAGTAGAGGCTATTATGTCACATAGTGCTGGCCAAAGAAAGAGTTGTGGGCCAGCCAGGTGGCATGGTGGTTAAGGGAGGTATCCCACATAGCTGACTGTGTGGTTAGAGTCTCAGACTAGTTCACTTGAAAATCATGCTGGGCTCATGGGCATGTGTGCTCAGGGTTCCAAGAGGAGAATAAAAAAGAAGAGACTGTGGCATGGCCTTCTCCTTGGGGGATGATTTCTCATGTTTTTTTTTTCTTTCTCTATCTCTCTGCCTCTCTTTGGCAATTGCATGTGTCCTATGGCAAATAAATAAATAAATAAAATGAAGTTCTACAAAATATTTTAGAGAGATTACACATTGTAATTTTAATGGGAGTGTTTGTTCATTTATTATGGTAACAGCTTAAATAATCACAAGTGGGTCCATTCTGTGGAAGTGAAATTAAACTGTTCTTTCATCTTCTATAATTTTCCTTCACTTTGCATCAAACAAAATTTATGTTTAAGACTTAGATTTTTTTAAAGGTTTTTGTTTTTTGCCATAGGGCATGTGCATTTCAGAGAGAGACAGAGACAGTGGGAAGGAGAGTGAAAAACCACTCCCTGGGGGTATGGCCATGCCACAATCCTTTCTCCTCCATTCTCCTTTCAGGAATTTGAGCATGCACAGACATGCACCTGGCATGATCTTCAGGCTGCTGGGTCCAGGACTTGGACCAGGGTCAGTCATGTGAGAGTCCAGGACCTTAACCTTCATGCCACCTGCTGGCATCAGTTATTTTTCTTTTTGACTATTAGAATTTTCAATACCACCCACAAATTGTTTAGGCAGCACATTGGGAGAATGATCTCTTTTGTATGAAAGATATCAAAATGTAGAGTACATAACTCCATAAAGTGATTTTTCTATTGAACATCACTATGCAACTCCATCAGGAGTTTTCTTTTTTTAGTTGATCTAATTGCTGCAATTATTATTATTGAAATAGTTCCAAAAGATTGCAATGTGATTAGGACCAAAAGAATGAATATTTTAGCAAATATATTGGCTGCTTATGGAATAAACTGCTTTTCCACAGCCAACTTTCTGCTGTAAACCATGTTATGCAATAAAGTACAAGCTCCCCAAAATGGACACAGGCCTTCACTTTCTTTTTGGATTAAATTATAGCATCTTCCAAATGATTTTTTGGTATGCATGCTACTTTATCTTCATTACGAAAAAAAAAAATTGGATATGGTCTTTGGAGAAAATTACAGGCTTCATTGGGACACAAATAAATTATATATGGCCCATTAAAACCTGTCAGTTCAATTCAGATAACATTTATTTATTATTATTAGCATTTTAAAGGTTTATAGCTATTTTTCAGATTATTTCATTGCCCTTTACTTACCCTCATTTAAAATTCTTTTTCTGTGGTGAAGTGTCTAGTTTAATTTTTATTTCGATTACTTTCCTATGGAAAGTTAAATTTTAAAATGCTGCCTTCCATTTGCTGCCTAGATTTTTATCATATGCTGTGCAATAGGGTTCTGTTAGAATTACCCATGAGCTCTTGGCCACTTACATTCATGTACTGTGTTGATATATGAATGTTGAAGGAAATAAATTTACTTTATCAAGATGTACTTATTACATGGCACTGTGTTCCATGTCAAAATAAATCAAGCAAGAAGCAAACAAAGGACCATGTCATCAAGATAGTCAAATATTTTGAATAACATCTTTAAGTTTTTATATACTAGAACCAGTACTTTGGGAGTTTTAGCTCACATAATTTAGCTGGAGAGATGAGATTGCTGGATGTATCAATTTCCTTATCAGATTACAGAGAGAGAAAGCCATTTATGGTTAACAGTGGTTGAAAGTCATATGTATTTCCACATATAACAACATGGTTTAAGGAAAGTTAAGAAGTGTAAGATTTAGAGATAGGTAAATGTTAATTTCAATACTGCATCTTCAATTTGCTATGTAAGTCACAATTCCTGCTAGGCTAAATGAGAGTAATAATAAATATTTTGAAGATTGTTACCAGGATTATTTGAGGTAATACAGGTATGGACAGTGAGAGTCTGTACCGTTCAATAGATGAGGGTGGGATTAATCACTGATAGGAGTAGTGTGAGAGTGGTAATTGTAGAGATAAATATAAATTGACTTTTACTTTTTATTCAGAATTTTACTGTTTCACATAAGCATAATATACACTCTCAAATTAATAAGCTCTCAAATTAATCTAATGTTGTAGCAAATATGATGACCTTGATGCTGTGCTGGTGAAGACACTGTGCTGTGATGATGGCGTGGGGAGATAATGCTGTGGTGCAAACACTGGTGGCTAAGTGTGATTAGAGTGTCATGTGATGATGGTGTGGTGTGATGGTGTAGTGTGATGTTGTATGGTATGATGATGATATAGTGAAGTGATGGTATCATGTGATAATGACATCATGTGATTATTATCTGGTGTGTGATGATCATGTCTTATGATGATGGTATGGTGTGACGTGGTGATGACGTGATTTCTAATGGTGTCCAGAGGTAGCGGCGTGAGATGTCAACATTGTAGTGTGGTTTGGGTATAAAGTGAGGACAGTGTACCTCTTTTAGTACTGGTACGTATTTTCACATGAGCAGTGATCCTAGAGGTTCAGAATCTTCAGAATGAGTTTCCTGAATTGGTTCTGTATGTTCTGGAATTGGTTCTTTCATGTGATTAGATATGAAGCTGTAAATGATTCTATTTCTAATGCTAAAGAGGGCACCAATAGTCCATGGTATGGTATGGAATAACAAAGCTATGCAAAATATTACGATTTCATATTCCTAATCATGTACATATGGAAGGCAAGGTAGTGGGTGACCATGTATCAGACACCAGGACATTGTAGTAAACTAAGGAGTATAATTGGGATTAGCTGGTTGCTTCTACGTACATCAGAGAAAGTGGGTGGGGGGAGGACTCACGGTTTCAAATTCATGGCTCAAGATCTCATACATGACTTTAAAACTTTAAAATCTGCCTTTAAATAAAACTTTATCTCCAGTAGTTGCTGGGCTTAGGTTTCTGAAAAATGAATATAGAGTGCTTTCTTGTGACTAGCTAAATTACAATATAAAGTAAATTCTTAGAATTTTAGTATGTCTTTGGTTAAAGTAAGGACATTGATTAGGAAGAATGGTACCCCGTACATGGAAATGTACATAGGTACAGAACCTGATGAAGCTGGGGACACTGAACCCTAGATTCTCTTGAGTTTTTTGCCAGCAGAAGCAGTCCTTCATCTGACTGAGACAGTGAGCTCTACTTTACCCGAAGGAGATTTAAGGACCTTCCCTGAGATAATTCTCACAAGACATCATTGATTTTCCTCGGGATCCATCCCCACCATGCCTCTGCTTCTAGAGTTATCATCAAACTCAAGCCCCATGAGGCTTTGAAAAGAGAGACACAAAGTGTGACCCATGAGAAGATGTACTGCTCTAAAAGAACTGCATGAACTTTCTGATTTATAGAAGCAAAAATCCAGGGAATGTACGGAAATTTATATTGAGGGTGTAGGATAAAGGCATAAGGAGCATAAAGTTGGCCAAATTCATGTATTTATTTATTTTTAAGAATTTTGGAAAAGTTAATTTTATTAATGACAGAGAAAGTGTGTGTATACCCAGGGAAAATGTGTGTATACTGAGAGGGAGAAAGAATTACTCTTGACAGGGTTTTATCCCTGACCCTCCAGCTTGTCGGGGTCTTGGCATGTGCACTCACACCCTGTATGTTCTATTTATAAATTATTTTTTGTCTCCACTAATTGTAACAAAGGGTAGGTTTTTCATTGTCATTAGGTCAATAGTAACTGCACTTAAATGTCTAACTTTGTGACTACAACTCATTTTCTTCCATAAATATTCTTATCCTAGCTTATTAATTCACTCCAATTCTTTTGGCTGATGTATTCACAAGTATCTACCTCCAGAAAATTTATTCAGGAAATTTGATATTATACCACACTATATTTATATCAATGCATTTATTTCTCCAATTATTCTTTCATTCCTAAAATAGTTACCCAATGTCTACTGTGTGCAAAGCAATAGGCTACATAATGCAGCATGTCAGACCCCCTCAGTTATCCAATCAAAAGAGTATCTTGTTGCAAAAGTCAACTATATAAACATAAAAAATCTTTTTTTCAAATTACCTAACTAAATGTCTTTTATATCTTATTTATTATTATCATAATCTTGTTTATATTACATTGAATCACATATAACTTTATAGTGTATTACATTTATTTTTCCAGAAGGAATAACATGCATATCAATCAAGACAAAGACATTACTATCCACATCATCAAATGCCTTTTCATCATTTTTTCCAGATTATTATTATTCTCATTATTTTTAAAACATTCAATCACTATCATTTTGCTTGTAACAAGACTTTATGTAACATGAAATACTTCTCAGACCAGTCCAGTTGAGACTACTATACAAGTTATCATCAACAGGTAATAAACCTCTAATTAAATGTTTTCATGCAAGTAAAACTTTGAGTACTTTCTTCTCTAAATTTGGATAGATTACATTTATAAAGAATGTTAAGTGTATTTTTTAAGCTGTCTGATTTTATTAGGAAACTACTATTTGCAGGCAAAATATTAGCACCAAAAAATCCTATCAGGGAGTCTGCTCCATGGCTCCTGAGATGTAGACATGCTGGGAGGAAGGAAGAGGTCCCACTCCTAACTGGGCCTCCAGCATACAAAATCCCACATGAACAGCCCTTCTTCAAGAGACAGTCTGCTCCATGGCTCCTGAGATGTAGACATGCTGGGAGGAAGGAAGAGGTCCCACTCCTAACTGGGCCTCCAGCATACAAAATCCCACATGAAACCGACCATCCACCAGATGATTAGAAATCGCTGCAGGATCACAAGAAATATGGAGAAGCAGGAAAATGCCTCTCCTCCAATTGAAACGGATAGCTCCTCTTCATCCACACACAGTTCAAGGGAATTCATGGAAATGTCTGATAAACAATTCAGATCACTCATAATGGCAAAGCTAACAGAGAGCAAAGAGAAGAGAGACAAGGATCTGCTGAAGGGGAAGGAGAAAAGAGTTGAAGAGTTCTAGGAGGTGAGGAAATTCATGCAAGATCTAAAAGAGGAGTTTCACACTTTACAAAAGAATCAGATGGAGCTGTTAGAGATGAAGGATATAATACAAGAAGTCAAAATCTTCCTTGAAAGTATTAAAAGCAGACTAGATCATTCAGAAAATGGAATCTCTAATGTAGAAGAGAAAATGGCTGGCCTAGAAAGGTCCACCATAAAGACTGAGATAATGGCCCCAAACTTTGAGAATAATATGCAAGAAGTACTAGATACAATTTAACGTCCAGGGGCGGCAGTCGGGGGCTCCGCTCCGCGTGCCGGCGCATGGGGTTGGGGAGGCGGGCGCGGGGGCTCCACTCCACGTGCTGGGGCGCGGGGTCAGGGCGCGGGGGCTCCGCTCCACGTGCCCTTCTGGAGTTCCGGCCCGATTGGGGCTCTGCCCCGCGTGCCGTGGCCGGGGCTCTGCCCCCGCGTGCCGTGGCCGGGGCTCTGACCCCGCGAGCCGTGGCCGGGGTCTGCCCCGCGAGCCGTGGCCAGGGTCTGCCCCCGCGAGCCGTGGCCGGGGCCAGCCCCGTGTGCCGTGGCCGGGGTCTGCCCCGCGAGCCGTGGCCGGGGTCTGCCCCGCGAGCCGTGGCCCGGGGCCTGCCCCGCGTGCCGTGGCCCGGGCTCTGCCCCCGCAGCCGTGGCCGGGGCCTGCCCCGCGTGCCGTGGCCGGGGCCTGCCCCGCGTGCCGTGGCCGGGGCTCTGCCCCCGCGTGCCGTGGCCGGGGCCTGCCCCCGCGTGCCGTGGCCGGGGTCTGCCCCCGCGAGCCGTGGCCGGGGTCTGCCCCCGCGAGCCGTGGCCGGGGCCAGCCCCGCGTGCCGTGGCCGGGGTCTGCCCCGCGAGCCGTGGCCGGGGTCTGCCCCGCGAGCCGTGGCCTGGGCCTGCCCCGCGTGCCGTGGCCCGGGCTCTGCCCCCGCAGCCGTGGCCGGGGCCTGCCCCGCGTGCCGTGGCCGGGGCCTGCCCCCGCGTGCCGTGGCCGGGGCTCTGACCCTGCGTGCCGTGGCCGGGGTCTGCCCCGCGAGCCGTGGCCGGGGCCTGCCCCGCGTGCCGTGGCTGGGGCTCTGACCCTGCGTGCCGTGGCCGGGGCCTGCCCCCGCGAGCCATGGCCTGGGCCTGCCCCCGCGAGCCGTGGCCTGGGCCTGCCCCGCGTGCCGTGGCCGGGGCTCTGACCCTGCGTGCCGTGGCCGGGGTCTGCCCCTGCGTGCCGTGGCCGGGGTCTGCCCCCACGAGCCGTGGCCGGGGTCTGCCCCGCGAGCCGTGGCCGGGGTCTGCCCCGCGAGCCGTGGCCCGGGCCTGCCCCGCGAGCCGTGGCCGGGGTCTGCCCCGCGTGCCGTGGCCGGGGCCTGCCCCGCGAGCCGTGGCCGGGGCCTGTCCCGCGAGCCATGGCCGGGGTCTGCCTCGCGTGCTGCATCAGCTGATGGCCGTCTCTGCTTCCCTGAGCCGCGTTCCTGAAACTGTGTTCCATGGAGATTCACCTACATTTGCGGGGCTGCACGAGACCCACCCTTGGTCCAGCCCTGAGTGGAGTCTACGTTCCCTCTTGTTGGGAACTTTATGATCTGATAATTGGAGAAAAAAAAAAAAATCATGTTTATCATAAAAAATAATTAGAATAATAATAATAATGATTGGGGGATACATAGGAAAGATATTGAATGTTGAAGTGGGGAGATTAATGTCTCTGTACTGTCTGACATGCATGGCATTCCCTTTTGAAAAAGCAATGTAATACACTGTAAAGTTATATGTAATTCAATGTAACAAAAAATGGATAATAATAAAAAAAATAATAATTAAAAAAAAAAATCCTATCAGGAAAATTTGGGGTTGTTTTAATAACATAAGGCATGATTAAAACTGTTTATGCCCCCTGTTGTGGGTTGATAGGCTGTGATTAAGTTCTCATTCTTTTTATGGGTCATATATTTTTATTTTCTTTATTATATTATTATTATTCTCATTGTTTCTTTTAAGCATTCAATCACTATACATCATTTGGCTTGTAATGACAATTTCCCTAACATGAAATACAGCAATGGTTTATTACCTGTTGGTGATAACATGTATAGTATTTTCCACTGGACTGGTCTGAGAAGTATTTCATGTTAAGAAGGCCAAGCATGTTTTTGAACTGTCATTGTGCTTCCTACCAAGAGAAAGGGGGAAAAGATTCTCTACCTTTCTAGCTTTAAGCCTGGGAGGTGAGGTTTGAAAAGAGGGCTACAGCTCAGGGCTGGTCAGTCCTCATGCTGATCTCTGATATGAGCAAGGTACCTCAGATGGAGATGTCTGCTTAAGAGGCCTGCAATTCCCCTGTCATTTCTAGTTTGGAGCCTGGAAGTTGAGGTTGAAAGGGAAGGGCTACAGCTCGGGGATGTTCAGCCCTCACGCTGGTCTCTGAAATTTCTTTGTGCTTTCTACCTACAACAAGCAAACACACACACACACACACACACACACACACTCCCGTACATCTTCTTAGACATTCATATGACTTACAGTAACTCGTGCACACACATAGACAGAATATTCTAACATCCCTGTATCATAACATTGGCCTTAAGCAATCAACTATTTGCACAAGGATCAATGATATAATCTTTCTATTTTTATCCTTTTTAAAATATAGGAAGAAAGAGTAGCCATGGTGAGATATCCAGAGCATTTTTTCTTCAAAGGTCAAAATCATGGTGTTTCCCAAAGCATTTGGTGCTTCCAAAATCCGAACAGGAGCCCTCCTTCCTCCAGCAGAAAATACCAGTTCAGAACGAGGTTCTGAGATGGGTCTAGTAGATGATATTAACAACAGTGAAACTACCCTGAAACCTGCAGTAGCCTTCCCTCACATCACGAGGCAAACA
Source organism: Tupaia tana (assembly GCA_026018925.1). Classification (NCBI taxonomy): domain Eukaryota; kingdom Metazoa; phylum Chordata; class Mammalia; order Scandentia; family Tupaiidae; genus Tupaia; species Tupaia tana. Next base: position 75,886,148 of record JAKSZU010000002.1, read on the forward strand.
ATATCCCAAAGTGCTCCACCCTACCTCGGATGGGGTCCCAGAGCATCACTGTTCTGCATTCCACGCTACAGAGGGCCATGTTACCATCAAATTCCTAAGCATGATCACTGCAACAGGCGACTGTTTACTCCATCTCTAAATGTCACATCAGCTATGACCTTACAGAGGAGCTATGTGTTTGTGTGACTCCTCAGAGCAAGATCTTCTCTGTGGCAGAGATACTATGAGTTGTTAGTAAATATGAAAGTAATTCAAGATGGAGAGAGTAAATTGAATCCCAGACAAACAAGCAAAAAGGATAGGGAAGAGAAAGGGAGGAAGGAAGGGAGGGAGAGGGGAAGAGAGAAGAAAATTATGACATTAATAAAACTAACATCTATCAAGGGCTTAATGTCTGTCAAGCAATAGCCTAGAACAGAGATGTCTGCATAGTAATGCACTTAATTAAAGTTGCTATACTCATCTACATTAACTAGATCAGAAAGCTGAGCTGAGAACAGTGAAGGATCTCGCAAAGTTTATATAGTTTCTTAGTGGAGAGCTACAATCTGAAATCAGGAAGTCTCACTTCAGAAACTGAACTTTTAAATGCTACTTCACAATGAAACCAATAATAGCAAAATGAAGTGGAAAAGGATAAAGAATGAAAAGAATTTACTTAGTAAACATTTCATTCAATAAATATTGAGCTATTGAAGAAGATAGTTTCTGTAATCAAAAGCTCCTAATTAAGAAGAGAGAAAAGAAGCTCCTAATTAGAAGAGAGAAAAACAAGTGAAACAGAAAACGAATACCTATATATTGAAGTCTATAGAAAATCTTTATGCTGTACAAGGTCTTAGGTGCACATTAAAAAAAATAAATAAGGAGGTACCTGTTTCTGGGGAGGAGATGATATTGCAGCTCCAGGAGGCAATATTTGAGCTGATTCAGGGAATCAGCTCTTGCAGCCGTGAGAAGTGTGTGTTGGAAATAAGAGAGGCATGAAAGGGGAACAGTTAGGGCCTGTTGTAACACAGCATGTGAGAGCTGGTCAGAGCCTGGCAAGAGCATTGACAGTTGGATTAAAGAGGGTAGAATAAACTGAGATTAAATCAGAGGTAAGAATTGTCAGCATTCTGCTAGACAGACATGGGACTTTCAAAGCTCTACAGCCTCTATACTTTCAAAGTACAGACAGCCTGGTGAAAGAATCGCATAAGAAAACCACAAAGGGCTACCTGGTGGCACAGTGGTTGAGGTGCTGGACTCACTCAGGGTCAACACAAAGTTCTGGAACTGGTGGCTTGAAATTTATGGTGGGTGCTTGTGCACAAATGCCCCAAATCTCAGGAGAATGGAGGAGAAGGGATTGCAACCTGGCCATCCCTCTTGGGGGTGATTTTTTCACTTTCTTTGTCACAGTCTCTCTTTTTGTCTCTCTCTGGCAAATGCATGCAGTATATGAAAAAAAAAAAAAAAAAAAGAAAGAAAGAAAGAAAGAAAGAAAGAAAGAAAGAAAGAAAGAAAGAGAAAGAAAAGCAAAAAAAGAAGATCACAAAGGCAAAGCAATGTGGTAGAGTTTAGGATAAAGTATGCACAGGATGCTGGTAAACCATAGAGAAAGAACTCCAACCTTTACCGAGTAGGGAGAAAAAGAAGAGTTGCTGATGGAGCTACGCCAAAGAGGTGAGAACAAGTAGGAGTCAATCAGGCAGAGAACTTTGATGAGGCCTAAAGATGCACATGGTGAGGTTGAAAAGATAAGGAGGACCAGATTATAAAAAGTTTCATTAAGGAAGTTTAATTTTATCCATTAATTATTTTGTTTCATTAGCTGGTTGGTGGGCTTGTTGTTGTTTCGTCTATTACTCCTAATGGCAAAAGCAAGCATTTATCCTCCAGGGATGTAGGAACAGACTGAAACAGGTGTTGCTCAGGTTACAATTTCTCAAGGTCCTGTGTTCAAAAACATTAGTGGGGGTCAGATGGTGATGAAGAGGTAACACAACACTCTACAATGCTGGACCCACATAGAAAGGTCCAGGGTTCATATTCCAAGCCCTCCCTGTAAGTGCTGGGTTCAGGTAGATGCCTGTGACCTAGAATAGCTGAGGCGGAGGGTGGTTCATGGTGTGAAGACCCTTTTGGTAGTGTTTCTCTCTCTTTCATGGAAGAAATTAATACGTTGATTGATTTTTTTAATTTTATTTTAAAAAACAACAAGTAATGTGATTTTATTTTATTTTTTGTAATTTACTATAGGGCACATGAACTAGCCAGAATGAGACACACAGAGAGAGGGGGAAAACGAGAAAGCATCCTTCAGGGGAGACAGCCACACTGTAATCCCTTCTCCTTCATTCTCCTCTTGGTATTTTGGGCATGCATACATATCTATCCAGCATGTTTTTCAAGCCACTGGGTCCAGAACTCTAATTCTGTACTTGGCCATGTGGGATCCAGCTGCCTTAAGCACCATGCCACCAATTGACCCCAACAAATATAAATTTTAAAACCTACCCTATATTATTATTATTTTATTTGCTAGAGAGCATGTGCACTTGCTTGAGAGAGAAAGAGAAAGAGAGAGAGAAAAATGAGAAAGCATTCTCTGTAGAAGATGGCCACACCACAATTCCTTCTCTTCTGTTTCTCCTTTCAGGATTTTGACCCACATTGCTCATATGCCTGGACCATTGGATCTGGGCCTTGAACCACAGTCAGTCATGTGAGATCCAGCTGCCTTAACCACCATGCCACCAGCTAACCCTAATTAAGATTTTTATGATAGTGTACATGTGCGTACGCAAGAGAGGGAAAGAAACAGAGAAAAAGCACCCTTGACAGGGTCTTTTCACATCACCATCCTCTTCGCAGAGAGCTCTGACTTTTTAGGATCTAAGATACCCACATGTCCCCAGCATGTTTTACCCCACCTGGGAATCTGAACCTGTGGTAAGCCATGTGGCTCTTAGCACTACACTCCAGAATGCTATGGAGTGTACCAACTAGGCTGGGCTATATATTCATTTTAACATACCTTAAATTATTTGTCTTCAAATAAATCAGCTTTCAGGAAGATGCACCATAGTCTTCCTGGAGCTTTCTACCTATGAATAAGGGCTGTCAGTAAAGAAGATATTATATCATTAAATTATTTTAAGTAGACGTGTTGAATAATCAGATTTCTTAAAACAAACAAACAAACAAACAGCATGGCAACAATGTGTTAGAGGGTTGGGGAAACCAAAAGGAAGGATATGAAAACCAGTTGGATTTTCAGCTATTGTTTTACAGTTTTTGTTTTTGATTTTTTCATCCTAAGAGTTGACATTAGCTGAGAAGAAAAGTTGTGAACTATTTTCCAACGTAAGTGTTACGCAAAATGTGAAAGAATGTGGAGATTTAAAACTTATGGGGATATATAAGGCATGAGTTTTTGTGATTCTTATTTTAACTTTATTTAAAATAATTACTTTTCCACTTGGAAACTTGTTGAAGAGTTGAGTGTTTCCTCTTTCTAGTTACAAAGTAAAGTAAATTTTCCAAAATCAAATGTGCTTGTAGGTAGAGGAAAATATATAAAATCCTTAGCTTGTCAACTCTGAATACAACTTGAATGGTCTTCTTTTTTTATTTACTTATTACCATTTTCATGATAGAGCATATGCATTCACACACAGACACACACACACACACACACACACACAAGAAAGAGATACAGAGATAGACACACCATACACCACAATCCCCTTCCTCCATTTCACCAGCCCACCTGGATCTTGGGCCTGTGGTGTGCATCTGGTACTTTTTGACTGGCCTAGGAACTCAAAGCATGGTTGGCATGTGGCTTCCAGCTTTGCAGTTTGGTATATTACTAACTCCACCACAGAGACTATTTTTAGTTCAAAAAAATAATTAGTTTTTAATTTCCAGAGTGAATAACTTTGTAATTATAAGAAAAAAAAGAACAAAAAACCTTGATTAAAAAACAAGAATACTACAATTGCTACCAAACTCTCTTTTCTGGGTTGCTTCACCAAGTCTCCAGTTTCCATAAGTAATATGAGAGCTCCACACAAATGATCTTAGCAAATATCCTGCCTTCTGAATGGCCTGAATCAGATTTACTTTATATGGATCACCTGTGAGTTCTTTGTGACTCTAGTTTCCTAAGAGTCTTAATCTTGGAACTTCTAAATGGCCAAGATTTATGTGGCCATAAGTGAAACAGTTCTGGAATGAATAAGATCTAAAAGTTTAGAAATCCTCAGGCTATTCTCTAAACAAAGATGTGGGAAACTATTAATGTTTATATTGCAGATTCCCGTGTGTGTGTGTATGTGTGTGTGGGTGTGTGTGTGTGTTGGTCTTTATAGGATATGAATGGTTATGAACTCTACAATCCTTATATAGTTGCCTCTATGCAAAGTGCCCCTAGAGTGCAAGACACAGATGCAGAAGAGGCAGGAGAGGTGGCTTACTTACGTTAGTCATAAAAGATCATATGTTAACACACACACCTTCTTGACCATGGTTATAAAATAGCAGTTCTGAAGATATAGAAGGAAGAAGGAAGTAAATAATTTTACCCCTTATAATGTCTGATTAGGGACTTATTAATTAAATACAATGGGCCTCCTGCCCAAGGCTCACATTCATTTTAGGGGCCTGTGAGAATGTGTTAGTTTCTTTTAAAACCAGAAGAGAAAAAAAAAAAGACTTTTGAATTAAAGATAATATTTGAATAGATAATGGCAATAAATTCATCTCTATACCACTGCTGTCATAAACTGTAATTATCAGTTCCTTTTTTTAATAAATGAAGGAGCCTCAAAGGCATAGGGGCTCCTGAGTCATACAGTGGCCTGATGTCTAGCACCATTTGGGTTGGCGGTAGAGATCCTTTGAAAACAACATCTAAGCCAGGCCTCTCCATTGTGGAAGCAAGACGCTAATGAAACTAGAATGTTGGGTTTCATTACTAAAGAATTCAGTTAATTTTCTTCTGGGAAAAATCACTCTGTTAGCAACCAGGGTGTTTACCAAATGAATTAGTTGGTCACAAAAGGATATTGAACATGAAAAACATTACATTGTTCAAAACAAAATTATCATCACGACTGGAGAAAATGACTAGATATTCCATGTGTTACTATTTCTTTAATTTACTTACTGTGGCATTTGTTATTTTAGCAAACTACGGTAAAACTACATGCTTTGAAAAAAAGCAATATTTGCCAGCTCACAATTCTGTGAATCAGATACTTGGTTTTCAGCTGGGCAGTTCTGCTTGTCTCACCAGGGCTCACTGTAATTAGCTATGGCTGGAGGCTTCGCTGATTGGCTGCTGGTCAGAGTGCTGTGGTCCTTTCAGGTGAGGCCTCTCCTGTAGGCTGGCCTAGGCTTATTCATGTCATGCTGGCAGTGTTTCTAGCAACAAGAGAGCACATTTCTACTTGTGTCACCGTTACTGTGTCCATTGGCCAAAGCAAGTCACATGGTCAACATCAGATTCAAGAGACCGACAAACAGACTTCACTCTTTGACGGGAGTAACTACACGTCACTTTGCAAGGGCATGGATACAGGGATGGGAAGAATCTATACCCATTTTTTTTATCTCTACTATACCCCAAAATTCTCTTATCTGTACTTCTGCCATGTTACCTTCTTTTCTGTTCAGTTAAACTGTTTCAAGTTTAAGCTTAAAGCTTAGTTTAGTTCCTGCAAAAAAAGGTGGTGGTACTACAGAAACGATCCCAGTATTTCCTTCAAAATTATCTTTTACATCATATTTTTAGAATTTACAGCATAATGTGATAGAACAAATCTAATTATATATCAGATCAGTCTGCGTTCTTGCCACAGCTTGGTCACATATTAAGTGCATGGCCTTGGGGAACTTGCTTACTCACTGTTGAGTATCGCTTTCTTCATTTGTGAAACAGAGATAATAAATATCCCTTTCAGGAGTGCTGAATACTGAAAGAGAAGTGTGTGTGCTGCCGCGTACTGGCAGGTTCCTAGTGGTTCTTGCTGTTGAGATAATTATGATGACTACATCTTGTAAATTGCTAATTCAAATATAATCAACTCAACAAATAAACCTGAAGCACATACTAGGGACAGATCTCTCCAATGTTTAGTTTTAGTTCTGTTTTTCATATGCCTTTGTGAATTTTATGTATTATTGATTGTATGTTCTGGTGACATTACTTCTTTAAAGTGCAGTCTCTTTGAAGTGAAATGGGGGTGTTTTCCAAGACCCAGTATAGCTTTATTGGGGTATATTACAAATCAAACCAATCATATTGTAATGTCTTGTTAGCTACTAGAATTTGAAATTTTATTTCTTTTTCTTATCTCTGACAATAGCCTATTTTATTTTTCTCTGTCAATTTTGGAATTAGAGATATAAGTGCAAAATGATCCTGCTGTCTCTTTCAAGTCAAATGAATGTCCTGTTTTTCAACAAAACTTTTTTTTTTATTTATTCTTTTCCACTTACATAGTATTAGTGACTTGTAACATTAATTTACTTTCTTAATTTTTTAATCTATGGCTTCATATTCTAAATGAAGGCCTTCTTGTATCAAGATCCTTAAAACATAGTTTTGTCCTTCATATTGCCAACTTGTATCTTATCAAAACACATGTGCTTATTTTATGTTTAAGAAATATGTAGCCTAAGAACATTGCCAACTTGTCAAAATCCACATAGATGAAAGTCTTAGACTTTGTTACCACCTTGGATATGTTTATTAACAATCAAGTTAAACAGAAGTTATATACTAAATGTGGAAGTAATGTCAAAACAGAGCTAAGTAAAGTATTTTATCAGGAGAGGATAGTGGCTTTCCACTGATATTTACATTTTAATGAAGTCGAAATTTCATGATTTATAGCTTGGGTATAACATCTATGGAATTTATAATGTCTATATTACATGAAAGTAGACTAGTAAATCACTAGCTTTGTGATTTGGATCAAATGATACCCTTAATTATTTTGATAATTCAGGCTCTTTCTTGGGCTTTTATTGTGAGGGGTTCTAGTTAAAAGAAAGTTAATCTTCTAGTACCCTCATTTATTCAGTGTATCTGAAATAAAAACCGTATCTTTTAGTTAGAACTAGTGAAAGCATGCACAAGCCCCACCTAGAACAATTCTGAACAAAGTCTTTCCTGACCAAACTAAAAATCCCTGGCCTCGGTTCTTCCTTGGCAAACCATTTGCAGAACCCTTCCCTTCTTCTTGGGAGCTCTGTTTTTCCTTCGCTCTCCTCCAATACCGTTAACTCCTTACTTTACTATCCCCCCCCCCAAAAAAAAGAAAGAAGAAAGAAAGAAAGGAAGGAAGGAAGGAAGGAAGGAAGGAAGGAAGGAAGGAAGGAAGGAAGGAAGGAAGGGAAAGAAAGAAAGAAAGAAAAAAGGAAAAAGAAAAAAAAATAGTGAACTTAAGAAGTCAATGACATTTCTGGACTGACTTAGGTTATATTAATTTAATTTCAATTTCATTTACCACTCCTTTTTGTCATCAGGTACAGTGAAGCCAAAAAGATATGGAACAATATGAGTTTGTATAGATTGCAAATACATAATTTATAAAAAATGTGTATACCTCTATTAAAATGTTTTTCTTTATTCATGATATAACGCATGTGTATGCATGTGAGAGGGAGGAGAGCAGCCTCCACAGTGTCTGGTCACACTGTGATCCCCTCTCTTCCGTCCTCCAACCTGTTGAATCTCGGGCACTTGCACTAGTTCCTGGCGTGTTTCAGGCCAACTGGGCCAGAGATTCAAACAGCAATTGCTACATGGCTTCCAGCACTGCTGTCTGGCTTATTACCACCTGTGCCATCATAACTGGGCTCAGAAGTATCTTATATTAAAATCAAACATGTGCACATATAATTACATACACATGTTTTGAAAAACACATGTCCATTTGTGTGTGACTTTGTGTGTGTGTGTGTGTGTGTGTGTGTCTGTGTGTTGGTATAAGACTCACAGGAAATCCTAAATGAAGTTTTCATCCCAGGTTGAAAATAAAGAAAGCCTGCTTTTCACTCATTATCACTTTGATCTCATTAACTGCACAAGAGGTAGTTGACCAATATTTGTGGAAGAAATTAATGTATTAGTGACACACATTTTGAAAGATAAACAACTACAACTTTGGAGTGTTGGTCTTCATTATCCAGCTTGCTCTGTTCTAAAAGCCTTTGCTTCCATGTGGATATTCTGCTTGCTAAAGAAGTTTTCTTGATAAAAGCTTAAGATTTACTACCAGTGAGTTACATCTAGAAAGGTTCTCATCTGGCCCTACCTTAGCACCCACTCTAGTTCCAGTACATAACGTGTAAATAAGCTTGTGAGGGGAAACATTTTGACAAAATAAATGGTTTGGAAATACTAGCCTGTACTTACCCTGGGAGTACATTCATGAAATGAACTCACACTCCAGTGTGTCTTCTAGGTCGATAGTTTATGAGGATTGAAAACCACACTCTTGAAAGGTTAGTTGGATAAGATTAAGTATGAATCAAGGGAAGGTTTTTCTGAGCAAGTAACACAATGCAGAATGAAGCAGAATGCTGTGGATGGCATTTGTTTCATATTCATGAAAATATCCTTGGGAATACTTTAATATTCATGTATTGAAAATACTAAATACATGCAAATTTGCCTTGAGTTGATTCCTTCTACCTCTAGAAAGGCAATAAATAGTGAAATTTTACTCTAGTTATACACAGTATTAATTTGTACATGTATATTTCTTAAAGTGAGCAGAAAAAGGGAACATGATTGTAGAAGGTACAAATTAATAAAAAATGTTTAACCATTAGAAATATCCAGTAAAGGGGCCAGTAGGTAGCATGGTAGCTAAGGCACTGGACTCCCACATGATTGACCACAATTTGAGTCCCAGATCCGATGGCTTGAAAAACATGCTGGGTGCATGTAGAGGCATGCCCAAAATCCTGAGAGGAAAATGGAGGAGAACGAACAGTGGCCATCTTTCCTTGGGGAGGGGGGTGATTTCTCACTTTCTCTCTTTGTATCTCTCTGGTGAATACACACGCCCATAGGGCAAAATCTAAAAAGAAAAAAGTAAAAAAATCCAATAAAATAGATAAACGCCATAGATTGCATCAGTTGAGTTATGCTTCACCATTTCTGTTTCGGTAAATTTTTGAAGCTTATTCATTTCTACCATGAGAGAGAGAGACAGAAAAAGGGAAAGTTCTGCCAACAGGATCCCAATGTGATGAACCACCCCAACCCTCAGCCAGCCCCAGACCATGGGCAAGTGTGTGCCTGACAGACTCAGAGAGGGCTCTGGACTTGAACGAGGAACCATCAACATCAAATTTTTATCACTGCACCTGCACCTTCCAGTACCATTTTAATAAATTTTAAATAGACCTTCAAAAAGATTTTTAAATAGACTTACAAGATTTTTAAATAATATTATGACTAATTCAATAAGGGTTATTATTTAACATAGTGTTCACAAAATCAACTGCATTTGGTATAACCTCTTATGTACTAAAATAAATATTTTAACCTGAAATTTTCTTTTAATGTGAAAGTATAATTTCATTTGTATTTTTTAATCATATTTTTTTAAAAGCACAAGAGTTTTTCATTGTTCGTGATAAACAAAACTAGGTAGAAATATGACCAAAAATTCTCTGGAACCAAAAAGTAACATTTGGAATGACAAATAAAATCAAGAGAGGGTAGTCTTGGGGACCAGCAGTTAGTGTAATGGCTATGTCGCTGGACTCCCACGTAGTCGACCGCGGTTCGAGTCCCGGACCCGGCGGCTTAAACTCACGCCGGGCGCGTGTGCGTGCGTGCCCAAGATCCCGAGAGGAGAATGGAGGAGAAGGGATTGCGGCGTGGCCATCCCCCCTGGGGGGTGATTTCCTGCTTTCTGTCTCTCTGTCTCTCTCTGTCTGTCTGGCGAGCGCACGCGCCCTATAGCAAAAACCTCTCCAAAAAAAAAAAAAAAAAAAAAAGAGAGGGTAGTCTTCATGTAGTGATTTAGGTCCTTGAAATAGCTTTAATTTTTATATTGTTATCAGTAGGGATTTTTTCTCCTTTAATCTTCTTTGAGCAATTTCCTAAAATATGAATATCTAACGGAATGTTTGCTGATGATCTAATTCATTTGCTGTATGATGAATCATCACATTTAAATATGCTAAGTGTGAATTTGTAAAGAGACATTTTCTCAGTAGAAAAGAATGAGATGAATTTTATATTTGGCTTGTCAAATTTCAGTATGCTTTATAAAATAATTAGTTTATTTAAGCTTCAAAGTCTATTCCAAATGATAATAAGAGTTTTGATAGCATGTATTTTTTCATTTAATACATATTTTATTCCAGAAAAGAGATCTATCTAGATTCTCCTTTGCTATATATAAAAGACTGGAGTTTGTCAAAAAATAAATGTGAGCGGCACCATAGGAAAAGAAATGAAATCATGCTTAGCCATATCAGTAATTTAACCTGAAAAGACACTTTGTCCTTATTATGTAGCTTCTAAAATGGAGACAAGATATCAGTGATAACTGATTTTCAAGGAATATTTGCAGTATATACGCAGGATCCACTTTACAATTTTAATCCTCACAGGATCTGCATTTCACTAAGGAAACTGAAACTCAGGGATAAGATATTTTGCACCGAATCACCCCGTTTCTGGAAATAAGCATTAAGAAACATTAAAGACTTTATTACAGTCTTCATAGCTCTGCCAATTTCTCTCCTCAAAGGCCATCATTTTATCTACCATGAACTTATTCAGATGGCCACATTATTAGATAGGTATTATGAATAGGAAAACAGTAAGAAGAGCCTTAAAAAAACATGAGTTTTGATTTTTTGTTTGTTTTAGAGTTTTGGTTTTTGTTTTTTTTTTTTTTTTTTTTGCTATAGGGCATGAGTGCTCTCTGGAAACACAAAGAAAGAGAGAGAAAATGAGAAATCAACCCCTGGCACATCACAATCACAATCTCTTCTCTCCATTCTCCTCATGGGATTTTGGGCACACATGCACACATGCCAAGTGTGAGTTTCAAACTCCAGGCCTGGGACTGAAACCACTGTTGGCCATGTGGGAGTCCAGCACCTTACCAGTATGCTACCTACTGGCCCCAAGAGACATGAGTGTTAACCTACTTGGTTACCCACTAGCTATGTGAACTGAGATAATTAATTTTTCTCAGCTTTGATTTTCTACTCACAGAACATCACAATTGACCTAGAGTGCTAAAGGTTTATCCCAACTCTACAAGCTTCCTTACAGCCTCAAATGATTCCTTAAACAGGATTTCTTTCTTGAATAAGGCTCTTAATACCACACCGAAGGAGTTCTCATAAAAGAAAAAGTCCTTATTGAAGGGCAACTGCAACTCTTCGTAATAAGGAAATTAATTGACTTCAGTTGGCCTCTGGCCTTCACTTACTCTTTCTCCTATTTGCATCATATATAATGTATGATTAACAGCTTTCCTATTTAATATTAGAGGTAAAAATCAGGTGCCCTAGAATCCTGACTTTTGGGGGTAAAGTTTATATACAGTTACATGATTTACTTTTTAAGAAAAGTTATTTTAAAAGTCACTAAGCCAGGGACCAACAGTTAACGTAATGGCTATGTTGCTGAACTCCCATGTAGTCGACTGCGGTTCAAGTCCTGGACCTGGTGGCTTAAACTCACGCTGGGCATGTGTGTGTGTGTGTGCCCAAGCTCCCAAGTGGAGAATGGAGGAGAAGGGATTGTGGCATGGCCATCCCCACTAGGGAGTGATTTCTCACTTTCTGTCTCTCTGTCTCTCTCTGTCTCTCTGGTGAGCGCATGCACCCTGTAGCAAAAACCTCTCCAAAAAAAGAAAAAAAAAGTCATTAAGCCATTATAAACTTAATTTAAGTCAGCTCTTTTCTTTCTTATGCTTACTATTATTATAATAATTAAATTAAAATGAACATTATTTTCTCACTCTTATTCTTCTTTATTTACTATTCGGTGTTTTATATATATATTTTCTTCCCACAGTCCAATTGATAAAGTCTTAAGAGATTTTGAAACATTCTGTCTGTACAAAATATTGACTCTATGTCTGGCTAACATGTAGTTTTTAAAACAAAAACATAATGGGAAAAGTTTGCAATACCCTCAAGAATAGTGTTCCGGCTCTAAGCTTAGACCCCTTGACTCTAACTTAGCTGTGTCTTTTGTCTGATCAGAGGGGGCTATTTATTAGGAGTCATACAAAATAAACATGAAAAGTTTGCCATAAAATATGACAACCACTTTAAGTAATGTTGACTTAATTAAACTTTAAACTTTATTTATATATTTTATGGCTTTAGTGTGAGCTCTTCTCGGATGTTTACTTCAGTGGAAAATCCATCATGTGAGGACCTTGAAAGGAATTAATCCCCCTACCCCTGGCACAGAGCTAAGCTCCAACAATTCAGATCTAAATATTTAGTGATGGATGATACATGTTTATGGAACAGAGGGCGGCATGACATTTAAATGTGAGCTGCGGTTTCCATCTTCAGCATATGGTTGAAAAGACATGGAAACTGAAGTTATGCCAATCAACGGAAGTTGATAAGTTTTTGAAATGCTTGTCTTTTCCCTCCCTTTTGTCCATTCCATCTGTTTCTGAAGTTGCCTTTACAAAACTATTTCTTACAATCAACTTTCCAGAAAAGAAGTTCTGCTGACTCTTGTGCATTTGGTAGTGCATCCCTTGGTTAAACTAATAGCCTTGCTGGGTGTCAGCCAAAGGTTACAGGCCTCTCAAAATATTCCTGGAAAAAAAAAAAGTTTATCACTAAGCTGAAGTTTCTCATTAGTAACCCTGTGGTGTCTAATCTGTGAAATTACATGATTAACTCCTTTGCAGAGTCTGCTTCAGTTGGGGCTTGCAATCCCACAGGAAGTTATTAAAAGAATCACCAAGATAATTCTCTAGCTTTGTACTTGGCCCCTGGGGTAAAGGAAATAGATCATTAGATGAGTACTTTATAATAAAGTTATAAATTACTCACAATTATTAAATGACTGTCAAGAAAGATTGTTATTTTAAAAGTTGAGGACAGTGTGATATGAAAGACAAATAAAAACCATAAAAGCCAAAAATCTCTAACTTCCTTTGTTTTGGAAAAGAAATGGAAAACATACTGTTTTCTTCCCTTATGCTTTTTGAAGTTGACATTTTAATGTCTCCCTCAAACATTGCTAGCTTACCTTGTGCTTTTAAAAATAAAGTTGTTTACCTGTTCTTTGAATGAGAGAGATGGTTCTTACTGCAAAAAACAAAGGATACAAAAAATATATATCAAATAAAATAGAAGGGAGAACTATTTCATGAATATGTGCACTTAATATGAGAAGCTTTTTGCTATAGAAAATACGTGGCCATGTGCTTGGTTATTTCCTTCCTAGAGGTTTATAGAGATTATTCTAACCATTCATTCCATTCACAAAGCAATCTTCATTAGCCAGGACACTTTGCCCCTGATAAGAGAAGAACACCCAAATAGTGATTTTATAAGGAAAAGCAGTACCAGATAACTCCCATTATTAGTCCTAATCCACTACACGGTGCAGCTGTTCTTGATAACTTCAGTAGGATATTTTATATATAGCTTTTTGAGCTATACTCTAGGTTTTAAATCTTATTCTGACCCAGACATGTTTCATATGTCTATCTCCTATGTTGCTTTCTGAAATGTTTATTGTAACTTATTTATTTATATACATGCATACATATGTATGTGCATGTGTATATACATATATAAAAGTAAATATATATTTATATGTATGTGTGTATGAGTGCATATATGTATTTATAGCCAGCTGATGGTGTACTGGTAAAGATGGCTGGATCCCACAGGACTGATTGTGCAGTCAAAGTACCAGACTCAGTGATTTGAATAACATACTGAGTGCATTTGCTCAAATATTAAGAGGAGAATGGAGGAGAAGGTATTGTGGCATGATCATCTCCCCTGGAGAGTTCTTTTCTTTTCCTTCTTTTTTTTGGGGGGGGCAGGGGAGAGGTTTTATGCTATAGGGCATGTGTGCTAGCCACAATGACAGAGAGCAACAGAAAGCAAGAAATCACACCCCGGGGGGATGGCCACACTGCAATCCCTTCTCCTCCCGGAATCTTGGGCACACATGCATATGTACCCAGCGTGAGCTTATGCCACCAGGTCCAGGACTCGAACCATGGTCGACTACATGGAAGTCCAGCAACATAGCTATTACGCCAACTGCTGGTCCCATTCCCTGGGGAGTTCTCTCTCTCTCTTTCTCTCTCTCTCTCTCTCTCTCTCTCTCTCTCTCTCTCTCTCTCAGTGAGCAAATGCAACCTATAGGAAGTTAAAACAAAACAAACAAAAAACAAGAAACTTTAACAACCAAGTATATGATTTCGTTTGAAACCATTCCTTGGCCAAGCTGAAATTTTATGATAAAAAGCCCTGCTGGTTATTCAACCAAATCTTTTAGATGCCTGAGTTTGATTAGTTATGCTGGCACTTGGCACTTGCTGGAGAGATAAGGGGCCAGCATAGTGATTAAAGAGCTAGACTCCCACATGGCTAATTGAGGTTCAAGTCCTAGACCTGGTAGCTTGAAAAGCATGCTGCGCAGACATGTGTGTGCCCAAAATCCCGGAAGGAGAATGGAGGAGAAGGGATTGCTTTTGGACAGCCCCCTGGAGTGTGATTTTTCACTTTCCCTCTCACTGTCTCTCTCTGGCAAGCTCATGTGCCCTATGACAAAAACCTAAAGAAAAAAAAAAAAAAAGCCAAATAATGCCTGTATCATTTGAAAAAAAAAATCTTATTCCCATAATGCCAAAGCTTTTAAAAATTGCTCAATGTCAAACTCAATAGAGGGAGAAAAGCAGGACATTGGTAAAGAGTGATTCTTTTTTGATTGTTTATTGTTTTGCTCTGTTTCCAGTCTATAATTTTCTTATCCTAACTGGAAGAAGAATATTATCCTAACAGTTCATAAAAAAGGAGTGTGTGACAGTTAAGTTGGAAAAGAAATCTAGCCTACCACTCATACTTAGATGGCAATTCTTTTGATTAGCTATATAAGTTCCTAATCTTTAGAATATTACTTCAAAATTTAAAAAAGACCAATTCACAGTCTTAGTTTTACCCACCATTTCAAGTCAGCCAAAGCATAAAGTTCAGTGTCGAGTCTGACAGAGAGAGAAATGCTGACAGTTGATGTAGAGCTAAATACTGTGTTACAGATGCCCTCCAGGTTTTCACGGTTCTCTCAGACAGGGGTCTAGTAAAGACTTGAGCAATGCATGTGTGAACACACATTGAGGAGCCACCTCAGAGTCATTTAAAAGTGATAAGCCAGGTAGCTGTGGTGGTTAATGTAGCAATTCTAGATCATTCTTGTCCAGAGTGCTGCCTGGTCTCAATAGCCTTCTTCTCAGGACTGTTTACTATGTACTCAGAGAGCCAGCCTGAAGTCAGCAGGGATTCTGTGGTGTGCTTAGAGGACCACAGCAAGGATGCTCCAGAACATCTGCCTCCATAGCAAGCCATAGTGCTGAGAATACCCATGAGGCCATTTATGTCATTAATACACAAAAATGGGAAAATGTAACTTGTGCTAAGGAATGGGAGAAATGTATAGCATCATCATTCCTTAGTGTTTTAATATAAATCAACAGGTTACATTAGTTACCCAGGAGGGTCCTAATCCTACATTTTATTTAATATATATTGACTGTTTACCACATGCCAGGAACTGCAGTAAACGTTCCCACATGAACTCATTTAATGCACATAACATGCTTATGAAGTAAGCACCATCACCTCCCAATTGTATGGCTAAGAAAACTGAGGCACAGAAATGTGAAGTAATTTTCTCAGTATTATTCAACTGTGAGATAATCAGGACAAGGTTAAAATCTAAGTAATCTTATCCAAGGACTATATCCACTGTGCATACTGCCCCATGTGAGGCCCAGGATGATATCCAGTCAGAAGGGTCGGGAGGGAGCAAGGGACATTAGCAAAGTCTGTAGATGGAAAGCTGCCTCCACAAAAGCAGTTCCAGGAGCCAGCAGATGGCATGGGGGTTAAGGAGACTGGATCCCACATGACTGGCTGCATGGTTCAAGTCCCAGACCTGGCAGCAGCTTAAAAAACCATGCCAGGTGTGTGCATATTTGCATGCATGCCCAAAATCCCAAGAGAAGAATGGAGGAAAAGGTATTGGGGCATGGCCATCCCCCTGGGGGTGGTGATTTCTCATATTCTCTCTGTCTCTCTCCAACAAGTGGTGCACCACGTGGCAAAAATATATATATAATGAAACCTTTCAGATTAAATCTTGGAAATCTTTGTAAAAATTTAAAACAATCTTTCTAAGTGTAAGTTTCTTTTTTTCTCTTTATTTTTTAATTTGTCAGAAGGGAAGTGCACTTGCCAAAGAGAGACAGGGAGAGAGGAAGGGGAGAGAGAGAAAGTGAGAGAGCACCTTCCAGAGGAGATGGTCATGCTGCCATCTTTTCTCCTTCGTTCTCCTTGGGATTTGGGGCACCCAAGCACATGTGCTCTGCATGTTTTTCAAGCTGATAGGTTTGTAACTTGAACTACGCAGTCAGTCATGTAGTATCCAACTGTCTTCACTACTCTACCAGCTTGCCCTCTAAGTATAAATCTCATTGCTTTTAAAAATTATAATAATTGGGATAAAAGAGTAATAATATTTCTCATGATTTACTCTGTTCCACCTTTATAATTTTTTATTACATTTAATGAGTATATATCTTTACAGGGTACAACATTGCTTTTCCCAGCTCATATACCTGACACCTGTTAATATATGCACCTGGACACACAACAAGTTAAATTTGAATTCAGATAAATAAGGAAAAAAGTAGCTTATGTCATGCAAATCATGTTTAATTGCATGAGGCACACTTATGCTAAAATAAATTATTCTTTGCTTTTCTGAAATTTCAATTTAACTGGGTGGCCCCTATTTTATTTGCCAAAGTTGGCCACTTTAATACACCTAGATACATTTAACACTCTCTTTCCCTCTCTCATTCCCTCTTCCACACACAGCTACACAGACAGAAGATCAGTAAAAATACCATTTAACTCACTAGGCCTACAGTAAAACAAGGCTTTTAAAAAAACCACTCACTATGAAGTTCCAATCCAATCTCTGGAGCTGGGAATGTTGCACAGCCTCTGTTGATAAGATGTTGAATAATTATCCAACTTTTTCCAGTATAAATAACATGTGACTTCAAACTAATTTATTATTTTCTCTTTCCATGCTCTTCTTATCCTCAACTGTCTCTCTCATCTGCAGACTTCTCTTGAACACTCATGCCTCTCTTGCTTGATTAGACACTATTCGCAACTTGCATATTCACCAGTCTTATCAGCCTGTTGGATTCTCATTCTAGTCCCACAGAATCCCCCCAAATACCCTTCCTTCCCCAGTGCTTTAGCCAAGACTATCTTTGACATCACTGAAGTTTCTCCTTCAGTAAAACCACTGTCTTCACACTCAGCACCGTCAGCTTTGATCCTGGCTTCCTCAGTAATTCAGCCCCTGACTTCTTTTCATTCTTTCCTTTTCATGTTTCTATCATTAATTTAGATTTACTTTGACTTCCATGTTAATGACGTTTTTAAAAAATCTTGCCGTGGAGTGCTTTGATGTGATTCCTTTCACTGTCACCCAGCTAAATCATTACAGCCACCATCCATGCACAGGACACTCAGCTTCCCATAGACTCATGATGTCATCCCCTCAGACCATAACCTCTTTTTTCTCCCTAAGCTTATACTCTTTTCTCATTCATTTTTCTCTGTGTCCCAGTCCAGATCACTGCTTTCAGTTTCATCCACACCTGCCAATTTCAAACTCAAGATAAACCCAACTTGTCTGTCCATTTTAGTTCAGGCTCAATCTCTTCCTTAATGGAGTAGGAGGTAATTCACAAAGGGACCAAACGCTTCCTTTCTTCAAACAATGGTTTCTCTTGGTCTTTAAGCTCCTCTTTTCCTTGCCCTCCTGCTTTGGAGGAGAAGGACTCCTGTCTCCTCCAGGGACAGACTTTCCACCTGTAAACTTCAGAGGTAGCTCTCCTTATCTGCAGTTTAACTAAATATCTTTTCTCCTTTATTTTCATCAAGCTCTTTGGACTTATGGTTTCTTCATTGAGACTTGTAGAGGCTGATAGAAGTTCATAACATATTAATTTCTCCCCACCCTCCCTTCAATTCCTGGAGTTTTCTTAACTCTACATAAAAGGGAAGAAATGGGACCAGCAGTTAGCATAATGGCTATGTCCCTGGACTCCCATGTAGTCGACTGCGGTTTGTGTCCTGGACCTGGTGGCTTAAAACTCACGCCAGGAGCATGTGCGTGCGTGCCCAAGATCTCAAGAGGAGAATGGAGGAGAAGGGATTGTGGCGTGGCTATCCGCCCTGGGGGGTGAGTTCTCACTTTCTGTCTCTCTGTCTCTCTCTGTGTGTTTGGCGAGCGCATGCGCCCTATAGCAAAAAATCTCTCAAAAAAAAATTTTTTTTAATTTAAAAAAAGGGAAAAAATAAAAGAGAGACAACTAATGAAATATAATAAAAGCTAGCTACCAAAATTATGGCATATGAAATAGTGGACTGAAAAACAGGCCAGATATTTGTGTGTGTGTGTCCAAAATCTGAAATGAGGGAAAAATGGAGCAGAAGGGATTATGGCCTGACTATTCCCCATGGCAGTGTGGGGAAGGGTGCTTTCTTGCTTTTATTATTTCTCTGTTTCCCTAGAAAGTGTATGCACCCCCTGGAAAATTAAAAAAAAAAAAAAAGAAAAGTTTCCTTTAGTGACAATGTTGTTTCTTCATTGTTACCCCATGTTGATGGGGCTTGACTCCATGCAGAGTCCCACTGGGTCACTTGAAGAACACTGACCACCAGTGAAAAGGCTGGGAGATATACAGTTGATCTCTATGATAAATATTCTCCTGACTCCCAAAATTATTGTTGTAAGATGAGTCCAGTGTTCTGGCTTTATTATATGTTATTAACAGTACATTTTGGATATGATAAAATATTGTAGAGCTGGAAAATCATTGATGTTTAATGTTGAATTCTTAACTTTCTGTCAAAAGGAAGCATTTCTTATTCATCTTAGTACAACTGAATCACTGTTTCAGGCTCAGGTGATTTCATTACTGGTGGCCCTATTCTTTGTGAAGCAATCAAATGTGTGTCAAGGTAAAAAAAAAAAAAAATCAAGAATAATTTAAATGTGACTTGAGAAAAGGAGAAAACGGCTTCCCGTGAACTTTTCAAAGATCAGTATTAGCAATCTAGAGGAAAGATACCTTATAAGAAAACAAAGTTGGCAAATTAAGCAAGGTCTAGTGATCACTGGAAGACACTAGTATATTAATAGGCTTTAGAAAATAGTTGTCATTCTATGGTGGTTAATACAGTCATCATAATTTGATTTTTCTTTGTTTGTGACTGATCTTTCTACATAGATTCTATTTTTCAGGTCTGTATTGTCACCTAAAATGTTTATTTTTATTTAAAACTTTCTTGACTTTATTCAAGAAGCTTCACTGACTACTGCCACTAGAGTTTCACTTTTTTTTTTTTTTTTTTTTTTTTTTCTGTCGCACAGATTGATTTATATGGACCACCTGGCTACTGTACCAAAGGCAGTAACTTTTATATGAACATGTTTGTGTAATTGTGTATATTATATATATTATCATTCAGAAGTAATTTCCTTTAATGATTGTGTTTCATGGTTTCTGTTTGTTATTCCACAAAACAAAATTTATGCCTCTATTTCATGTTGTCTTTCTTGTTTGCATTCCTTCATACATCATTTGATTTCAAGTATAAATTATCTCAAAACAAATAGGACTGAAATTACGTATCCTTTCCTGTTATTTTAACTTGTCACATGTATTTTATTTTGATTTTATAATCAAAATCCTGATTAAATCCTGTTCATTGAAGCTTTTGAAGTATTGTGTTAATGATAGAAACAAAACTAAGATGCTTTTCAAAATTCAAGACTTTCATGTTTTTACAGTGTGACACTTAGGATTAAAATAAGAACTTTTATCCCACAAGGTATCTAAAGTTGCTGGGACCAGCAATTAGCGTAATGGCTATGTTGCTGAACTCCCATGTAGTCGACTGTGGTTCGAGTCCCAGACCCGGTGGCTTAAACTCATTTTGGGTGTGCGTGCGTATGTGCGCAAGATCCCGAGAGGAGAGAGGAGGAGAAGGGATTGCGGTGTGGCCATCCCCCCAGGGGGTAATTTCTCGCTTTCTATCTCTCTGTCTCTCTCTCTCTTTCTGGCGAGCTCACACGCCCTATAGCAAAAACCTCTCCAAAAAGAAAAAAAAAAGGTATCTAAAGTTGCCTAGAAAACAGACTATCCATATACTATGCTAAAGTAATAAGAGGACATTAATATATTGTAATTCGTGCAACACAAAATTGGTTAAATGTTTAGAGTCAGACAGTGGTGCAATGGTAACACAACTATAACCACATGGGAAAGGTCCTAGGTTAGTGTCCAAGGACCTCCCTGAACACTCCAGTCATACCTGTGCAAATATCTGATTTTACCTGGCTGAGACTGGGGATGATTCATAGCATAAAGACTCCACTGGGGATGCCTACTTCTCTGCTTCTCTCTCTCTCTCGCCATCTCTTTTTTATGGAAGAAGGAAAGAAAGAAACTTTTTTTAGAAAGGTAAATTTATTGAAGATAGTGGGAAGATAGAAAAATTAATTTAAACTGTTTTCAGTTCCATTCCCTATAAACACTTATTGTTTTACTATAGCTACAGGTTAACCAGAATGTTTTCCAGTATTTAATATTTAAAAAGGCAGTAGTCTGTAGTTTTGTACAGTATTTGTCAATGTATCCAAGCACGTACTGTTTTTCTTAACTCAGCCAAGGTTAGGACCAAGTTTCTCTTAGAGTGTCTGCTGGAGGTGTAGTGCGTGTTGTGGTTTGCCAAGCATAACCGCCCTTAATGTCTGAGGCATCCATTCTCTCAGATGCCAGGAGCTAATTGCTAACAGCTTACAGGCTACTTTCTCTTTGGACATTGCCCTTTGGAGACAAATGCTACTTCATGCAAGGTTATGCCTGGTCCTTGGGGACAGCCCACATCCAGTTTAGTCAAGGCAGTACTATAGAGGGTCAGCTACTTGCCTACACTCAGTACAACTCAATTCCAGAGGAACCTCTGACACCTCTGTAATATCCATGTGGATGACTTCAGTTGGAATCCAAGCCCAGGTGGCTTGAAAAACACACCAGTTGTATATGCAAGCGTGCCCAAGATCCCAACAAAATTAAGAGACGAGACTGTGGCATTACCATGCCCCTTGAGGGGCCTTCCCCCCATTTCTCTCTGGTGAGTGCACATGTCTTCTGGCGAATTAAAAACACTGAATCATATTTGGGCTAGTTTCATAGCCTGGTTCGTAAGGGAACCAGATCCTGCATGGCTCAATACAGTCTGAATCCTAGCCTCAGCATCTTGAAGGACATGCTGGACATGTATATGCATGCCCAAGGTCTGGGTGGGGTGGGGAAGTGGAGGGGAAAGGATTGCAGTGTGACCATGTACCAGTGAGGGAGTTCTTTCTGTCTCCTCTCTGTATCTCTTTCTTTCTCTCTGGCAGGAATGCATCCACTGGCAATTAAAAAAAAAAAGGAAACAACTGAACCATAGCATAACACCTCTATTTTCCCAATCTTTCATGTCTCATTCCTTTTAAGTATTTCTCCCAATAGCACTCACCGATTACTCACCCACGTGCATGTTTCTGCTTCAGAGTCTATTGTCTAGAGACCCTGAAGGCCACAAAATGTTTTTAATTTTATTCTAGTATCAATGCATTCATCTTTTTTGTGCTTCACACTTAAAAATAGCATTCTGATATATGTTAGATGCCAAATCAAATCACATAAAAAGGAAAAGGAAATTTAACCACAGTAAAAATTAATTCACTGAATTTATCAGTTATATTTCATTTTAGTCATAAAAAGTAAAACTTAACCAACCATTAGAATACATTAGGCTAATTATAAAACTAAGTTTCACAGAGCAAAATAAAAGGCATTTAGACAGGAAAAGAAGAAGCTAAAGTGTCCCTCTTTGCAGAAGATATGATTATACATGTAAAAATAGAATCCACAAAAACCTCCTAGAATTGCTAAATGAATTCAGTATGATAGTAAGATACAAAATCAATATGCAGAGTCAATAGGCTTTTTATACACCAGCAATGAGTAGTCTGAGACAGAATTGAAGTAAGAATTCCCATTTACAACAGCCACAAAATGAATAAGATACCTAGCAATGAACCTAACCGAAGAGGTGAAAGACTTCTACAATGAAAAAGAAATTGAGTTTGATACAAAAATCTGGAAAGACATCCCTTGTTCTTAGATTGCAAGAATCACTGTAATCAAAATGTAAGTTCTACCCAAATAAACTTACATATTCAGCGTGCCTCCAAACCAGTTGTTGGTGACATTATTCACAGAAATTTTTAAAAAATCATAAAAATGATCTGAAATCATAAAAGACTCCATATCACAAAAGCAATATTGTACAAAAAGAATAAAATAGGAGGCATCTCACTACCCAACCTCAAAATATATCCAAAGCAGTAATAATCAAAACAGCATGGTACTGGCACAAAAATAGACACATACCCTAATGGAACAGAATAGAGAATCTAGAAACAAATGCCAAATCATACAGCCAGCTGATCTTTGTCAAAGGGTACAAGACAATTCATTAGAGAAAAGAAAGCCTTTTCAGCCAATGGTGCCAGAAAAATATCTGCCTGTAGAAAAAAATAAAACTGGACCTCTATCTCTCACCATTAACAACAATCAACTCAAAATACAGCAAAGATTTAAATGTAAAACCTCAAACAATAAAACTACTAGTAGGGAGCTGAGGGAAAACTCTTGAAGGCATTGGAGTAGGCAAAGATTTCTTAAATAAGACCCAAATGCACTGATAAAAATCACAAAAATAGACAAGTGGGATTACATCAAATTAAAAAAAAAAACCTATGTACAGCAAAGGAAACAAGAATTAAAGAGACAACCCTTAGAATGAAAAAAAATACTTTAAATTTATGCCTCAGACAAGGGATTGCATATTTGAATATATGAATATTCTAATTTTTTAAATGGTAAATAAGTAGAAAACACAACTCTCCAAGAAAGACATATGAATGGCCAAAAAGCATATAAAAAGTGTTCAAAGATTTTTGTCATAGCAAAATGCAAATTAAAATCACAATCAAATATCATTTAACCCAAGTTAGAATTTCTAGGATTAAAAAAAAAACAAAGAACAAGTTCTGGCAAGGCTGTGGTAAAAAAGGAACCCTCTTACACTGTTGGTTGGAATGTAAATTAGTACAACCACTGTGGAAAAAAATATGGAGGTTCCTCAAATACAGGAACTAATACAACTACCCTATAACACAGTAACCCTACTCCTTGATTTTTTCTCAAAGGATAGGTAAACACTCAGTTGGAAAGACACTTGCACATCCATGTTTATTACAGCATCATTTACCACTGCTAAGACATGGACTCAATCTAAGTGTCTTAAGAACTGATGATTGTAGGGAACCAGCAGTTGACGTAATGGCTGTGTCGCTGGACTCCCACGTGGTCGACCGTGGTTTGCGTCCCGGACCCGGTGGCTTAAAACTCACGCCGGGCACGTGTGCGTGCATGCCCAAGATCCCGAGAGGAGAATGGAGGAAAAGGGATTGCGGTGTGACCATCCCCTCTGGGGGGTGATTTCTTGCTTTCTGTCTCTATGTCTCTCTCTATCTGTCTGGCGAGCGCATGCACTCGATAGCAAAAAACCTCTCCAAAAAAAAAAAAAAAAAAAAAAAAGAACTGATGATTGTATTGAAAAACTATGACACATATATAATATGGAATATTATTCAGCCCTAAGAAACAATGAGATCTTGTCATTTAATTCAAAGTTGATGAATATAGAAGACTTTATGTTAAGCAAAGTAATTCAGATTTTTGAAAACATACACTATATATCCCCACTCACTATGTACCAAGCATCTGCACTATAGCAGAAATGGAAAGATACAAAGATATGATAGTACTGAGGATAAGTGTAGATTTCAGAGACTATAAGGGAGGGGAGTGGATGGTAGATGGTTGGTGGGACGGGCAAAAGAAAGAACTATTTAACTGACATTCTTAAAAAGAATGTAAAGTTCTCTGTCAAAAAATATTTTCTGTAATCTACACTGGTGCCTTGCTCCTTTACAGACACCTAGTAGATGCATTTTCCTATCCAGAAAGAGTTCAACCTGATTTTACTTACCATGTGAATTATTTCTGTGAGAATTAATCAATAAATAAGTACATATATAATAGTTTGTTCACTTTTTTTGTAATGTAAAAAGGTATTTTTCTATCAAATCACTTTTTGGAGGGATATCTCAATATTTGTTTTCTGACAAAAGCCTTGCTAAGTGAGAACCGTGTCTATAGAATGAAGATTCGCCTGTAATCATCTTTCTAAGTAAATGTAACCAAATCCAAAGGCCCAGTTCTACCATATGCAATAAGAATATTGAGATCTTCTACCTGTGATTTGATCCTAAGACAGCAGTGCCTAGTAGATGAGGCCTTAATGACTCCCTTCAATGAGACAATGTTGCGTTTTCCAGGGCTCTTCACTGAGAGATTATCCAAATGAACAAACCTGGTCCCATAAGCCTCCAGCAGAGGAGGGAGGGAAGTTCCCAGAATGCTATTAATAGATAACTCTATCATTTTAAATGCAGAGCCATTGTCTGAGGCCAGCAGTCATGTTTCTCCTCTGTGACCCACTCTAGGAAGAGCATAGGACAGGCATGTGCCTTAGCAAATGACTCACTGAATAGGGATAGTTGGTGTCTAACACTCAAATGTGAGTCTTGTTAACAATATAACTAAACTGATGATATTTCTGAAAGATTTATTTAAAGTAAAATAAACTAGAGCAGATTTTAAAATGCTCCTACAAAACTGACTTTCTCCTAGGTGCATTTTCCGAATCTTGAATGAAGAGAGATAAGCTGAAGTCTGGTTTATCAATGGCACATTCTAGTTTATGATAAGATATTGGATAGTGGGTGCCAAATATGGAAAAAAATGCTGGTATAGAGCTAAAAGAAAAACATTTGAGTCAGAGGATCTGGGTTTGAATCTGTTCCAGCTCCACCATTTACAAGTTAGTCTCCTTGGTAAGTTACTTAACCTTCCTGAGCCCTGGCTTCACCATCTGCAACACGAAGGCATGTGTAGATGGAATGTAGGTGCCAAAGGGCAAAGATTATCTCTTATTTGTTCTCAGTTACCTCCTCATAATTAAGCATTTAACCAACACAGAATAATTATCTATAAATATTTATTGAAAATACTTGCTTATTTACCCACTGTAGTTGTGATAACGATTAGAAAAAATATGATTAGACCACGTAGAACAAAGAAAGCCCTCAGCTGGTAACTATTACCAAAAAGAAAGTTCCATACTGAGTCCTCTCCCTCACTTCTCCTTCTTTAATTTTGAGTGATATTTTAACTTGAACAACTTCTGACAAATTCTCATTACCTAATGATGCCAAGCTTATCTTAACCCAGCTCCAGCCTCAGGTTAATCCTCTTGGTAGAAATCAATACTCAGTGCTAATATTCATACCCACTCCTCTTCCTCAGGAATCTGAACTCTGCCTCTTCTAAGATTGGTGCCCACTGGATGAGGGAAGAGACATTCCCAGGAGATGGGATTTGCAAGAATATTTCCAGCCTGTAATCTGTTGTACAAAGCTTGAATAATGGAAATGGGAGTAGTACAGGGTGCTGCTCCCTTAGCTTAAGGAAGGCAAGGAGACTACACAGCAAAAAATTTCTAGGGCCGAGTCTCAAATTAATCGTCCAAGGCCTTGGTATCTCAGGCCCAGCCTTCTGAGCCTACTGACTTCAGGTGGCAACGGAAGAGCTGCACTATCAGACCCTGCTGCAAGGATTGTCTCTTAGGAACATCAGGAAATCCACGGCCTCCAGATCTGCTCCTAGGCAGGTGTGAGGAGTCACTGTCTTGCTTGGAGTTACTTCAGCTAATGCAGTAAAGTGTGCCCTGCCTGCTGGCTGTTCCTTACCCTTTCCTCAGGAGATTGGTGAAGGAACGAGCCAAAGCCAAAATCTGTTCTAATTTGAGCCGCTCTTGTAATTTCTGCCTGTCCTACGGGTGGCCTCTTACTCCATATTGGAAGTAACATTCTATCTTTCACTTAGTATGCTGATATGATGATGGTAATTGGATAAGTAGCATTGTTTTTTCCACATAGACCAGAAAGTTCCATGGTTAGAGAGAAGATGCAGACAGATCTCTCTGAATCGTTGGCTGTTGTCAAAGGGCCGTGCCTCTCTCTGTTATGAGGAGGCTGTTTTACATCTCCAGAGGTCGGTGGGAATGTAGCTGAACTCTTCCTCTGGAAATACTCCCATCGCTAAATCTTGCAGCCGCAGGTGGGTGTAATTCTGGAAATTTTATAACTTTTCTTTATAAGGAAGTCACAGAGTAAGAGCAGAGTTGGAAAGAAATGATGATACAATAAAGGAACTGCTAAAGACGTTCGCTCTAACTTGTATTTCAAAAGAACTTCCCCTGTCTTATACTGTTTATTTTCTGTGACTAAAATAATAAAATGTAATAGAGAAGCAGAGGCATAGGACTTCATGCAGAATTTTTTTTCACTAATCTCTTTGCAGGATTGATTAAGTTATTTTAGAAGCTTTTGCTTAAAATCTCTGGAACTTTCATATGTTTTTCTTATGTGCTTTCCTTTATTATTATTTAATAATAATGTACTTATGAGCACCATAACTGTGGCTAAGGTCCATTATTCCTGTCTTTATTTTCTTTAGGTAGAATACCAGACTCACAGGTGATCAGTAATAATTTATGAGGTAAACTTTGTTAGAAGTTCGGGGGGTTTTATGTCATGTGAAACTGAGTTTCTAAAACCAGTCCCCCTCAAGTACTCTTACAGCAAACAGCATGGGCACAATTGCCTCCTCATTCAAAGATGAGACAAGTGGCCAAAGCCAATATTAGAAAACTCATGTTTTGCATTGGAAGCTACTGATTTCATAATTAAATGAGCTTTGCTAAGTCACTTATAGAAGATTATAACAATTTCATTAAGTAAGCAAACTTTTCAAAATAGATACACCTAATTAGGTTTATTTAATCTTTACATTTTTATTAGAAACCACATCTGACAAAAGTCCTAAAGAGAAAAATAGGATATACATATGCTGTCAAATTTCTCATAATGCACTTTTTTTACCTCACTTACTAATAAATCTATGAACTACAATAATTCACTCAGTTGTTTGCTACTTCACAACGGCATGATAGCTGGCCACCAGCACAGAATAAAGCAAACTGAAGGCCATATAAGTAAAAAGCATAAAGCAGCTAGATTTTGTTTCATTGTAATTAGAGTAGTTTTGAAACGAATGACCTATGCCACCCATCTGCTCTTAAGGGGGGCAATTCAAACATCCCATTCAATAAATAAAATAATAAAAACAAATTTTAACTTCATGATATAGTTAAGAGAGTCAAAGAAAAGGGAGGAGAAATAGAGAGTCAAAGAAGAGGAAGGAGAAGGAGACCACACACAGTTACCCAGAACAAGATAAAAAGAGGAGCCTTATAAAGGCAAAGACACACAGCCATGAACTCTGAGAGAAGCCTGGTCAAATTTTACTGAGGAGCATGTTCCTCAGTGATCTTTGAATTTTTGATCCTGAAACCCATGGAGCTAGTGTATGCTCTGCACTGAAGGAGCAAACAGCCTTACCACTTGTGGCTGCTGGACTGTGGGTAGAAATTCAGTTGAGAACCAGATCCATGGGCCAACTCTCCAACTATCTTATTTGTTTAACCAGATAAAGTCTATCTAATTACACCAATTTCTACTAGAAAGAATGCTCACTTACTCTGCTAATCTTCTCACTTCTTTTTGGTTTAAGTGTATTTATTTTTTCCAAGAGAGAGATAGAGAGACAGCACCTTCAAAAGAGGTTTGAGGCCACAATCCACCCTCAGCTTCAGCCAGACCAAATCATGGACACACACATGCCCAGTGTACTCAGGACGATCTCTGGACATGAACCCAGAACCTTCCCATGTGGGTCAGTCTCACAGATGGTCGTGTTTCATTGCTGCACCATCATCTGAGCCTTAATTCTCTAAATAGTCAACTGCCTAGCTAATGTAAATCCTTATATATAGCATGAAACAATATGCTGAAAAATGATGTCATTTCCTCTAAGAACTGGTGTGGTCTTTAAGGAGATGTAGTACACATAAAAGAACTTAAGAGAATGTTTTGGTACAAAGATAAAGGTAAACCCAAGTGTGTACACTGCCTTAGAGACTGAGCAAGTCCCTATGCCATGGTATTCAGCCCACTCTCCCAGTTACCATAGTCTGGTTTATTGATATCCTAAAGGAAGATTTGGCCACATTACTGGTTATGCAGATTCATCAGTTTCTCAGCCTGTCCCCTTTCCTCATGAGAATGGTGAAGGAAACAATTTGCAAAGTTCTTCAAAGCCACATCATCATGGTCTTAATACTAAGACATGGACAGGCAAATGTGGTAAGTGCCGAGGTCCCGGTGATCTGGCAATTGATAACAACCTCAGATTCCTGTGAGGGGAACCACTCATTGTGATCCAGGAAGATGATGTTGGAGTTCTCTGAGGAATCATTGAGGAAATATCTGAAAACAGGCTCCAAACAGCCAGTTGATCTACTGAGGTAGGGGATAAATGAGGTAGTGGCTGGGTTTCATGGAAGTATGTTTGAAACAGGCAGCCACAGTGACCTCTGCAAAGAACCTGTGGCCTATCTCTAAATTGATAGGGTTTTTTTTTTTTCCAGTTTATTTATTTCTTCCATGAGAGAGAGAGAGGCAGAGAGAGATAAGAGGGGACCAGCACCTCCAACAGGTTCTTCACATCTTTATTCACACACAGCCTTGATCAGTTAAATGCACATGCACCTAGCATGCATGAGGAGGGCTTAAGTTACGAAGCCAGGAAATTCCCATGTGAGTCCAGCATTGTAGACCATCGTGTTATCACTATGTAATAGGGGCTTCTCAGTGTATTCTTGATTTGCTTTTCCCTAAGAATACTACCCATATTTTCTTTGTGCTACTTACATATCTTCTTAAAGTATCTGTTCAAAACTTTTGTCCTTAGAGCCAGAGAGTGGAGCAGTGGTAATACAACTGAACCCACATGGACAGGTTTCGGGTTTATGCTCAAAACATCCTTAAGCATGTGATCCAATCTAGCTAAAGTTGGGAGTGGATTATAGTATAAACACCCTTTTGGGGATCCTGTCTCCCTTTCTCTGTCTCTATCTTATTCATAGGAAAAAATAAATTTAAAAAGAAACAACTTTTGCCCATTAAAAAAATGAATTATTATTTTTGTTTGTTTATGTTGGGTTTTGAGGGCTCTATATATATTCTAGATATTAGCCTTTTATCAGGTATAGGATTGTCAAAGATTTTTCTCCCAGTCTAGGTTGGTCTTTTTATTCTTTTTTAAAATTTATTTACCAAAGGGTGTGTGTACTTGCCAGAGGAATAGAGACAGAAAGGTAGAAAGCACTCAGCCATAAAAAACTGCAGGACACTGGTTTTTGACAAAAAGCGAATGAATACGGAAGATTTATTGCTGAATGAAACAAGCCAGGCTATGAAGGAGAGACACTGTATGTCTCCACTTAATATATAACAACTCCCCACACTCTATGGAACAAACAATGATTAGAGGATATAGAAACATGGGAAATGGTTACAGATACCAGATAAAGTGTGGAAAGAGGGTGGGAGAAGGAGGAGAGTGTGAGGAAAGACAATAAGGAGAGAAACAGAAAGGCAAGATATTTATGGGACAAAGAAATGGGTTATTATCTGTTGATGATAACGTGTATAGTATCCCCAACTGGATTAGTGAGAAATGTATTCATGTTGGACATTCACTTTACAAGCTAAGTGACATATGTTATTGAAGGTATAAAAGAAATTAAAATAAAATTTAAAAAATTATGATTGCCAGATTAAAAAAGAAAATTTTAAAAAGGCCCGAAAATCATGAACATTTGGGAAGAAACCAGAACACCATAGAT
This sequence comes from Tupaia tana, assembly GCA_026018925.1. Lineage (NCBI taxonomy): Eukaryota > Metazoa > Chordata > Mammalia > Scandentia > Tupaiidae > Tupaia > Tupaia tana. The sequence goes on from JAKSZU010000002.1 coordinate 75,916,487, forward strand.
TAGTCAAAACTATGGTAGGTAGATTTAAGTAGGTAGATAAATGATAGATGTGATAGATATAGATGTAAAATTTCTCTGTCATGGACAAAAAGTCCAAGAATCAAGAATGGTGGTGGGAAGCTTAGAAGATGAGCCATCTATTCTTGGGTGACCATTTTCCTTTAAGTGACATGCTAACATAAACTAAGTCTATGTGAGTTGGAAACTGTCTTGAAGACAATTTCCTTACAAGTGACACTGGACACATTTTAAAGTCGTGTGTTTTCAATGCTAAGAGTTGAAAAGAAACGGGAAGACCATCGTTAGGTCCTTCACACTAATGTGAAGGAATTTCCAGACTGGATGAGAGACAATGTCCCTCATGTTGAAGGCAGCATCCAGCTCCCAAAATTAATGGTTTCCAGACCACATATCATGGCATAAATAATTATCATAAGTTAATGATTTTCAAACAATATTGTACACAGTTTCAATTCCTAAATGTAAAAAGAATTCACATTTATTTGTTTTCTGCCTCAGTTCCTGCCCTAGTAGTGTACCACCTAGGAATGGATGGGAAAAATCATTAAGAACTTCCTGAATTCAAAAATTAAAGGTGTTCTTTCTCCACTTTTTCACTCTCTTGCTTATATAAACACATAATGATTTGGGGTAACTCAAGCGGCATTTCACACTTGACCAGCTCACTCTTCTATGAGAATTTTTTCTTTGCTCACATGAAGGGTCATATGAACTATTTCAGAACTCTGCAAGATGCAGCAATAAAAATGACTTTGGCCCAATATGTTTGCTTGTGAAGCTGATATCCACCCCAGATCAAATAGTTTTTACTCTATAAAGAAAGGGTTTGACCTGTTCATTTTTCCTAGCTTGTCTAAACATAGTAGTTCAGCAGAGAAGTGATCCAGATTTCAAGTGTAAGGACCTTATTATATATAACACACATGCTCACATTTGTACACATATGCAGCTAGTACGTACACACACACATACACACACACACACATACAGCCAGAACATATTCTGGCATTTATCCCCACTCTGACTAGCTTTGAGGCATCTGCTCTATTTCTGCAGAGGAGTGACCCAGAAAATAATCAGTGCAGGAAGGAAGGACAATCCTAGGATTTTTTTTTCCAGAGCACTCTGGTTCAGTAGGCACTACAATAAAAAAAAAATAAGGAAAATAATCAATTTTGCAGGGTATTGGTTATTTAGTTTTCATCCAGGAAAGTAAGGAAGAAAGAAAGGGGGACTACCTGAGGCCAAATGTCTGTGATTATGGGCTGGCAGGCTTCCAGAGATGCCAGACATTGACTTTGTTTTATCAGGATACTTCCTACATTGCTATTGAGAAGTATTTTCAACAATCTCATTTTTATTAGCCGCTTGTGCCCATTATGGTTTTCTACTTGCTAGTTTGTTATGGCTTTAACATAAATAAGGTTCTAAAAATGTCTCACATGAGGAGTTGCAGAGCTGGGTATGCTATCTAGATCATATAAAAAACCTATGTAAAGGACTTCCCTTGTAATAGGACTCTTTTATATTTAATAGAACTGTCATATAAACATATACTAGCATTTAAAATGCAGTTTCTGGGCTATAAAATAAACACCATTTCTAATATTGCTGTTGGCTTTCACATGCATGGAGCTCAGTTCATTAACTGTTCTGTACTCCATTTATGTGAAATGTGTTTTTACCACCAGAGCAACACATAAAGTGCATTGTCCCTGAAAGGCAGCCATTATCAAGGGAGGAATAGTGAAAGTCAGACATACCAAATGTTTGATGTGGATTCAAGCTAATCATAGTTAATTTTAATACCCCATACAGCGCCACAAACTTGGTAAGTTTCTAATAAATTAATATTGAGGATTATGACAGGAGCATTTGTACATTGAAATATAAATGTGAACGTGGCACATGGATATCATGGTGTTATTTAGAAAGGTCTGCAGGCCAGCAGTGATGTAATGGAATGCTCTTCAATGCTAAGGCCATAAAGGAAAGGTCCCAGGTTAGGACCCTGAGATCCTCCTGTATATGCTGGGCACACATGTATGTGCCCATGATTTTGACTTCCTCGGACTGGCGAGGATCATGGCATGAAGACTGTGTTGGCAGTGTTCCTCTCTCCTCTCCCCATAAAAGAAATAATTAAATAAGCTTTTTTTTTTTTTGGAGAGGTTTTCGCTATAGGGCGCGTGTGCTTGCCAGACAGACAGAGAGAGACAGAGAGACAGAAAGTGAGAAATCACCCCCCCAGGGGGGATGGTCATGCCGCAATCCCTTCTCCTCCATTCTCCTCTCGGGAACTTGGGCACGCACGCACACGCGCCCGGCGTGAGTTTAAGCCGCCGGGTCTGGGACGCGAACCGTGGTCGACTACGTGGGAGTCCAGTGACATAGCCATTACGCTAACTGCTGGTCCCCCCCCTTTTTTTTTAAAATAAGCTTTATAGAAGAAATATATTCATAATTAAACATGCACCTGGTAGTGACGCAGTAGCAAAACTTCATTTATTTTACAAAAGTGGATGAAAGTGGTTTCACATTGACTATCTTTGTAAAATTGAGTAAAACTTTACTACAATGTGCTTCTGTTTCCTCATTTGAAAAATGTAGATAATAATAATAAACTAAGTCACAATTTTCTGATAAATGAGTTAATACAGCTAAAGCTCTTAAAATATTGCCAGGCACACTATCAGTAATTCATGTTATTGGTATTATTAATTGAAATCAATTGTATTAATATTAATAGTAACTGATATTATTACTCTTCTAGAGTTTCACTTTAGATTCATTGAAAGTCAGTATTTTGTTGTACGTGTTGGAAACTTTTTGCTATATCCAATAGAAATCATGAGTGTGAATTTTATGATAGGTAAAGAATGCTGTGTTGTTTATGCATATAGAGCATTAATTAATGTAGATCAACATACCCATTAACAATTATTTTTTTGTTTTTAATTTTTATGACTTTGGAAAATTCAAAAGTGATGAGTTGTTATCACAATTTTGTTTTTGTTTTTTAAGAGGCACTTTTACTATATGGCATGTGCTGGGAAGTTATAGAGAGACAGAAAGCAAGAAATCACCCTCTAGGGGGGATGGCCACACTGCAATCCCTTCTCCTTCATTCTCCTCTTGGGATCTTGGGCATGCATGCACACGTGCCTGGCGTAAGTTTAAACTGCCAGGTCCAGGACTGGAACTACAACCAACTACATGGCAGCTCAGTGATGTAACAATTACACCATCTGCTGGTCCTGTTATCACAGTTTTAAAAAGTTCATGTGACTATAAAAAAGAAATGAACACTCTTAATAAATTACTAATTTTTAAAAGAAAACATAGAGACATTTGCAATAGTTGGGAATTTATAGTCATTTTGAGAATACGGTTCTAGAACATGTGGCTATTTCTGTATAATACAACACAGAAAAAATACCTGACAAAATAAAGACATAGACATAAAAATTAAAACTGCAAAACTTTTAGGAGAAAGCACAGGAGGATTTTTTTTTTATGATATCAGGTGAAGAGAAATTTATTAAACCAAATGCAAACCCCAAAACTCTGAAGGAAGTTTACTTATTAATATTTAAAATTTCTGTGTGGTAAAAGACAACATAAAAAAAATGAAAACAAGTCACAGAGTAGAAGATATCTGCAGACATATTAAAACCTCCTTTAGCCCAAATAGTATCTGGAATTCCTCAGGTATTGTAAACCAAAAGACAACCCAATAAAAAAGAGGCAAATGATTCACAGAGAAAAAAAAATGCAATGGTCAGTAAATACATAAAAACATTCTCAAACCTGCTATAATAAAAGAATATGCAAATAAAATAATAATCAGAGATGTTTTATTTCCAGCTACCACCAACTAACATGCATGAGTCTAAACCTTGTAACGTAAAACAACAAAAACGTAGAAAGATTTCAAAATTCTGTTTTAAGACCTAACAATCAAAATTGTTAGGACTTTAGGAGCCAAGATTCCAAAAAGAAGGAAAAAATGGAGAGGAAAGTTCATCATTCATTATTGCATGCATCAGTGAAATATTTTCTATTCCAAAACTTTCAGCCGAAAGGTTAAAAGTAAAAAAACTGGTCACTAGTGATTGAGAAACAATGCAGAGTTTACAATAGTCTCAAGGACTCCAAGGTAGGTGGGGGGAATGTTCACTTCAAGCCCTATTTTAGAAAAACCTGACTGAGTGCCCTAGATATTCCACTGAAACTCCAGAAAATCTTTATTCTTAGGCTAAGGAAACTGGATAGAGTATTTCTCACTATTACTGAAAAAGTACTCTGAATTAGTTCAATACAAGATGGATTAAGGTGAGCTACTTCTATGTTAATTGCTGCCTACCAGAAGCAAAAGTTTGTTCCCATAGCCATTAGTGCTCATAAGGGGAAAAAAAAAAAAAATAGAAATGTGGCAAATAGATAACTTAATGTCACATCTTAAGGAAATGGTAAAACAACAACAAAAATCTCAGAAATAAAAGATGAAAAAAATGAAGATTAAAGCTGAAATAAATAAAATAGTGAATAAAAGAACTACATAAAAAATCAACAAAACAGAAGGTTAATCTTTGGAGAGGATAAAAATGATAAACCACTATCTAGATTAATCAAGGAAAATGAGAAAGGAGCCAGATAGATAAAAATCAGTAATGAAGTTGGTAATGTTACATACATATTGTAATATATTAGAAATACAAAAAATTATCAGAAAATTCTGTGAGTGACTATAAGCCAAAAAACTAGAAAAATTAAATAAGTTGTACAAATTTCTGAACACGTACATGTTGTCAAGGCTGACTCAGGACCAAATAGAAAGAATAAGTAGACCAATAACAAGTTATGAGATTGAATAAATAGTCTCACAACGAAGAAAAGCCCAAGTGGAGATGGCTTCACTTCTGAATTCTACAAAAATTTTAAAGAAGAGCTAACTCTAATACCTGTCAAATTATTTCTAAAAATTCAAAAGGAAGGAACCCTCCCAAACTAATTCTATGAAGCCGCCATCACCTTGATATCAAAACCACACAAGGACATAACAACAAGAACAACAACAATAATTGCAGACCAATACTCTGATAAATATTGACTCAAAAAATTTCAGCAAGAATCTAGCAAACTGAATCCAACAGCATAGTAAGATTATACAACCAACCAGGTAGGCTTTATCCCATGGATGGAAGAATAGTTCAGCATATGCAAAACAATAGATGTACTACATCATATTAACGGAAAGAAAAATAAAGATTATATGATCATATCTACAGATTCAGAAAAAAACATTTGATAAAATACAACAGCCTTTCATGATCAAGACTCTCAGCAAAAAGAGGGTAGAAGGGGCATTCCTGAACACAATAAAAGCTATATACCAAAGACCCATTGCAAACATCATACTGAATGTGGAAAGACTGAAAGCCTTTCCACTAAAAACTGGGGAAGACATGGCTGCCCAACTTCTCTTTTTCAACATAGTGCTGGGAGTCCTAGTCAATGCCATCAGACAGGAGAGCAAAATGAAAGGCATTTAGATAGCAAAAGAAGAAGCTAAACTGTCCATATTTGCAGATGATATGATTATATACATGGAAAATCTAAAGGAATACACACAAAAAGCCTTCTAGAAATGATCAATGAATCAGGTATCGTAGCAAGATACAAAGTTTACTTCAAAAAATCTGTAGTATTTTTATACACCAATGGTACTGGAATAACTGGATATCCACCTGCAGAAAAATTAATCTGAATTCCTATCTCTCACCACTAGCAAGAATCAACTCAAAATGGACCAAAGATTTCAATATAAGGTCTCAAACTACAAAACTACTAGTAGAAAATGTAAGGGGTAACTTTTGAAGACATTGGAGTAGGCAAAGATTTCTTAAATGAGACCCCAAAGCACAGGCAAAAATTCCCAAAATAAACAATGGATTCCATCAAGCTAAAAAGCTTCCTCGTAGTAAAGGAAACAATAATTCGAGTGAAAAGAAATCTCAGAATGGGAGAAAATATTTGAAATAATTCTTTAGAAGATAAATTAAATCTAGAATATGTAGGGAACTCAAGTAGCTCAGCCATAAAACAATAAATAATCCAATTTAAAAACTAATAAATGAGGAGCCAGCAGGTGGCATAGTGATTAAGGCACTGGACTACAACATAGTCAACCATGGTTTGAGTCCTGGACCTGGTGGCTTGAAACTCATGCCAGGCACATTTGACAGAAAGTGGCCAAATATGGAGGATCTATTGATATGTGAAGTAAGCCAGGATATGAAAGAAAGATACCGTATATACCCACTTAATATATACCAGCTATCTGCAATTTATGGTAGAGATTGAAATACTGGAGGGTATAAAAGCAGTGAAAATAGCTATAGATGTGGAAGACAGTGTGGAACGAGGCAGGAGAAGGGAAGGGTATAGAGAAGGATAGCAAGGAAAAAAAAAAACAGAGAGGCACAGCATTAGGGGGACACAGAAATGGTTTATTACCTGTTGATGATAACATATATAGTATTCTCCTCTGGCCTGGTCTGAGAAGTATTTCATGTTGGGTAAATTCTTTTTACAAGCCAAATGATATGTAGTGATTGAATTATTATAATAATAATAATAAATAATCTGAAAAAATGATGAAAAGGTATTTGATGATTATTGTGGATGGTAATGTCTTTGTCTTTACTGATATGCATGGTATTCCTGCTGGAAAAAGAAATACACCATAAAGATCTATGTGATTCAATGTAATATAAAAAGCCTTATAATAATAGTAAATTAAATTAAATTAAATTTAAAAAAAAGAAACTCATATCAGGCACATGTGTGTGCATGCCCAAAACCCAAGAGGAGAATGGAGAAGGGATTGCAGCATGACCATCCCCCTGGGAGGTGATTTCTTACTTTCTGTCTGTCTGTCTTTCTGTGTCTCTCCAGTGAGCACACATACACCCTATAGCAAAAACAAAAACAAAAACAAAAACAAAGAAACAAACAAACAAAAACTCTAAAAACAATTTTTTAAAAGGGTAAATGAGCTAAATAGCTAGCTCCAAAGAAGACTTACAAATGGTCAAAAGGCTTATGAAAAAAAATATTCAGTCTCTTGTCATAAAGGAAATGCAAATTAAAACCACAGCGAGATACCATTTCACCCCTAGAATGACTAGGAATACAAAAAGAAAGAACAAGTGCTGATTAGGCTGTAGTGAAAAGGAAAGCCTCTTACACTGTTGATAGGAATGTAAAGTAGTACAATCTCTGCGGAAAACAGTATGGAGTTTCCTCAAAAATTCACAAATAGAACTAACAAATGACCCAGTAATCCCAATCAGAAAGACAGTTGCACATCCATGTTTATTGCAGCATTATTTTCAATCACTACAACATGGAACTGACCTACGTGTCCAAAAACTGATGAATGAGTTGAAAAACTGTGGTGCACATGTACTACAGAATATTACACAACTATAAGAAACAAGGAGATCCTATCATTTGACTCAAAGTGGAAGAATATAGATGACTTAATATTGAGCGAAGTGTGAGTCAGACTTTGAAAGATAGACATTGTATATCCCCACTCAATTTGTAGTGAGTGTCTGTACTCTATGGCAGAGGTTGAGAGCTCTGAAGATGTGATGGTGGAGAGGATGGGTATGGCTGCTAGAGACTGTAAGGAGGGTGAGTGGATGGTAGAGAGTGAATTAGAGAGGTTGGATTTGAGGTGCAAGGGGAGGGAAAACAACTGCCATGCGACCATGCTCCTTTGAGAGGGTGCTTTCTCTCCCTGGCCAGTGAACACACTCTCTGACAAACACATACATGCATAAACACACACAAAGAAGCTGCAGAAAGAATGTCTAAAGTATGGTGTCATTTGCATTTTTTTTTTTTTTTTGGAAAGGTTTTTGCTATAGGGCACATGCGCTTGCCAGAAAGAGAGAGACAGAGAGACAGAAAGCGAGAAATCACCCCTCACGGGGGGATGGCCATGCCGCAATCCCTTCTCCTCCATTCTCCTCTCAGGTATGAGTTTAAGCCAACAGGTCCAGGACACGAATCATGGTTGACTACATGGGAGTCCAGTGACATAGCCATTATGCAAACTGCTGGTCCCTGTTTTTTAAGAAGATACTGTTAATGATGGAAATATATGTATAATAGTAAAAGTACAGAATGCATGTAAGAATGATGATCTCACAAACTCCAATTATGACAAAATATTAACAATATTTAGGTTGGTATACTCATTTTGTTGTTTGTGGATTTTTTTTATGTTTAAGAAAATCAACAAGGGTGTCTAAAATTTTTTTTAAAGTGCAATGACCATATGGTGTAGATTTCTTGGATAACTGCAATATAAATTATTCTTTCTATTCTTTGTAAACTATCAAAATGTTCTGGGAATACCATTGCCTTTTAGATTGTTTCTCACATGCAGATTTGACATAAAAATCATTATCTCTGTTTTTCATCTAGAAAATATAGTTAGGGTGGTGGTTTACTCAGTTGGCTTAAGAGTCAAAGTTCACATTTAATTTTTCTAATAGTTATATGAGGGGACTTCAAAAAGTTTATGTAAAAATAGATTAAAGTATGAATTCATTTTGGTACAAAGAATTTTTAAATCTATGCATAGTTTTATTATAATACACATTTTTAAGAACTCTTTTATGTGTACATAAAAGGAACCATTTTACTTTTATGTAAATATGTAATTGTCCATTTTTCTCACTCTCCCATACTATCAAAATTTCTATCCTTTTCATCTAAAAGTGTTTCAGACTAATTTCAGTTGATCTGCCATTTTTTAAAAATTTGTTGTATCTTCAGTAGAAAATATTATTGACACTTTCATGGCAAAAATAAATAATGCAGATCTTATTGCATTTAGACTAGGTTGACTTTTTAAGCAAAGCGATTTCTTGGACTTGAATTTGTAGGATAAAGCTAGAAACCTGGCATAGCTTTGTTCTTCAAGTCTTTTTTAGATGGGATAGGAGAAGAGAAGGGCAACCAGACACTCCTTAATTGTTCCCCTTTGAAGAGAAGGAAGATAATGTGTTGAGTAGAGTCATTATAAAGTCAAGATATGTTCAGATGCATGTATAATAAGTCCTTAAACATTATCTTTCTTAGACTGATTTAAATTAAGCCTAGACACATTGCTTTTGTTTAAAACAATTTGCTAAGAAAAGCAGAATTGTTAATAGCTTAATTATTCTTTCTTCTTATCAAATTAATGATATATTCAAAATATATCTTGGGATTATTAGTACTTAATCTCATCTCTTTCATCACTTAAAGTTGGTGATTTCTCTAATACCTAACCCCTCTTATTAGACAGAAATAAAAAGAGGAGTTTTCTCTTGCATTTGGATTAAAATTACTGTTACTTAGTATAATTAAAACCATCAAGAGAGCTTCCATATTTTAACAATAGATTCTCTGCAGTACATGAGGACATTGTTCAACAAGAAAAAACAAACTAAGGACTTCATGAAAGGGCATTCTTGGATCAGAGTGAATTATAAATATAATGCTATCACTTTTAGATCCAACAACAGAAGAGACAAGATTTTAAAATTAAAACACTAAAATTGATTTATTGACATTATACTTGTTAAATTCAAGGAGTCTTCAAAACTTCATGAAAATGCATATTATAGTATAAAAAAATGGATTTCATTTTTTTGCCCAAAAAATGGACTCTTGCTTTAATTTCATTTTGTCATGAAATTTTCTCATACAGGTAAAACTGTTCCGCTTTAGAAATAGTGTCTCATGTAATGCAAGTATAAAAACACTTTCTTGAGGGCCATGCAAGGGGTAGACTGAGTTAACACATCCTATCAGAAACTCACTGGGTTCTTAGTAACCCGGAGGGTAATGATAACCCCAAGTCTTTCAGGCAGATGAAGTGCACTAACTTCATTCCTAGGTATTTACATAATAAGTGTATGGTGGCCGCGCCTGCCAAATTTCTTGTTTATTTCTCTCTTGTTTCTTTAGAAAGAATCGAAATAAATTTTTGAACAACTTTATTCTCCATCTCTGATCCTTCTCTAATCTATTTTGGCCTAGATTTCTCTAGAGAGAGTCCCTAAGATGAAGCCTTGTATGCAGTTGGTTTACTGGGGGAGAGATCCCAGGAAGAAAGGGAGGAGACTCAGGGAGTGAGATAAGGGAGGAAGGGAAAGGCCATCCAAGGGTGAATGTTGAAATGCTCATATTCTGGGGGGAGGAGAGGACTGGTCCTTCTAGCTCAGGAACCTCAGGGACTATGTCTCAAAATTGTCCAGCCAAGGGACAAAAAGAGAGGAGTATTTATAAACTGGCTCCATTTCCGTCATTAGTCAAGAGTAGTCCAACACTTCTAACTCCCCTGCCATTTTTATTTCTTTCTTTCTCTTTTTCTTTCTTCCTTCACTTTCTTTCTTTCTTTTTCTTTCTCCTTTCTTTCTTTTCCTTTTTCTTTTTTAAATTTTACCAGAGGGCACATGTATTTACTGGGAAGAGACAGAGTGGGAAAGTACACAGACACTTGCCATAAGCGTTGGTCATGCTGCAATCCCTTCTCCATTTCCTCCTCTATTTTTCAATTCTTTTAGGATTTTGGGAACTCACACACATGCACCCAGCACAGTTTTGAAGGTGCCAGGTCTGAGACTATGCTGTGGACCAAGTGGGATCCAGCTACCTCACCAACCAACATCAGCTGGCTCTCAACTTAAAAAAAAAAAATGCCAAAGGGCATGTGCACTTGTCAGAGAGAGACAGAGAGAAACAGAGAGACAGAAAGAGATAAAATAAGAAAGCATCTCCCCATGGTGCATGATCATGCTGCAATTCCCTCTCCATTTCTCCCTCCTTTCAGGATATGGGGCAAGCACACACATGTATCCTGTGTTTCTCAAGCCACAAGTCCTGGACTCAAATTATGTGGTAGGCCATGGGAATCTATGAAACCAGCTGACCCGCAATTCTGGTTGCTATATTCATACAAATATCACAGATGTTCTGGGGAAAGAAATGAGAGTTATGTGGTTCAGACCCAAGTGAGGTATTATTGAAAAACCCCTGAGCACAGCTGATGGAAATCTGCAGAAAGGATATGAAATGACATGCGAGAAACAAGCAATGGAGTCCACCCTTTGTGTCTTTCAGATCTGCTTGCAATGTAAGCCAAGGCCATCACAGAGTTCTCTTCTCAGTCATGACCAGCTGCAGTATCTATAAAGACTCTACAAGACACTTAGCCACCAAGCCACATTCCTTGCTGCTGCAGTTTATCCTCCAACTGAAACTGATACATCTCATCTCACTTATCTATTACTACTTCTAGAATTCTTCCACCCTGTGCCAGTGCCTCAGCTTGTCTAGGGTAACCTAACCCATCTTTCCCAAAGAGTCTGAGCCTTTAATGCCTTTCTGTTTTGAACTGTGGTTGCTACCAGTCCATGCACCATCAACACTGAGCACAGAAATATCAAGAGACATCTCAGAAACACCCTGTGGTCTAAACATACTCCTCTTTGTTCCTATCATGTAACAGTAACCCCGCATCTGCAAGGCAACTAGTCAATTACTTTAAGTAACCACTTTCTTTGCTGGCATGTGGAACCAAAGTAAGCAGGTGATAGGTGGAGTTTCAAGTTCAGAAGAATCTTTTCTGTATTTTCCAGTGGAACTGTTTCCCTCCTGGGAACTGGAACTGATCTAGGGAGCAAGAAGATGAAACACAATTTCTAGTAGAGGTTCACTGTCACGTTGAAAGAGTCCTGTACCACTCTGCTCTTTGGTTTCCAGAATCAAGTATTCTAGAGACTTGGCACCAAATGTCAGGTACTAAATGGCAAGCATACAACATCCCAGAAGGCAATCTTGTTGGTGCCTAGCTGAGCTGCTTCTGAGCAGTGACCTTGATCTGAATCACTGTTATATGAAGACCATGGCAATGGACTGGTATTTTGTAATTTCTCCAATGTTGGTACCAACTGAGACGCGCAGATAGGAAGTGCATATTCTATCCACTGTAGGTGTCAAGTCTGGTCAGGATACATTACTGTCCCTCCAGAGTCTCATATAATTGATTCCTTACTCTACTCTCCTTTTTTAAAGCATTTTCCATTTGTGATTATTTTACATAATTTACTTTTTCTTTTACCATATCTATTGTTTATGATTCATCTTCTGATTGCTCACTCTGCCCTATCCCCACTTGAATATAAGTTCCAAGAGGATAGAGGCAGTGGTTTCTTTCCTTCGGTGAAATATCCCAAGTATCTCAAATGTCGTCAACATTTTACTTCCCAGTTAATTGGATAATTATCTCTTGATTTTGAATCAGAAGTGTGTATTTTTAAAAAATAGAACCAAAGGCCAGATGGTGACCCAGCAGTAACGTAGCACCGTGTTCCTGGACCCACTTGGGAAGGGCCCAGGTTAGCATTCTGAGACCTCCCCATGCATGGCTGAGTATGCACATGTCCACAACCCAGGCTAGCTATGTCTGGAGGTGGATTGTGGCATGAAGACCCTGTTGGGGTTACCCTTCCTCTGCCAAGGAAGAAATGAATGTATAAAGTTAAAAAAAATAAAAAAGAAAGAAAAGTAGAGTCAAAGTCATTTTTCCTGGCCATGACATTGGGGACCTCACATTTAGTTTTCGAGGACAGAGCTTGTAGAGGAGCCCCAATGTCCAGCATCCCACAAGCTTGTGGCCACTATCAGTGACCAGGCTAACCTTTGGGCCACTTCTGTGACTGGAATTCAGCTATGGATTTGGCTTGGTGTTTTCAGAGTACCTGCCTGTTTCCTGTGACCAGTTCTGGAGCCATCTCAGTTATCTTGTGACACAAAATTCTTTCAGATAGTTACCTTTCTGCTTATATCAGACAGTGAGGGCCACTATTTCTTTGTTAACAACTAAGAATGCTTAACTTTGGCCTTTTGAAAGTGGATGAGGAAATCTCATCCCATAGGTCTGGAACAGTATCACAAAATCTTGGAAAAAATATTACAAGATGAGACAGTCCACCCAACTGACTGTCAACATATTATGTAGATTAAATAACTGATCCAGAAACTCATAGAGGAGAAATCCCCAAAATGTTGAGACTTCAATGCTCTTCTTTCTTCCTCCAGCATCACATAAACAGCCTTCTACCTTACTTCCCTTGGTAGTGCTGGCCAGGAAGGTGCAGCTGTGGAAAGTCATCTCTTTTTAAAAGCCATCACTTGGACTAGTGGACTATAAAGGGCCATGCCTGGGAGAGCCCCAGCATGCGTCCATATGGTTTGTGAGTCTTTTTCCCTGTGACATTTTTATGAAGGTTATGTATATGGCCCGTTCATCTTCATTCTCCCAGTGCTAATTGCTGTCTACTGGACCCTGCTACTGTGTAGGGAGACTACATGCTTCCCCTGACACTGCCCCGGCTGCGGTGTGCCACATGGCCCTGCTGTCCTCAGATAAGAACCTGCTGCTGTCTGACCACAACAGCTGGAAATGTTCTGCCTTGAAGAGCTTATCATGTTGAGACTCAACTTGAGCTCTGACACAGCCGACAAGCACACAGAATGAGCAGATTCTGTGGGGGCAGCTTAAGGCAACCAAACCCTCCACCTCCTGTTGGACAACTTCAACATGGTCAGAGTTGATAGTGTAGCTTGATACTTCCTGCAAAGAAAGCATTGTGTTGAAGGCAGCAAGAGGTTCAGAAGAGACACAACTGCAATTTCCCTAACAATTGAGCTTTCTTTGGATGACTGCAAGTTCTCTAACAACCAGGCTTTCTCTGGGCCTCTCAGTTATTTATTTTTCCTTGATTAGGAGTAGGAAGAAATAAAACAAAAAAAGGACCCTTAGGTTCTTCCTTCTCCTTTATCTCTTTAATAGGATATTTTATATACACAAGAGAATATGTGTGACCTCTTCACAATTTACAATGCACTCACCATCCAAGAATGATCAGCATCACCAGGAATTGGCCTTCACTCAGATGCTCTTTGCCAGTCCCACTCCTTTACCTCACCCTAAATTGATCAGTATCTGATTTTATTTATTTATTTATTTTAAATTATATTCATTTTTTTTCTTCTATGAGAGAGAGAAAGATAGAGACAGGTACCCTCAACAGGGTCTTCATGCCTTGAGTCACCCACGGTCTCAGTCAGAACGAATCATGTGCATATACATGCCTGCCCATTGAATGCTCAGAGAGGTCCTAGGAGGCAAATTCAGGATCAGATGGATGGACTGAAAAAGTGTGGAACATATACTCTATGGAATACTACTCAGCTGTAAAAACAAACAAACAAACAACAACAACAACAAACATCATGGCATTTGATAGAAAGTGGACAATAAGGATGATTTACTGGTGAGTGAAGCAAGCCAGCCAAGCCATAAAAGACAGACATTGTATGTCTTCAGTTAATATATACCAGATGTCCACACTCCATGATGGAAACTGAAAGATTAGAGGACATAGAATCATGGAAAATGGTTACAGATTCTGAAGATAGTGTGGAAAGAGGGTGGGAGAAGGGGGAGTGGGAGAGGAAAGAAATCAAGGAGAAAAATAGAGAGGCAAGACATTTGTGGGACACAGAAATGGAGGATTATCTGTTGATGAAAATGTGTATAGGGTCTTCAACTGGACTGGTGTGAAGTATATTCCTGTTGGGTAAATTCACTTTTTAAGCTTTAGTGATGTATAGTAATTGAATGTATAAAAGAAGTTAAAATTTTTAAAAATTCAGATATTTTTCTATGTGGGTCTAGTTGCATAACTACTGCACCACTGTTTGACCCCCAGGGTTCAAAACATTATGATTTTTATTTCCTACTTTCAGAAATGATTCTATCACAGCATAGAATTTAGTTTCTGAGTTCTCTAAAAATAGCCCCATGCTATCTATAGCTATCTGGGTCTTACTTTTTTTCTCACTGAACATTATGCTTCTTAGGTTCATCATTGCTATTCTGTGGAGGAGAGAGAATTCACTTTCACTGTTGTAGATGAAGCCTTTGTATGGCTGGACCACAATTTCTTTATTTATATTTCCATTAATATTCAGGTAGTTTCTCTCTTCTTAGAAATCTGAAAAAATGCTCAAAAATCTGAGTATTCTTGCATGTGGCTCCTGGTGTAGCTGGGCTACTTTTTATCTAGTAATTTTCATGTTTCACTTCACTAATTACAGACAAATTATTTTTTCAATGTAACTTCTCTATTTAACCAGCTATATTTGATTACTCAGAAAATTTGTTTTGTGAGTAAGAGAAATTATTCCTAACTTAAGAGAATAAATTAATTAATGCCACTCTCATAGAGAAAACTGCTACTAGCTACCAGCTTACGTATTTGAATGCATCATTGTTTTTTTTCTTTTAATACACATTATTCAGTGGTTGCTTAAGAGCAAGATCCACCATATCTGTTGGAGTGGGAATATAAATGACTCAAAGAGAAACACAGATCTACTGCTTTCATGGACCATCCCAGAGCTCTCCATCTCTCAAAGACAATAATTTTGAGTCTCCCTGCCTCCTGCATTGATGATAGAAAAGACAGAAAGCAGACAATGTTTTTCTGGGCTTCTGCACTGCTTTGGGGCTGGTGACAGCCCTGTGCTGTATGGTCCTACACCTGTTCCTGACATTTATAACTCTTGAACTTGCGTTTTTCAGGAAGAGGAATGTGGGTATATATGAAGAGGAGATTTTTGGAGAGATTTTTTGGTATAGGGCATGTGCGCTCACCAGAAAGACAGAGACAGAGAGACAGAGAGACAGAAAGCGAGAAATCACCCCCCCCCCAGGGGGGATGGCCACACCACAACCCATTCTCCATTCTCCTCTCAGGATCTTGGGCATGCATGCACATGCGCCCGGTGTGAGTTTAATCCACCAGATCCAGGACTCGAACCACAGTCAACTACATGGGAGTCCAGCGACATAGCCATTATGCCAACTGCTGGTTCCATATCTTTTTAATGATACTATAATACATGTGTTACTCTCAGAAACAAGGCGTCGAGTCACTAATGTCCTATTCTGTTCTTCACTAATGGGAGAGGGCTAGTATTCATCAGTCAAGGCTGTACGTAGAAATTTCACATGGTGAGAATTTCAAGCTAGACAGGGAAGAGAACAGGTAGAAAGGCAAGTGAAAAATGTAATAACACCAGCTGGCCCCCAATGTTGACATAAGTTAGAAGCTAATGCAAATCTCATTTTGAGAGAATTTAGACAGAGAATTGTGTTTGCTGACTTAGTATATGGATTTAAAATTCTTCCCAGCAAACCTATAAATCCTACTTTTTTTTTCCTTTTTATTTAATTTAATTAATTAATTAATTAATTTTTGCTATAGGGCACGTGTGCTCGCCAGACAGACAGAGAGAGACAAAGAGACAGAAAGTAAAAAATCACACTCCAGGGGGGATGGCCACACGCTGCAATCCCTTCTCCTCCATTCTCCTCTCGGGATCTTGGGCACGCATGCACACATGCCCAGCGTGAGTTTTAAGCCACCGAGTTCGGGATGCAAACCACGGTCGACTACAAGGGAGTCCAGTGACATAGCCATTACACTAACTGCTGGTCCCTGTAGTTCATTTCCTAAAACCAATCCAAATTGTTCTGGCAATGCCAGATTTTCTCTGAACATTTATTCTCATCTCAGAGTCTAAGACAGTTATGTGCTGCCTAATGACATTTGGTCAACACAGACTTCAAATATTGATGATGGTCTCAAATGGAGCACAAGTAATATCATAAAGCCTAGGAGTGTAGTAGTCTATACCATCTAAGTGTATGTAAGTACACTCTGCACAATGATGAAATCACCTAATAACATTTCTCAGAACACATCTCCATCATTAAGCTACACATGACTGTGTATTTGTTTTGCCATCTGTAATCTATAAATAGGCTATGAGGGCAGCCCATAGTCCTTTGAAATGGAACCCAAAATTGTGTGAGATGATGTACATTTGTGTTTTATTCTACTAGAGTACATATTCTTCCCTTTCTGATTGTCACAGATTAGTCAGCAGAACTTTACTTTGTTTTTGTTTTTTAAGAATTATTTATTTATTAGTAGTATTATTTCAAAATCTGCAATAGGGCATGTGTGCTCACCAGAAAGAGACACATGCACAGAGAGAGACAGAGACAGAGACAGAGAGAGATAGAGAAAGAAAGCCACCAGGTTTGAGACCTGAACTTCGGTCAGACATGTTGGAGTTCAGCACCTTAACCACCACACCACCTATTGGCCCCAAAACTTAGTTTTATCACAGAATCATAAGCAATTCCTATTGATGATTTTCTTATTCTTATAGTGACAAAACTGAGTTCCAGGAAGATAAGTGATTTGTCCCTGGTCACATTGGTAGAGCTGGTAATTCCTTGTCTGGATTCAAAACCTCTAGGCTTTTACTATCTACAGGATAAATTCCAAACCTCCCAGCCTGACATTCAAAGCCAACCTAACCACTTGTCCAGCTGGGTCCTGAGCATGGTCAACTGCTCTAATCAGCTCATTTCCTTTACTACCTCCAGAACCCATTGGACACATTATTACCTCCAGGTTAATAAGTCTTGCTCTTTTCCTAGATCAGAATGGTTACTGCCTCTTTAAATCCCACAGATTCTATATTATATATTAGAGAATAAATACATAAGCTATGCCCTAAGTGATACATATAAAATATTTTCAAACAATATTTCTTACTTTTCTTCCTACCTTGAAATCCCATTAAACAAAAACAACCAGTTTCAATTCCTAACCATGTCTTCTGTTGTATATCTCCAGATTTTTTAGTAACATATTTTGAAATAATATTTCTTCACGTATTAATATAAACACAAGTATCTATGGACTGCCTACAATAGAAGATCAGAATTCTAACTCTCAGCCTGCCACCTGCCACATAGAAATTGCTCTTCCTGGGCCCAGCATGTGGTTATGGCACTGGATTACAACATGACTGACCACTATTTGAGTCCTGGACACTGCAGCTTGAAAATCATACTGGTGCATGTGTGTTCACGCCCAAAATTCCAAGGAGGAAAGAGAGAAGGGATTACAGTGTGGCCATTCCCCCCCAGGGGGTGATTTCTCACTTCCCCTCTCTCTGTATCTCTCTATCTTTTCTCTCTGGCAAGTACATGCACACTATGACAAAAAAAAAAGAAAGAAAGAAAGAAAGAAAGAAAGAAAGAAAGAAAGAAAGAAAGAAAGAAAGAAAGAAAGAAAGAAAGGAAGGAAGAAAGAAAAGAAAAGAAAAGAAAAAGAAAAAGAAAAAAATTGTTCTTCCCGTTCTTCTGTTCATAATATTTGGTCAAGTCGACATTTAGCATATTAGATTGTACCATACAATGGAGAGTTGTGGTTCAATACTTTCAAAGTTTCAATTACACAAAATGGGTAAGTTCTAGAGATTTGCTGTACAAAAGTGTTTAGACTTAACAAAAGTGGATTATACAGTTAAAATTTACTAGAGGGTATATCTTCTATTAACTGTTTATATACACACAAAACAGGATGAGGAAACTTTTTAAAGTGATGAATGTGCTTATTACATTGATCATGTGATGAATTCAGGTATATACATGTGTCCAAATTAATCAAATTGTATACATTAAATATGTGCAGTATTCTGTATCAGTTATGCCTGTATATGTTCTATATATCAATAAACTGTCCAAAATTTATAGTAGCTCGTTAATCTTATGAAATCTAGGTCCTGTATGAATATTGTTGAAGTAAAAGTCTGGGAACCAAAATACAAAAAGCAAACAAAATCAACATAATGCCCTCACTTTCATATAAAATGAAAGTAAATAGAAACATGGTAATTTATATTAAAATTAAGCTGAGTCCTGTATGTATAGGCAGGGTCCCAGTTACTACTACTGCATAACAATCCTAAACTTAACACAAAATAATGAGCATTTTATTATGCTTATAAATTCTGCCTGTTAACAATGCAGAAAGAGCAAAGCATTGAGAGTTTATCTTACCTCTGCAATGTCTGAGGCCTCAGCTAGGAAGACTTGAGAACTAAGAGTGACTCAATGGCTGCAAGTCACGATCATCTAAAAGTTCAATTACACACATGTCTAATGGGTGATTTGGGCTATAAGTTGTGACTTCAGCTGAGACTGTTGGCCAGAACATGTGCAAATGGACGGTGTGGTTGCTTAGGCTTCCTCATGGCATGGTGGCTGGGATTTCAACAGCATCCAGGACAGCTCTGTGGATGCTTATCACCTTTTATGGCCTAACCTTTGAAATCACATAGCAATGCTCTTTAGTCATATGCCCAGGTAGATGCAGGCTGGACTTTACATCTCAGTGCGATGGGTGCCAAAGTCGTTCTAAGCAGAATATATGGGATAAAGAATATTGTTATGGTTGTTTTTGGAAAATATTACCTGTGATGGGTTGAAAATAAGATATTTCTATACAAACACAATTTCTGACTCTGTCAAGAATTAACCTTTTGGCACTGTGTGAAACCACTGGTAAGAAAGGTGACAGAGATTATGGGACCATAACTTCACTTTGAAAAGATTCCTTCTAAGACAGTGGTGAATTGAGCAAATATAGGTAAGTCCCTCCAAAGGCTCTAGCAATAGTCAAGATGAGAAATGATAGTAACTTCAGATTAAGATTGAAGCAAAAACTACATGGGTTTTGTAAAAGTTTTGGAGATAAAATCTATAGGATTTATTAGTGGATGGATACAAGAAAGGGTGTTGAAGAAGATGAACATATCAAGGTGTCAACAATGATTACTAGTCTTGTTTGAATAATTTTCCTAAAGTCATGGGGAAAGAGGTTTAGGGAAAGATAGTGATTCAGTTTTTTATTTTGACTCATTAAAATCACCTTCACAATCTTCAAAACTATTGCTTCTGTAGAAAGTACAGCATCAGCTGAGTGATTGATTCAGTAATGAATCATTTTAGCAAATGAATAGAGAAAAGTATGTTGTTTTTCAAATCTCAAGGAAAAGTATGTTGTTTTTGAAATCTCAAGGAAAAGTATGTTGTTTTTCCAATCTCAAGGAAATCATCTCTCAAGATCTCGAGTCGAACTCTTCTTCATCATTGTGTTATATTATGCAGTTCTGCCCTGCATTGATTTCGTAGTTTATAATTTTAAGTATCAGAATTCAATTGTACCTAGTGGAATTTTCTCAGAATAAAGTGAAGGTAATTGATAAAATTTAGCCAGAAAATCTGACTGGAATGAATATTCAGAAAAGCTGTCGTGACAATGGTAAAAGTAATTGTCACATAGATGACTTGCCTAATCATTCTCAGCTTGCTGCAAAAGAACATGCTTAGGGAGGAAAGAAAAATAGGAAAATAGAATGACAGGAAAAATAATCTGGAGGTTATTGTATTCTGGGTCTTTCTCATTGCCACTGTTTTCTGTAACAAAGCACCAAAGGAAAACAGAGATTTTTTTTTTCTCGTGGATTTTGTTTTGCTTGAAAATAACATGCTAGAGAACATACACTTTGCGACCAGTACTATGAGTGTTTGTTTTATTTATTTATTTTTCTTTACAGAGGAGGATTATTTCGACAACAATATTGTCAGCAAACAATTTGTACAAAAGATAAATCATTAAACTTTCCACTTTAAAATGTTCAATGGGTGGTTAAACTGCAAAATCCCAAAAGCAAATTGCCAACCAGCCATAAATCCATAGCTCTTCAAGTTTCAGAATTTTATTTACATGAAATGCAACTGTATACTTTTTTCACATTTTCTGTTACTGCTTTTTACAAAGAATTAACTTAAAATACTAAACAGAAAAGAAAAATGAGAAACTGCTGATTTTATACTATAGGAACAAATTAGAAACTGGGTGTTATATTGTATTTACTGTATTAATAATCATGTGTATACTATATTTACTTCTGTTTACAGAATCTTAATTCATATATGTATTTTAGGAAAAATGTGACCTTTGAAGTCAAGATCTATGTTTGAGTAAGTGTGACTTTGGGAAAGTACTCACTATTTCTTTGCTTTGGCTTCTCTATCCATAAAACAAAATTTGCAAAACTTCCATAGCAGGATTGTGGTAAGATGTGAAATAACAGATGTGAAAAACCTGCCTATAGTTTGAATGTGTCCCTCCACCAAATTCATGTGTCTGAAAAAATTGGTTGCTATAGTGATGGTATTAAAAAGGTAGGAACTAGGACCAGCAGTTAACGTAATGGCTATGTCGCTGGACTCCCACATAGTCGACCGTGGTTCGTGTCCCGGACCCGATGGCTTAAAACTCACGCCGGGCGTATGTGCGTGCGTGCCCAAGATCCCAAGAGGAGAATGGAGGAGAAGGGATTGCGGCGTGGCCATCCCCCCTGGGGGGTGATTTCTCGCTTTCTGTCTCTCTGTCTCTCTGTCTGTCTGGCGAGCGCACGTGCCCTATAGCAAAAACCTCTCAAAAAAAAAAAAAAAAAAAAAAAGGTAGGAACTTAGAATTTGAATATGGGTAGAATCTGCAAAGTATTGGGTATCAGAAAATTGATGATGTTTTTCTCTATGAAAAATGCATTATGACAGTTCCAAAGACCCAATAGTTAGAATTAAGATAAGGTCATTAGCATAGGGCCTCCATAATTGAATCCTGGTGGTTTTATAGCAGGGAAAGGCACAGACACAGACCCATATACTTGCTCTGTCTCACTATATGTTGCCCTGCACCATCTTGGAACTCTGCAGAGAGCCCCCACCAGCAATAAGACCCTTACTAGATGTGGCCTGTTGACTAAGACCCTTACTAGATGTAGCCTGTTGACTATGGACCTCCAAAACCACGAGCTAAATAAACTTCTATTCTTTATAAATGATCCAGAGTCAGGCATTTCTGTTATTAGCAACAGAGAACAGACTAAAGTAGGATCTAAACACTGTACTGGAAATATGGTATGTACTCAGTAAATGTTTATATATTATTTTTAAATAATTATTTAATTTAATTTAATTTATTATTATTATTTTTAATTTGCTATAGGGCATGTGTGCTCACTAGAGGGAGATAGACAGAGAAAGCAAGAAAGAAAGCCAGGTCTGGAACTTAAACCATGGTTGGCCAAGTGAAAGTCCAACTCTTCAACCACCACACCACCTACTGACCCTATATATTATTTTTATTACTGTTATTACTAATTCATTGTTAGTATTGATTATTTAACCAAAGACTCATTCCAATGAGACAGTAGATTTGATCATCTTTCCAGAAGTATATTCTAAATGATGATGATAAAGACAGTTACGGAAAACCATCTTGATGTGTTTATCACCTGCAGCACATATGGTGAGTATTGCATCCTTAGAAAACTTCTGGGTCTTAAATACACACTAATTTTGAATATAGAGAGCCTGTTCTCAAGTGTTTTTTTTTCACATTATTTATTATTATTATTATTTTTTGTATATACTTTCAATCATATTGTTTGGCTTACAATGAGACCATTTCAATATGTGAATATTTCTTCCCAGACCCGTTGATCAAAATATCTTCAACATATAACACCACACCTCCCCATCCCCGTCAATGCTCTACCTCTGTATCCCTTCTCCAAATGTCCTTCGTTAGGCCCCACTCCTCCACATACACCTCATCTGACATTCACACCCATCTCTTGTGTTTGTTCAACTGTTAGTCAATCAGTTTCAGTCATAGAATGCAAATGGTATATGTTAAGTGGGGACATACAATGTCTCTCCTTCATAGCCTGGCTTGCCTCACTCAGCAGTACATCTTCCATATTCTTCCACTTTCTGTCAAAAGCCAGGGTTCTGTTGGTTTTTATGGCAGAGTAGTATTCCATAGAGTATATGTGCCACAGTTTTTCAATCCATTCCCCCATACAGGGGCATTTGGATTGGTTCCGTGACTTAGCAATTGTGAATAGTGCCGCAATAAACATCGATGTGCAAGCACTTTTCCAATGAAGAATTCTTCTGTCCTTTGGGTAGATACCAAGGAGTGGGATCCCTGGATCACATGGCAGATCTATCTGTAGATTTTTGAGGAATCTCCAAATTATTCTCCACAGTGATTGGACCAATCTACATTCCCACCAGCAGTGTAAAAGAGTTCCCCTTTCACCACACCCCCGCCAACACTTATCATTTTTTGTTTTTTTTAATATTAGCCATTCTGACTGGGGTTATATGTTTAAAGACAATGTTTTACTAGAGGAAAGAAAAGTATAGCATCTGTATCACCTTTCAACTTAAAATTATTATCAAAAGTTCTCATCCTGTGAATAAACTAGATCTACTGAGATACACAATGTCAAATGTAATATTCATGTTGCTATTCTTGAGATAGAATCTTTTCAGGGTCTCATATATACAAGTGTGTGTGTGTACAGACACATAAATATCAATATATGAAAGAATATTAATATTGAATAGAATTCTAATGTATAAAATTCTGTTGAAAAATTAACTTCAGTAATTTGAAAATTTTAGTTTTCATTTCTTACAGCAAATTGTTAAAACTTGTGTCAGTACCTGTTTTACATATAATTTGATCTACTTTGTTTACATTATAATGACAATTAAGTCCTCTTTTTTGTGAGCATGAGAATGGAAATCATAATACATGTTTATAAGAATATAAAGTTGAAATCCTTCTACTATAATTCTTGGCATAAAGTATAGGTTAAATAAGTTTTTGTTCAGTAAATTGTTTCCACACTAAAGCAAACAAAAATATTATATTTATCGATATTAATAGCCCTTGAAAGTCTGCTGTCCAACTGGTGTTGGTATTCAGTTGTATAAATAATATGATAATTTTATTTTTGTGCTTTTTTCTTAATGAGAGATGAGAATCTCAGTGTTCTATGAAAATTTAGTGGAAAGTTATAAAAGATATTCTTTTATTTGATTCATTGTTATTATTATAATAGAACAATCATATTAAAATAAAGGAGTCTTGGCTCAGCTCGGTGGCACAGCTGGTAGCAAACTGAACACCTGAGTTGAAGGCCACATGGCAAACCATACATTTGATTCCCCAGGTCAGCTTCAAAACACAAAGTAGGATAGTAGTAGCATGACTACTACTTGCCTAGGTTATGTCTACATCTCCCTTTCTCTCTCTTTCTTTTTTTTCCCTCTTTCTCTCATATGCATGCACATGTGCTCTCTATCATTAATAAAATAAATAAATTCAAAGAAATATGGGAGTCTTGTGCACATGAGATATTTTCTAAAAAGTTTCTGCAGGATGAAAAAGTATCTAGACAAATTCATAAATCTTATGATACTGTCAAAAGAGAATTTTGGAAAGTATTATTGTTCTACCAAAACTAAATTAGAGTCAAATCATAAACAAATTCAGCAATAATGTTTGAAAATTGAGGTGGGCTATGATTTTTAGTCTTTGGTCTATTCTAATTTGCACTGAGTTAAACTAATAGCTAGTACCGATAATAAAATATGGCCATGTTTAAAGATATTCTAATACTTATGCTAATTTGTAAAACATTTTCATGTTGAAGATAATTAGTGCAATAACTGAACAAGGAAATGTAGTCAGAGTAGAATTTGAAAGACACATATATACTGTAATCATTTTTCTTTTAAAGAAGGTCTGTGTTCAGAATGAATTTTCTCATAAGGAGATATTACATCATTTGAGGAGCTCTTCAAAATACATATTATGAAAAACCTATGCATGGATTTCTTCTCTTTCTTTGGCCCCCCAAATAAATGTCTGCTTTAATCACCATTTATCCACAAAGTTTTTGAGGTTCTCTCATGTAAATGATATGACTGTTAAGAGTACAACTGCACGATTTGATAACATTTATCAGATTATGTGGTCCTTGTATATTATCTAGATTGTGAGGACCTGAGGACACTAGACATGATTCTGATTTTGCTGTCCTTGGAACATCCTCAGTCATGACAGTAACAAGTAGGCATGTAGAGAATAATTAGTATTTTTTTTTTTTTTATTGCCAGAGGACACATGAGTTTGCCAGGGAGAGACAGAGAGAGTGAGATAGGGAGGGAGAAAGCACCCCTGAATGGAGTGGTCATTCTGTAATCCCTTCTCCATTTCTCTATCCTGTAAGGTTTGGGGGCATGCATGTACATGTGCCTGTTGTGTTTTTCAAGCCATAGTGGTAGGATTTGTGATTGGCCACTGTGGCTGGTACCCAGCTCTTTTAATCAACAGGTCACAGGTCAGGCTCTAATTAACATACTTCTTTTTAAATTATTATTTATACAGTATTTAGATTGTAAAGGGACTTTACCCAGTATGATATACACCTCAGAATTCTTTTTTTTTTTTTTTTTTTGAGAGGTTTTTGGTATAGGGCACGTGTACTCACCAGAAAGAGAGAGACAGAAAACAAGAAACCACTCCTCAGGGGGAAATGGCCACACCACAATCCCTTCTCCTCCATTCTCCTCTTGGAATCTTGGGCACGCACGCACATGCACCCAGCATGAGTTTAAGCCACCAGGTCCAGGACTCGAACCATGGTAGACTACATGGGAGTCCAGTGACATAGCCATTACGGCAACTGTTGATCCCACCTCAGAATTCGTAAAAGAGCTAATGTTTTCATCAGGAGCAACAGCCACGCTTTCCCTATTCCTTATATTCTATACTGGATTTAGGTTAATATAATCACTTTCTAGAATCTCTTGCCAGCAGGATTCGAGTTCAGACTCTGCCTCCAAGAGACACTTGGAGGAAGTGTGAGAAAGTGGCTTTAGCACATAGCAAATGTGAGATTCTGTGTGGTTGCTGGCAATTTCCTTTAAACCACTTACTGAGGGTGCAGGCAGCAAAAATCTTGGCTATCATTTCTTGTGATTTCTGAAAGCTACTGTGAAACAAACAAAAACAAAAACAAAACAAAAAACCCTACTGTGGCTTTCCTTGGCAACTAATTCTTTATATCCTGTAGATTACTACTGGTAACACTTAAAGTGGTTTCCATATTACTGATGCATCTATGATTTAAAATACAAAGTAAAGTATCACCATGAAGTTACTTTAAGAAGACATTTTAGTTAGGGATGAACTAAGGAAAGTAACAATGTGCTTACTATAAGGCAATCTGATTTTGCACCCCAAATCTGAAACCATTTAAAAATAAATTTAAAATGTCTGACTTTATCTCTTCATATCAATTATCCTGTGTGTTAAATATAGATACTTGCAAAACTCTCAATTCATTGAGTTCACATGAGGGTTAAAACCATAGAATTGAAAAAGTTGTAAAGAATAGAAATCCAATTATTGTCACATTTTTAAGTTTCTCTTACTTTTCTTCATTTTAATTATTTTTTGTATATTCTAGACTAAATTAATTCCCTAGTAATATTAATGTGTACCTTTAAAAAAGTCACTTTACTTGATGTCTCAATTGTACTTATTGTATGGTAATCAAAACTCTATAGAAAAAACACATGGCAGATTTCTGTCGAAAATAAAATGTATAATTCCTTCACCTACATCTATTGAAGGAGTATGATCCATTCATTAATTATCACTTACTTCTTCATGATTTTCTCAAACTCTCATACTAGTGTTTTCATTGCTTTTTTGTAAGATTTATAGCAATTGCCTTCATCCTTGAAGATATTTTACACATAATCTGACTTGTTCATATCTTCATCATCATCCTATTTCCACTTACCGCAACTATAGTCTACTCACTGTATCCTTTTATAATTAATTATATAAAAAGCACATATTTTAATATAAAATAGTTAAACATTTCTTCTATGGAAGTCATTTTTCTAGAAGTAGTAGAACATGGCTACAAAAAGTTGTGAACTTGAGTTAAGAGACCTAGGATCCAGAGCTGCCTGTGTCACTAACTGGATCATGGGTAAATTGCCTGTCTTATGATCTGTAGAAGTAAGGCATTAGACTATATTGTGTCTATGCCACTTTCAACTGTGAATTTTTTTTATTTATATATTCACTGAGCATCTTCTATCGCAAGATTCTGTTCTAAGCATTATGGTAAGATTTTCTAAAGAATACATACACATAGAGCCTGCTTAAGATTGTACTCAGGCCAGCTGGAGGCATAGAGGTTAAGGCACTGGATCCCACATGGCCAAGTGCACAGTCCCAGTCCCAGTCCCTATGGTTGGAAAAAATATGCAGGAGTATGTGTACATGTGTGCTCAAAATCTCAAGGAGATAATGGAGAAGAGATTTCAATGCAGTCATTCCCCTCAGATGGGGGGGGGGGGAGGTTGCTTTTCACTTTCTCTCCTTCTCTGTCTTTCTCTGGTGAGTGCACAAACACTACAGCAAATTTTTAAAAGAGAAGACTGTACTCTGGAACGGAAGATAAGACAATGTCAAAACAGATGATAGGGGAGGGAACTAGCAGTTAGCGTAATGGCTATGTCGCTGGACTCCCACATAGTTAACCACGGTTCACATCCCAGACCCGGTGGCTTAAAACTCACACCGGGCACATGTGCATGCGTGCCCAAGATCCCAAGAGGAGAATGGAGGAGAAGGGATTGTGGCATGACCATCCCTCCGGAAGGTGATTTCTCGCTTTCTGTCTCTACGTCTCTCTCTGTCTGGCTGGCGAGCTCGAGCGCCCTATAGTGAAAAGCTCTCAAAAAAAAAAAAAAAAAAAAAAAAAAAAAAACAGATGATAGGGGAAAAAGGGAAGGGATCTCTTCATTCTTCTTATTCTTCATTGTATTTGTAGTGGGTTTTTCAAAGTCCAATACATAATAATAGATTTTATTTATACTTTATATCGAATCAATTAATCAATATGAAGTATATATCTCACAAACCTTTCTTTTTTAAGTTTATGCTATAGGCTAGATGCACTCACAAGAAAGATAGACAGAGGGAGGAAAAGTGAGAAAGCACCCCCGGCTGGGGGTATGTCAACATCACCTTCCTTTCTCTATTCTCTCTGGATTTTAAGCATGACACACATGTGCCCAGCACGTTTTCAAGCTGTAGAGTGCAGGACTCAAACTGTGTACTTAGCCATATGGGATCCAGCCACTTCAACCATCACATCAGCAGTTGGCTCAAGTCTCATAAACCTTTCATGAAAAGGCATAAGAGAACACTACATTGGACTTATGTAGATTATATCTTATTTGATTCTTTAAAATATAATTAAAATTCCTGGCAATTTTGGTCTTCAATTTCAAATCTATCACTTTAAATTCCAAAATTAATTGTGTTTTCTCCATCAGATATAGTAGACGTTCTGAGAGAATTAAAAATACAAGAAAGAAATGTACTCAAATGAACAATGGATTGCTTAATAATAAAACTAGCTGTTATTATGGTGTATGGTGTTCACTATGAAGTCCTCACCAATGCAATCAGAAAAGAGAGAAAAATAAAAAGCATTCAAATAGGAAAAGAAGAGGTGAAACTCTCCTTATTCACAGATGACATGATTGTATACATAGAAGACCCAATGGTTTCCATGAAAAAATTTCTGAAAGTAATACACGAATACAGCAAAGTTGCAGGATACAAAATCAATATACAGAAATCTATAGCATTTCTATACGAACAACAGACAGACTGAGATAGAACTGAAAAAAGTTATTCCATTTACCATAGCCACAAAAAATATAAGATACTTAGGAATAAATCTACCAAAGAAGTTAAAGACCTCCACAAGGAAAAAGTATGAGAAGCTAAAAAAAAAAGAAATGGAAAATGAAACAAAAAAGTGGAAGGACATCCCATGTTCCTAGATTGGAAGAATCAATATGATCAAAATACAATTCTACCCAAATTAATCTACTTATTTAATGCAATGCCAATCAAAGTACCAGACACATTCTTCACAGATTAGAAAAGACAATCATAAAATTCATCTGGAATCACAAAAGACCCCATATTGTCAAAGCAATTCTACACAAGAAGAGTGGAGTGGGCAGCATCTCACTCCCTGAGCCAAAAATATACTACAAAGCTGTGGTAATCAAAACAGCATGGTACTGGCACAGAAACAAACACATGGACCAATGGAACAGAATAGAGTCCCCAGAAATAAATTCCCAAACACAGTCAACTGATTTTTGACAAGGGGTACCAGTCAATTCAATGGGAAAAGTAAAACCTCTTCAGCTAATGGTGCTGGAAAAACTGGATTCCCACCTGCAGAAAGATGAATCTGAACCCTTACCTCTCATCTTTGACAAAAATCAAGTCAAGGTGGATCAAAGATCTAAATCTAAGACCTCAAACTATAAAACTGCTCCTAGAAAACACTGGGGAAACTCTAGGAGACATTGGAGTAGGGAAAGACTTCTT
Organism: Tupaia tana; assembly: GCA_026018925.1. Taxonomy (NCBI): domain Eukaryota; kingdom Metazoa; phylum Chordata; class Mammalia; order Scandentia; family Tupaiidae; genus Tupaia; species Tupaia tana. Next base: position 75,945,886 of record JAKSZU010000002.1, read on the forward strand.
AAATAAGACCCCCAAAGCACAGTTGATAATCCCCAAAATAGACAAGTAGGATTACATCAGATTAAGAAGTTTCTGCATGGCAAAGGACACAGTAATTAGTGTGAATCAACAGCCCTCAGAATGGGAAAATATTTTTGTAAATTATGCATCAGATAAGGGTCTGATAACCAGAATGCACAAGGAACTCAAGCTGCTGTTTGGAAAAAAGATGATCAGCCCTATTAAAAGATGGGAGAATGAGCTGAAATAAAAGAAAAAAAAAACACTCTCTAAAGATTAGATATGAATAGCCAAAAGGCATATAAATACAATGCTCAACATCCCTCATCGTAAGGGAAATGCAGATCAAAACAACAATGAAATACCACCAAACCCCAGTCAGAATGTGTAAGATTAAAAAAACAAACAAACAAACAAACAAAAAACATGATAAGTGTTGGCAGGGGTGTGGTGAAAAGGGAACTCTCTTACACTGCTGGTGGTAATATAAATTAGTCCAGCCACTGTGGAGAACAATTCAGAGATTCCTCAAAAATCTACAAATAGAACTACCACATGATCCAGCACTCCCACTCCTTGGTATCTAACCAAAAAACAGAAGAATTCTTCATTGGAAAAGTGTTTGCACATCAATGTTCATTGCGGCACTATTCACGATTGCTAAGACGTGGAACCAATCCAAATGCCCCTGTACTGATGAATGGATTGAAAAACTGTGGTACATATACTCTATGGAATACTATTCAGCTATTTAAAAAAAAAAAAACTGGCTTTTGACAGAAAGTGGGAGAATATGGAAGATTTACTAAGTGAAGAAAGTCAGGCTATGAAGGAGAGACATTGCATGTCCCCACTTAATATATACCGAGTGTCCGCACTCTATGACTGAAAATAATTGACTAAAGGATGTACAAACAGAAAAGATGGGTGTGAATGCCAGATGTGGTGTGTGTGGAGGAGTGGGACCTGGGGAAGGACATTTGGAAGAAGTATAAAGAGGTAGAGAATTGACGGGATGGGGAAGTATGGTGTTATCTGTTGAAGAAATTTTGATCAACTGGACTAGGGAGAAATGTTCACATATTAAAATGTTCACTTTGTAAGCTAAATAATGTGATTGAATGTATAAAAATTTAATTAAAAATAAATAAATACAATTTTAAAAATTAGAAAATGCAGTAAAAAATATTAAGGATAACTCTCAGTGGTTAATATTGAAAAATGATGACTGTGTCGAATTATAGCCCAAAGAATGAGTAGCCATAAGTCTATAATGATATGAATATATGGCTAAAAATAGGACTATAGGAAAATGGGAGTATCTTCAATGTAGAATTTTTTTAATCTGTTAGAGCAATTAGAAATAATACAAGAAATATAAATCACCATTAGCAACTATGGTAATACAAGGGAGGATATATGGTAAAATTAGTGGCAAAACATTAAGGAGAAAGAAGCTACTTACATATCCCCAAAGTATTGTCCCAAAAATATTTATTAATTACTGTGGTGGTATTACCTGTGATCACAAATTCTTTGACAACTCTTTCTTCAGGAGATGGACCTCCTCCTCTGGCATACAGCCTGGATTTAGTGACTACTTTTAATGTATAGCGTTTAGACAGAGAAACATGGTAACTCTGAGGAAAGGGGAAACTAGCAGCAAATCTAAATAAAGTTTGCAGTTCAATAAAAAAAAAAAACTAGCTCAGCTAGATAACTGAGTTGATATCAATTTTTTAGAAATAAGTCATAATGATAACTTTTTAAAGTTTGACCCACTACTCAACAATAAAGATCTTGATCAGTTGTATAATATAAAGTATTAATAGTCAATAAAATGAATTATTACTTATAATAATAATAAGTTATTTTGAAAATACAATTGCAAGAAACTTTTCTGGGGAAAAAAATTCTATAGAGGGGGGCTACAAGATGCCATGGTGGCTGGGGACCTGAGGACCTGATCTCCCACATAGTTGACAGTGGTTTGAGTCCCAGACCTGGCAACTTGAAAATCACACCAGGCATGTGTGTGTCCCCAGAATCCTGGGAAGAGAATGGAGGAGAAGGAATTGCTGTGTGGCCATCCCCCCTTAGGGGTGATTTCTCACTTCCCCTCTCACTATGTCTCTCTGTCTCTCTCTGGTGAGCACATGTGCCCTAAGAAAAGAAAAAGAAAAAATTCTATGGAAGTGTTGCAATTGGACTTCCCCTTATTTTATCCATAGCTATTTGGTCTTATTTTAAAGGCAGCATTAAATGTTCTACCTCATATAGTACACATTTAAAATATTTTTCTGCTTTATTTTATTTTTTGTTGTCAAAATTATCCTGATATTTTGTTATCAAATTATCCTGATATTTTGATACACATATGAAGTGTGAAGCAATTACTGCTATCAAACAAATCAACATATTCACTATCTCTGTAAGAATCATAGTAATTGCCTTCATCTTTCAATAAAATGATAATACTCTTTTTGTTGTTTCATAGTAAGAGTACCTAAAATCTGCAATCTTAGCAAATTTCCAGTATACAATGCGATAGTATTGATTGCAGTCCTCATGTTTTACATTAGATGTCTAGAGTTATTCATCCTTCCTAACTACAACTTGGTACCTTTGGAGCTACATCTTTCACTCCCCTTTTGTCTTCCCCTTGTCCTTACCCCTCTTTCCCTGGTACCCACTATTCTATTTCTGCTTCTATATGTTTATTAATTTATTTAATTTATTTTTTAAAAGATTTATTTAATTTTACTTTATTGTTATTATTATTACTATATATTTAATATCGACCAGAGAGAGAGGGAAAATGGAAAAGCAAGGCACCACATCCAGGACTCAAGCCACAGTAGACCATGTGGTAATCCAACACTCTAACCACCATGACACCTACTGCCCCCCCTTTTTTTATGGTCCAAAAATAAATGAGCTCTTGCAGTATTTTTTTTTTTCTACAGTTGGCCTATTTCACTTAGTTCTAAATGTCCTTTAGTTTATCCATGTTTTTGAAAATGGCCCAGATCTTCTACTTTAATACTGAATAACATTTGTTAAATGTACGTATGTGTATGTGTGTGTGTGTGTGTGTGTGTGTGTATAATATATATCTATTACAAATTTCTTTATCCTTTCTTCCATTCATGGATATCCCAGTTGTTTCCATAGCTTGTTTCCACATTGTAATTAATGCTGCAATGAACGTGAGAGTACAGATATCCTTACAAAGTGGTGATTTTGTTTCCTTTGGGAATATACCCAGTAAAATGTTTACTGAATGGTATAGTAGTTTTATTTGTAATTTTTAAATGATTCTCTATAATTTTTTTTTACAGTGGACACACCAACCTACTTTGCATCAACTGTATAAAAAGATTTCCTGTTCTCCATACACTCACCAATGCTTTTATCTTTTTGACAAAAGACATCCTAACAGGTGTGAAGTGATATCTCATCATGGTTTTGACTTATATTTCTCTAATGATTAGTAATGTTAACCACCTTTCCATATACCTGTTGGCTTTTCATTTTTTCTTCAGAAAAATGTCTATTCAGATCTTTAGCCCTTTTTAAAATTGGATTATTCATCTTATTACCATTGAGTTCTGCGATCTCCTTGTTTCTTTTGGATATAAACCTTTTATCAGATAAGTGACTCAGAAATATTTTCTCTCAATCTCTAGGTTGCCTATTCTAAAAGATTTTTTTTATTCAATGAGAATCTCAGAAGAACTAGCTTAATGCCTTAGCTTTAATCTGGTTTCATCATTTATTGTCTTCATCCTGAACTTTACTATGAATGCTAAATGGAATAAATTAGTCTTTTCTGCTCCTAATGTATGTACTTTTTTTAAACTAAGTGCTTATTGTTATCTTGAAGGAGCAATATTTTTTTTCTCCCAAAATTACCATTTTACATGATCATTTATCAGGTGTATATTAGAAAATAGTGAGTTTTTTAGAAATTCCATTTGCTGTATGCTGTCTTATGATCTTTGCACAGGACTTTCATTTGTCATGGTATTTAGCGCTCAGTTATGTTTAGCTTTTAGTCTTGAGAACAAGTCAATCCATATTCCGACACCTAATGGTATAAGTTATGCAGTGCAAAAGACTTGACTGCCCTCTATCAATTTCTTTGTAGACAAGTCCTTTGAATGTAGTAATTGGTAACAATATAAAAATGTACCTCTTGGCAAAGCTCAAGGTTTCATTAAAAAAAAAAAATGACTCTATAATTTAGATTTAAAGACATTTGGCACAGTGTCAGAATCTCCTAAAATATTCATTTATCTGACACTTGTCAAAAATAACCAATGTCCCAATGTGTCTGCTGATTTATTTTGAAATCTCTTCAAAATTGAAATGCTAGATACTGGTAATGCTAAGTCCATGAAATGAAAAAAAATAAATCCTACAAATTATTTGACCAAGAATCAAGGCCATGTCTCCTCAGGACGTTTTTCCTTGGGTATAAGAAAAAATTTAATGTATAGAGTTACAAATTATCTGTTGTATTAATTTTAGGAATATTATTTAAAGAAAATATAGGAATATTATTTAAATAAAACTTGATTAGGAGATTACCTAACATTCTTTTACAAGAATTTTTTTTTGATCATCTGACTATGGACTAATTTTAAATTTTAGTTCTTATTTTATCTCAATAGTATTTATTTCACTGCTTTAAAAACTAAATTTGACACTTCATCAATCATTTTCTTGTCAAGTCCCCAAAGTGTTCCAGTCTTTACTCAAATAGCATTCTATTATGTATTCATTTAAATTTTATTGTATTATTTTGCCTCTGTTCATAAAAGAAATTTTTATGCTAATTTCAACTTAAGTAATTGCAATTAGTGTCTCAAATTACTGATTTTGAATAACTTTCCATCTTTCTATAAATTAAGAAGCAAACATTTATAGAAGTACAGAATTTTAGTGTGTTTTCCAATTATTTCATACCTCCAAGTACCTTTTTAGGGATTTATATTCTTAATGACTAAGAGACATTTTTCTGCCTTTTAGGTAAATTAAAAACCTTACCAAAATTCATGTGATTTTGGCTACTGGAATCTTTAACCAAAGTTCATTATAAATGAAGTCTTCATATTTATCATAAAACCATGTCTAAAGTGTGGGTGCTGATATTATTAGTTAATTGGGAATGGTAGTTATTTAAGAGATGTTCATGAAAACCATTACAACATCATCAAAGATGAACTAACCAAGTTATCCATGAAAGTATCCATCTCTCAAATGGTTATTAAATAAGTGGCTGTTACATATAAAGTGATGATAAGTTATCTAAGGGCATACCTCATCAGCATGTAGTCTTAATGGGTTTGACTTATAAAAGTCCATTAATACAGATTTAGAATGGCTATTACTTTCCTGCTAACCAGAGATCAATCTCTGACAATGAAGAATGAAAGAAACTTGTGTTTTTCGCACTGCCCTTGAGTCTGAACCCTGTAGCACAGAAAGAGCATGAATTGGTTGGTGCCTTTTACACTAGGTGTTTCCAGTATTTTTACAACAATCTACAATAAATGCATTTTGTATTGTAGTACATCCACACAAACATATAATAAAACCAATTTCTGCCCTTACTACAATTGGTACAGATATATGTTCTCTATCATTTTATTTTATCCTATTACATTTTTATAATGCTTTTTTCATAACACTAATTTCATCACACCTAATAGTGGTATATGCATACCATATGGTATGCATATACCACTATTAGTATATAAATATATATATTTCTCTTGATGGTTAATGTAAATAAAAATCAGACAAATGGTAAATACCATTACCATGATTACTAATCTATTGTTAATAGAAAGCACAGAATGTATATTGTTTTGAAATTTTCTAAAATAGTTATAAAAATACTATTCTGAGTAACAAATAATATTAATAATTTCTTAATAATCTTAATAATTTCTAAAAATTCAAGAACAAATAAACTGTTATCTAATCATAACATAATTTTTTTAAATGAAATGGAAATCAATAACAATAAACAACTATTAAAATTACATAAGGAAATAAGGTACTATATCCACCAGGGCTCACACAGGATTTAGAAGCACAGTGAGCTATGGGATAAGGATTTTTTAAATAAAAACTAAATCTTACACCACTGTGGAGAAAGTGAGAAAGTACATGTCTAAGAGGGAAGTTGGGAGACCAGAGGAATCATCAATAAGTCAATCTGAGACGTCTAGAACATTCCACAATCTAAATTAGACTATAAAGGGAAGACTTCTGAGAAGGTTGATCAGACACTGCCTCTATGTTGCTAACAACTCTGTGGATTTGCTGCCGAGAATCTGAAGGTGGATCTGGATTGGAAATAGGTAAGATTGAAGATAAGCTAGAACCCAGTGATACCTCAGTGACCACTGTATAAACACAATAACCTTCAGAGAGGAATAGCAGTTCCTCACTCTAGTCTTCTTAATCTCACACAAATTCCTCTTTCAATCAACTCTCGCTAACATGGAAACAGGTGAATAGTGCCATATGTTTTGTTTTGTTTTGTTTTGTTTTTGGAGAGGTTTTTTTTTCCGCTATAGTGCGCGTGCGCTAGCCAGACAGAGACAGAGAGACAGAGAGCGAGAAATCACCCCCCGGGGGGATGGCCACGCTGCAATCCCTTCTCCTCCATTCTCCTCTCGGGATCTTGGGCATGCACGCACACGCGCGAGGTGTGAGTTTTAAGCCACCGGCTCCGGGTGGCGAACTTCAGTCAACTATGTGGGAGTCCAGCGACATAGCCATTACGCTAAATGCTGGTCCCAGCGCCGTATGTTATAGTTACAATTTTGCAGGCAGATGCCAGAGGGATCCGGAGATTATAGCCTTCTTAAAAAAAGTAGGGACAAACTACTTTCGAAATTTGGACCGCTAAAAGCACATGCACAGCACAGAGAAGCGGTATCTCCAGAGAATGTTTGCGAGATCCTAGAACTTCTGACTTGTTGGTAAGTAAAGGTATTTATATACATAAAGTCAGTTTATAAACCCTGGGAGAGGTCATTGTTTTATTGAATGCCCAAATCTCACCAACATGTCACAAGGCAGACAGGAAAATGTGGTCCAACCACAGAAAGAAAATGAAACTCCAAAACCCTATCATGAAAAGATATAGATCTAGGAGTTGGCTGGCAAAAAGTTGAAAATAGCTGCTTTAAAATCTTTGTCACCAAATTTCAAAACCTAGATTTCTTTAGGGTTGATTTCCATTGTTTATCTTTTCTTTTGAAAATGAGTCACATTTTACTAGTTTTTTGCAAGGTGAATAATTTTGGATTTTATCTGGGCATGATTAATATTATAGAAACTTTAGGTTATGTTGTGACCTTCTGAAAAGGATTTTTGTTTTAGCAGGGAATTAACTTGATTAACCCAAACTACAAATTATAGCTTAAAATCCTGTTTGGTTCTTTGACTCTTGGTTGAGGAGAGTTGAGTCTATCTCATGCGTGTGTTAAGCGGTCAGTCAGATTTGGAAAGAATCTATACACAGAACTAGTTGTTCTCTCTGACTCTCCTTTCCAGGATTGTCTCCTCATTCCTTCACTTTCCATCTTGTGATTGCCCTAAACTTTAGCCTCTGATGCTCAATTCCAGAAATACTGTAGATCTGCTATTGGAGTTTTAGCTATTCAGCATTGCACCAACTTTGGTCTGCCTTCAGTCTTAAACCATACAAAATGGGCAAATCACCCATGCTATTCCCTTCTCCCCACCATTGACTCTCCTCCCGAATCTGCCTGCTTTTCCACTCATTAGTGCTTTCAGGTTGTCCTTGAGCGTATTTTTGTCAGAGTTTACAATTGTTATCTGTGAGACAACAGTGTCAAATAGGCACTCATTCATTCATACTGAAAGTGGAAATCTGAGATAGACTACCATAAAAAAGCACAATATTCCCCTTCCCAAGAGGCTTCCATGTTGGTAGCAGTAATGTTCATCTCTGCAGACAGTTTTATATAACAAAGAAGGAATTTTCCAGGAGCTGATAGCATGGTAGATGAAAAAGAGGGTAGATTAAGATAATTTGAAGCGTTGTGTCCTAAAAAGCTGGAAGGCAGTATCCTCATAAACTCTTTCTATTTTTATTTTTATTTTTTTAGAGAGAGAGATTTTTGCTATAGGGTATGTGTGCTCGCCAGAGAGACAAAAAGTGAGAAACTACACACACACACACACACACACACACACACACACACACACCATGTGGAATGGCCATCTTAGAATCCCTTCTCCATTTTCCTCTCAAGATTTTGGGCACACATGAACACATCCCAGTTTGAATTTCAAGCCACCGAGTCCAGGTCTCAAACCATGGTTGACTACATGGGAATCCAGTGCTTTAACCACTTTACCACCTGCTGGTCCCCCAAAATTCTTAATATTAGCTGGAAGATACCTTAGCACAGACTCATTTCTAAAAATAAGTCAAGATGGAAATTATTTTACTTTAGCCTAGATCATATATGCAAAGGAAAGCAACTATATTCTCATAGAAGATCTGAGATTATTTATTCATAAAACAGGAACTACTATATTAATTCCTACTTAAAAATATGAGAATGAGATTAAAAAGAGGAAAACTAATGCCAATGTGGAAGAGTATAAATTTAAATAAATACACAGTATGAAATATTGCTCTTTCCAACACAGCTATAATGCGTTGAAAGATTATAGACCTTCAACACTTAACATTTACCTGGCATATAAACTGAATTTGACATTCCTTTATTCCTGTTGGAAAGGTCTTATCATAAAACTATTAAAATTAAAATCACTATTAGACTCACAGTCTCCAAATATTTACATGTTCAATTGAGGGGTCTGAATTTTGATGTGCCAAAACCAATTAAATACATGAAGATATCATAAAAAGTCTACTTATCCTCCATGTGAGGAAATAAGTGCCACTTTCAAATGTATGGATGTGACATTCTTTGTTATCAAGACCTTGTAAAAATGTAAAAGTATAAATTTTATAATATTATCCCCATGTTTTATATAAAGTATAAACATTGAGGCAGAGTAGTTGGAGTAGAATGTCCTCAGCTAAGTTTTCCTTGAACTTATTACCTTACAAATCTAAACATGAGACTAAGACCCTCACATAGGCAGAAGTATTTTATTATTATAAAATGGCACAAAAATGAAGTAAACAGTGCAAGTAGCTAAGCACTCTTTTAACCTTACTAATGTTAGAAAAAGCAAGATATCTTGGCATTCTGTCTTAGCAGTCAAATCATAATTCTGAATTACAAAATTATTAATTTTGCATAGTGACATCTGCCACTTTCATGAAAATGAGAGACAGGGAAAGCAAGTGAATTTATTCTAGAAACAGCATATGAGAAGCAGAAAGTCCCATTTAAGGCCTACACTGGTGGTGCACTCAGTAGCAAACTGAACTTCAGTGCTGGAAGACACGTGACCAACTGTGGGTTTGTATTCACCTCAGGGTCAATTTGAAAATATGCCTGGTGTGTGCCCAAGATCCTGACAAGGTGGAAGGGGTTGGGTAAAGGAGACAGTCACACGACAAGACCATTTTGGAAAGGGTCTTTCTCTCTGTCTCACATGTGCACATGCTATTATGAATAAAATAAACGTTAAAATTGAGAGAAATATCCACTATGTCTTCTTTGCTTTCATGGATAAAGTGGAAAAAGAATAAATAGGGTTGAAATATCCATTTTGTAAGACAAATAATAACGTGATTGAATGTATGGAAGAAAATGAAATGAAAAAATAAAAAAGAAGTCTGCAAAGGAAAGGTGTGACACAGTGAAGTCCTCAATAAACAGTAGCTATAGTTACTGCTAAAAAAAAAAGAATAAATAGAAAGCACAAACAGTGATTAGATAAAGGATGGAATGTCAAAGAGGCCTGGATATTCTATCATTATTTGAAAGTTTAAGAGATCTATATTCCTTTCCCTTAGCAAAGCCGTGCATGTTCTGGGTCAGCCAGAAATCAAACCTGAAAATGGAGGACAGAGATGGTAAGAAAACTTACTGCTTTCTTCAAGGAAGTTTGGAGATACATGAAAGAAATATTAGAAAAGAGATAAAAAAGAAAGAATTAAGTTAGAAAGTATGTGAGTGCTTGATAGCCACAGCCTTTCGAGACAGAGCACTTTTCTTTAACATTCTAGTATGCATTGCAATTTATTAATCAAAAGAATAAATTGATATTGAGCACCTACTATATGATTAAGTATCATGGAACAATGGTCTATAACATAGAGTCTCTGCCCTCTGGAAGCTTAGATTTCAGTGGCTCTATTTCAGACAGGCAAGTACAAAATTTCAATACAATGTGATGCCAAGCAGAGAAGACATGCTCTGTGCCAAGGAAGCCCATAGAAGGAGCACTCAACCTTAACTGATGGGGAGGGCATTCAAGGAACTCTTCACAAACATGCTTAAAGGAATTTAGACACAAGGAAGAGTGCAAAAGACGAGAGCATGAAGAGTAGCTATGAGGACACTGGGCCAATAATGAGACTAGACAAGAAGGGCTCAGAGGATCTCACCTACCACATTATGAAGCCTCGTCTCTGGCTTGAAAACACTGGGGAGGAGACGAAGCAAGATGAGATTTGTTTCAGAAAGATTATACTGTAGAAAATAGATGGGTTGTTCGGCAAGTGTTGAGACAAGCAATTTAATGGGCTCTTGCAATAAACCATGGGAGAAAGGCTAGTAGCTTTAAAGAAGTGAGAGTGCAAGAAAGTTAATAGATTTGAGAGGTACCAAGAACATAAAACATAGAAGTACCAGAATATTTTTTTTTGGAGAGGTTTTTTTTTTTTTTTTTTTTTTTTTTTGGATATAGGGTGCGTGGGCTCGCCAGACAGACAGAGACAGAGAGACAGAAAGCAGGAAATCACCCCCCAGGGGGGATGGTCACGCTGCAATCTCTTCTCCTCCATTCTCCTCTCGGGATCTTGGGAACGCACGTACACGCGCCCTGCGAAGCACCAGAATTTAATGATAAATGAAATGCTGGGAGTCTGGAAAAGGGACGTGTAACAAATACTTCTAAAAATGCTATTTGGGGTTACAAAATGAATAATGCAGCTTTATTAAATAAATAAACAAAAAAGAGAGGCAGCATTGGAACAGAGGACTAGATATGATAAGATCACCTTTAAGCATGATCATTTGAGGTATCTTTGGGATATCCAAGTGAAGATGGAATGCTGGGTAAATGAGAGAAAGAGAGAGAGATGAATCTATGGGAATAGAGGAGACTACCAGGAAAAACATCTGACATGGTGGGGGGCAGAAACAGACATTCAGTGTCAAATTACATTTCAGAGATGGGAAGAGGGAAATTATTTCACAAAAAAAGACTGAGAAGAAATGTCCAGAGAGGAAGGAAACCAGGAAAGCATTATCATAGAGGCCAAAAATGGAGAGTCCAGTAATGGTCAACAACATTGAACAGTGCTGAGAGGACAAATACAGTGGAAGCTATAAAATAACCATTAAATTTACACGTTTGCGGGACCAGCAGTTAGCGTAATGGCTATGTCGCTGGACTCCCACGTAGTCGACCGCGGTTCGAGTCCCGGACCGGGTGGCTTAGACTCACGCCGGGCGCGTGTGCTTGCGTGCCCAAGATCCCGAGAGGAGAATGGAGGAGAAGGGATTGCGGCGTGGCCATCCCCCCTGGGGGGTGATTTCCTGCTTTCTATCTCTCTGTCTCTCTCTGTCTGTCTGGCGAGCGCACGCGCCCTATAGCAAAAACCTCTCCCAAAAAAAGAAAAAAAAAAAAAATTTACACGTTTGCAAAAATAATAGTTGCCTTGTGTCCTGGAATAGCATATTCCTTCATGATAAAAAAGGAACGAAATTGCTTTTAATGCTTCTCTGTAAGCTGCCAGCTCTTTGGAATTGCTCAGTCTGCTCAAAGGCTCCAGCTCTGCATGTGATTTCCTCACAGTCACATTCACAAACACTAATATGTGTGTGTGTGTGTGTGTGTGTGTGCATGTGCCGCACCCTCTCAGTAGCTGGCATTTGCAATGACTCTTCCTATGACTACCAAAAGCAAATAAAGAAATCTCTCCTTTAGTCATTTTTTTCCCCTCATTTTCCTCCTTTCTGATTCTTTGCTTTTCAGTACTAAGAAGTATTAGATATACAGGTTTATAAAAATGAGATCTCAAAAGCAAAATAATTCAGTAGCATCAGAAAAATAGTTCCCATGTTCTGATGTTGTCCCATTTTCTATTGCAACTTAACTTTTATACTATTCTAAAATCATGTCCTGTGTGCCTAACTTTTATAATCCCACAACAAAATTGCTTTCCCAAGGTGTTCTACCAATGAGAAAGACTAAACAATTTTCAACAAACAGCCCATCCATTAGAATGCCCTTGAAAGAGACATCATAAGGAGACCATTCTTCACATCCTTACACACACACACACACTCACACACACATGCACACACTCATACACAGACGGTCAGGTAATCCTTTTCCACCCTATTGCCCACTATCTCCTCTTTGGTGAATATCTTCTCTTGGATCACAGTTGATGTTTTACATGCTGTCTCCCACTTTCCATTTAACTTTTCCCAAATAGGGGCAGAAGTGGTCTTTAGTGCTTCAGTTAAACACTGCACAGAGGAAGCCAGATGCCATATGGCAGAGTAGGATTTGAGTTCTGGACTTAGAGGTTGGAAAAGCATGCTTAATGTACTAGTGCATGCCAAAGATCCTGACGGGACAAACAACTGGAGGAAAAAGGGTTGTCTTTTAGAAAGAATTCAGCCAAGAGACAATGTATGGTGGAACAACAAAGTTTTATAGCAGGATAAAAGAACAGAGCAGGGAAAAACAGAAGTGAAAGTACACTCCTGATAGGTAAGGGAGGGCTGGTTCTCTTCATAGATAGTAGACATCAGGTTTTTGTGTTGTGTTCTTCCATATCTCAGCTCTTCTCTTTCCATTTAGTACATACTCAGTTGGGCCTTGTTATATAATAATTTCCCATGAATCAATGCAAATAGTATGTTAATGGGCTAAAAGTTATTTGAAGGCAACCAAGCACAGTATTGACCATGCTCCAAGTTACACAAGATTCCTTTAAGTTATAAAAGCTTCCTCGCTTTAGTACTGAGCATGCTCCAAATTATATAAGCTCCTCTCTGCTGCCCCCTACCCTGAATAGCAGGGTGTACCTAACCACAAAGGAAGCAAAGAATGGTTTGACATATTGCCATGGGTAGTACCATGGGCAGTGCCAACAGACCTCAAGGTCTTCTTCTCCCTGCTTATGCCTGACTACCTACTCTAACTAAAAGACTAACAGATTCGACTTTGTAAGTTACTTAAATTTGTTTTTTAAAAAAAGTAAGCAAACAACAAAAAAAAATTGAGAGGAATATTTTCAATATAGTGACAAATAATTTAATTAATCTGTTTAATATATTAAAAAGTTTTCCAAGTGGCCAGCAAGTGGTGTGGTAGTTATGGCATTGGACTCTCATGTAGCAGACTGCAATTTTGGTTTTGGACCTAGTGACTTACTTTCTCCTCTCTCTCTCTCTCTCTCTCTCTCTCTCTCTCTCTCTGTCTCTATATGATGAGCACACATGCCCTGTATCAAATTCTAAAAAATGATAAATAAAATCAAATTAATAATTAGGAAAAATAAATAAAGGGGTAAATAAAGGAGATGAATGCCTATGTTTTTCAATAAATGTACAAAGCCTGAAAACTTACTTTATACAGAAGAAAAGAAAATGATAAAAACACACTTTTAAGTGTAAAATCCCACTGAAAATCAAGCAAATAAAAAATGGTTTTCCCCAGCCCATTGGCAAAGATTTTTAAATATATATGTAATATATATAATTATTATTGCATATTATGTTGTATATTACATTATATATTATATATAACTCTGTATATCTTTTTAACATATATATATTCATTCTAATTTGAAGTGGAATATTGGGAAGTCAATACCTCAATATATTTATACATTTTGATGCAAATTTTGAAAGTTTCATTAATTCTTCCAAAGAAAATACTAATAGAATATCTATCACACATGACTATGAAAACAACAGGTGCCAAATAAATATTATTGAAGAATATATAAAAATACTTTTCCTATAAAGATGTATATAATAGCAAAATATGAGAAAAAATCTGAAATGTTCCAGAATAAGGTATTTGTTAAATAAACTGCTATCTCCATACAATAAAATATTATGCAGCCTTTGAAAAATTTTTATTACAAATGTGGAAATCTATATACTTATAACAATCAATAAAATAAAGTTTAAATTAATTCTACTATGGGACCTTATTTTTGTAAAAAAACTATTATGTTTCTATGGGACCAGCAGTTAGTGTAATGGCTATGTCGCTGGACTCCCATGTAGTCGACTGTGGTTCAAGTCCTGGACCTGGTGGCTTAAACTCACGCTGGGTGCATGTGAATGCGTGCCCAAAATCCCGAGAGGAGAATGGAGGATAAGGGATTGCGGCGTGGCCATCCCTCCTGGAGGGTGATGTTTTGCTTTCTGTCTCTCTGTCTCTCTCCGTCTTTCTGGCGAGTGCATGTGCTCTATAGCAAACCCCCCCCCCAAAAAAAAAAGTGTTGGGACCAGCAGTTAGTGTAATGGCTATGTTGCTGGACTCCCATGTAGTCGACCATGGTTCGCATCCTGGACCCGGTGGCTTAAAACTCATACCAGGTGCATATGCGCACGTGCCCAAGATCCTGAGAGGAGAACAGAGGAGAAGGGGTTGTGGTGTGCCATTCCCCCTGGGGGGGGAGGTGATTTCTTGCTGTCTTTCAGTCTCTCTCTGTCTGGCGAGCACACGCGCCCTATAGCAAAAACATCTCAAAAAAAATTTAAAAAAGGTGTTATATATCTGTACATAAACACTCATTTGGTGAAATTAATGAAAGGATATACACTAAATTATTAGTATGTTATTGTTTTATTTTCAATTAATATGCATTTATATATACAGCGCAGTGAAGTAATAAAAATTATTTTTAAGTTTCATTAAAAATCTTGAGCACATGACAAAACTCTTTTCCTTCTTACTTCCCTGATGTCTGTACACTTAAAGAGTGTTCAAAGTGTGAAATACTTTTTAAGTTTGTTTCTTTTTGTCTCTCTCTCTCCCTCTCTGTCCCTGTCCTTTTCTTCCTTCCTTCCTCTAGGGGAAAAAAAAAAAGAAGAAGAAAGAAAGAAAAAGAAGAGGAGAAAGAAGAAGAAGGAGTAGGAGAAGGAAAAGGAGAAGGAGAAGAAGGAGAAAGAAGCCAACACGTCCATCAGGGTCTTCACATTCCATCTCCAGTTTCAGCTAGCCCAGATCACGGGCACAAACTCTCCTAACATGCTCAGGAAGTCTTGGGAACGCAAACCTAGAACTTTTCCCATGTGAGTCCAGTTGTTTTGCCACTGCCCCACCACCTGCCCCCAAAGATTGAAAATATAGAAGAGAAAAACAAGAATTTAGCTGGAATGATGGAAGAATCCTTTTTGCAAAAGGTGTCCCTTGAGATAAGACTTACAGGGTGGGCAGAATTTTGAGTGGGAATGCTAAGATGGGCAGAAAGAAGCCCCAGAGGGTGTGGGAGAAGAGTGAGCTCAGTTTAAAGAGAGGCAGGTGTAGAACTGTGTGTGTTAGACATGAACGTGGTAGTTAGTTTGGGGTAAAGTATCACAGGTAGGCTTCTCCATCTGAATGAGTCTGAGTTTCTCAACAAGGATGCTTCCTCATTCCACATCAGTGTTTCAGTTGGAGCAAGATCTTGAAAATGTCTTTGATTTGAAATTACAAATCACAGGTCCAGGCTCTGAGTTCAGAGTTATTTGTAGAGTCCCAGGCATTAGAGAACCACAGAGACTGACCCAGGTGACTATTTTTGTGAATGCAAACTCTTCCCAATATTTTTTCTGCCTGTAGAAATTACTTTTGAAGCTGGGATTTCAAAATAATTTCTAATGGACATTGCCTAAGAGACTAGAGTATGATGTGCCAAATTCCTTTGCTCTGGCTAATATTATGGGTAAATAAGGGAGAATTGACACCTTTTTTTTTTCTCTTTTTCATTCCACATATTATTCTCACAAGATGTTTTCTCTGGAATATGAATATGAATATGAACTTGTTGGTCTTTACAGTAAGCCCCAGCCCCTGGGTATAGGACCTAATTGCCACGAGGTGACTCATGCAGCTCCAGTTTCATGGGAATTCATCTCCACTCATTTCTATATATGTTCACTTCAAAACCCACCCTCCTTCCTCTATAAGTCTGTCTTTTTTTTTTTTTTTTTTTTTTTTTTTGGAGAGGTTTTCGCTATAGGGCGCATGCGCTCACCAGACAGACAGAGAGAGACGTAGAGACAGAAAGCGAGAAATCACCCCCCAGAGGGCCCACCCCCCCTTCTCCTCCATTCTCCTCTTGGGATCTAGGGCACGCACGCACACGCGCCCGGCGTGAGTTTTAAGCCACTGGGTCCGGGACGCGAACCGCGGTCGACTACGTGGGAGTCCAGCGACATAGCCATTACGCTAACTGCTGGTTCCCTATAAGTCTGTCTTAATACGCATACAGATTGATCCATCTTGACTAACAGGAACACTTACTTCACTTCAAAAAAGAATTTGTATTGTATTTTTAAAAGCTCCATCTACTGTCTCTTCCCATTTTTATGGACTCAATTGATTCGACTGAAATAGTCTAATTAGTCAATACCTAACATTTGCCTACCTTTAGAAAGTATTCTTGATCATTCAAGAATGAGGAATCATTCTCTTTTTTTTATTACTTATTTTATATTTTATAGGAATCATTCATTCTTAATTATTAACTCCTCCTTTTGCAGACACTTCTGTGTGGTGAGACAGGAACAGTGGTTTGTAATTACTGCACTGGAGTGTCATGTAATGCTATGTGTGTATGCCTACAACTGACGTTTACCAGTGTAAATGAATCCCCTAAAATAATAGCTGTGTGTTCACTGATAAAACAGAGAACAACATGACCAATCATGTTTTACCTTTAGCTTATAGGAATGCAAACAATCTTCTAAAATTATTTACAGAGATCATCCTCTATGCTCTGAAATAGTGTTCCTTCTTCCCATCCGCTCCAAGTTTAGCCCGCCCATGCTAACACCTAGTGTTTGAAGTGATTGGTCAGTTAATACTAATTCAGAACATTAACTGAAGCTTATATAATAGCCATTATTAATTTTATTATTTAAAATGTTCCTTTTCTAAATTAAAAGTTTCTTTTCCAAACAGAATTTTCTTTTGAATCAAACCACACAAAATAATGAACAATAAAAGCATTTGATCAGTGGTGTGGTCTCGAAGAGCTCACTCCAATTGAAACAGTCATTGCCCATATTACCCATGTGTAGATAAACTCTGATTTCCTGCCGGTATATTGAGACAAAGTCTAGGAAGAGTAAGACAATAGTTATAAATCTAACTACTCAAAAATTTGGTATCATAAACCATAAATCATCAACTCAAGAACCCAGAAATATGATAAATAGTGCCTTTAACACTTAAGAAAGCATTGACTTTAGATTGGCTTGTCCATGAATACAACTAATTATCAAAATCCTTACCAAAATTACTTTTAATTATTTTTAAAAGCCACACATTTTAGATGTAGACATCTATGAAAGTGTTAGAAAGAGTTATGAAAGTTATGCGTGATTACTTTATAACCAGGGTCATGAACCAATTCTCTTAGTATTTTATGCTTTGCTGTTCTAATTCCTTCCAGTTTGATGTTTCTCATTTATAATAATGGGATATATTTCATTTATCAAAAAAGTTGGATTTAACGCTATAACATTATAAATATTTGTGCATATTTCCAAAGAATCCACGGGCTTAACTGCATTTTTCCCTGATTACTTATATGCCTAATACATCATGTTAGATCTCACATGTTGCACTTTCACAATAAAACATTCAGATGAGAAGGCGATAACCCAAACAACCTGACAACCAATCAGCAGACACTTGGAAAAAAATAAAACCTGAAGGTAAAGAAAATCTATAACATGAGTGCAGACTTAATTTGCAGGTTATTTTCAACTTAAATGTCAGAATTTTTGTTGTTGTTCAAGGGTGAAATTTCTGTTCAGATTTTGCAGAGGGTTAATAAACAGTCAAAAATCCCCAGCTGCTATCAATGACCCCACCCCATTTCTTTTCCACCTTCACTCACATGGCAAGTAGGATATGGACACATTGTTCTGCCTTGTATTCAAAGATGACACTGCTGACAGTGATTGCTCCACTCTCTGTGTGTGACTGAGAAGCCCAATATGGTACCAGGAGTCCTTCCTGTAATTTGCACATATGAAGCCTGTTGGAAGGTTTGTGAGTGCAGCTGCTTTTAACAGAGCCTGTCATTGTTTATATCTCTGCCTCCAAAATACGAAATGGGCCGTTGCTAGGAATGAGCCACTTCATTTCCTGACCACTGCAAGCCAGACCAATGTCTCTGTTGTTCTTTCCCAGATGTTCCCCAGCACAGCCATGTTGCTGGAAGCAGAGCTGCGATTCAGCTTGAGATGGACAAGATAAATTAACTTGAATTATTAGTAGCTCTTTGGTTGGGGGTTATACTAAGCACCAATTCTAAGTACCTACTAGGAGCTATATAGTTCTGATATATGGTGGGTGGGATACAGAAAAAGGCGAAGTCTAGTTTCCACCATCAGGTTGTTTTTTTTTTTTTTTTTTCTTTAAAGGTTTTTACCCTGGGGCACATGTGTTCACCAGAGGGAGACAGTGAAAGGGAAAATAAAAAAATCACACACACACACACACACACACACACACCCAAGGGAATGACCATATCACAATTTCTTCTCCACTATTCTCCTCCTGGGATTTTGGGCATACATGAACACATGCCCAGTGTGTGAAATTTAGGGCTTGCTGGCCCCCATCAGAGTTTTTAAAAGGTAGACACACAACTTCCTGGACAGGGTCTACTAAAGGAGCTACCTAGAAGGGACTATTTTAAGTTTGGATGCAAAGGATTCCTTCATGGAAGAGAGTATATTAGAGAAAAGATGATGAGAGAGGACACTTTCAGCATGGAAACTGTGAAAAGTGATACTTAAGTGATAAATTGACAGCATGCTTTAGGGATCAGAGTATACGGGTTTGGCCCAGGAGAAAGACTATAGGATATAATAAAGCAAAGTAGGTTTAAGCCATCACTGAGATTTCATAAAGGGTTTGAAACTAAATACATAAATGATCAATAAATCTGTGAGCCTAATGAGTAGTCGTGACTCTGGCACAGACCAGCTCACGTGATATTGAACAAAGGACTTAATCTCCCAAGACCTTAACTTTTAAATCTGTAAATAGAGAAGAGAAAAATAGAAAAGTAGTTCTCAACACCTGGGTGAAGGCATGTTTGGAAAATTGTGAAGGAACTGCTATGGCTCCCACAAAGATCAAGAGACTAGGGTAGTGCTATTACCTAAGGGGCCAGACCAGCGATGGCTGCTGTGCAGAACAGTTCCACGGAACATGCTTGCCCAGCTGGGTGGTTCAGTGCAGCAGGGGACTGTAATACTGGAAGCCACATGGCTAACCATGGGTTCATATTTTCAGGTCAGCCTGAAAACATACTGGGCATTCACATGTGGGCCCAAGATCTTGAAGAACTGGAGGGCTGGGGAAAGGGAATCAAAGTGTGAGAAGACTCTGGCATGAGTCTCTCTCTCTCTCTCTCTCTCTCTCTCTCTTTTGCTCTCTCTTTCTCATGTTCTCTATCATGAATAAAATGAATAAATTTCACAAAATCAGGGGGAAAATGCTCATTCACCTTTCAAATATTCCCCAGGTAAAGAGGAAAATCCACTTATTACTGATTATTCTCTAAGCCAGTTCTGTTTTGCACAAAAATATAAAGTATTTTAATCAAATTTTACATTTCTTAGAAATGTGAAATTTTGGAAGCAGCAGATGGGATAATGCTTATATTGCTGGACTTCCATGTAGTCAGCTGTGGTTCAAGTCCTGGACCTGGTGGTTTAAAACTCACATTGGGCATGTGCACATACATGCCCAAAATCATGAGAGGAGAATGGAGAAGGGATTGTGGCATGGCCATTACTCTCTGGGGATTTCTCGCTTTCTGTCTCTCTGTCTCTTCAGCAAGTGCACATATCCTATAGCAAAAAATCTCTCTTATTCTTCTTACTACAGTTAGGAAATATGATAAAATTTTTAAAGGAGATGTGGGGCCAACAGACAGAATGGTGGTTAAGGCACTGGACTCCCAAATGACCAACTGTGGTTCAAGTCCCAGATCTGGCAGTTTTCTTTCTCTATTCTCTCTCTCTCTCTCTCTCTCTCTCTCTCCTCTCTCTTTCCCTCTCTTTTCTCTCTCTCTCTAGATGAGTACACATGCCCTATAAAAATTTTTAAAAATAACAATTATAATTACAATTAAATAAATAATTCTTGAAAAAAAAGGACCAATAGATAGTGTAGTGGTTATGTTGCTGGACTCTCAAGTAGTCGATTATGGTTTGAGTCCCAGACCCAATGACTTAAAAGTCATGCCAGGCACGTGTGCATGCATGCCCAAAATCCCAAGAGGAGAAGGGGTTGTGGTGTGGACAACCCCCCTGGGGGTGATTTCTCAATTTCTGTCTGTCTCTCCGGAGAGGGCACGCACCCTACAGCAAATATCTCTCTAAAAAAAATAATAAGTACTATTATTGAAAAAACATTTTAAATGATATGCAAATTTTACTTCATATAGTAAAAAGGATGGTACAAAGTATTTATAATTATAAGCTTCTCTGTGTACATTGTGGTTGAGAATCACTGGGTGAGTGATTTTCATGTTGTTTTTTCTTTTTTTTTTCCTCTTTTTTTGCCATAGGGTACATGCACTTGCTGGAGAGAGACAGAGAGAGGGAAATGAGAAATCATCCCTTAGGAGGGATGGCCACATCACAATCCCTTCTTCATTCTTCTCTCAGGATTTTGGGCACACATGCACACACAAGTGCTCAGCATGATTTTCAAGCCACCAGGTCAAGGACTAGAACTGTGGTTGGCCATGTGGGAGTCCAGCACCTTAACTACCATGCCACCTGCTAGCCCTTTCATGATCTGTCTAAATCAAACCTTCTAATTCCTGTAGGATGTGAGAGAGTCCCATGCTCCCATGTTCCAGTGTACTCTCAGGTGCCTAGTGAACTTTTTGTTTGTTTGTTTGTTTAGTATAAACCTCCCAAAAAAACATGTGCACTCACTGGAGAAAGAGAGGGAAAGTGAAAAAACACCCCCCCCCCCCCCCGGTTCCGAGGATGGCCATGCCACAATTCCTTCTCCTCCAATCTCCTCTTGGGATTTTGGGCATGCAAATGCAAGAACCAGTTGTGTTTTTCGAGCTGCCAGATACAGAACTCAAACCAGTCAATTATGTGGAATCTAACCACCTTAACCACCATGCCATCTAGCTGACCCATAAACAATTTTTTAAACAAATACAGCATTTAATAAATGCCTCCATAATGGACTAAAAGAGCAATGTCAGAAATAATCTGTCTCTTACTAAGAATTACATGCGTCTGTAGGATTTATCCTCGGGATAGATATAAACATAAAATCTCTGAAAATTTTTCAGTGTACTCCTCACCAAAAAAGGAAGTCTTTTTTTCCCCTTTACTTTCCTGAAGAAGTCAATTGCTTGTCCGATTAATTAAAAATGATATTTGGAATATCACAAAACCCATTTTCATCTTTTCCTATTTTCACTCACCTTTTTCATGGAAGCAGTTGCAGCAATATTTTCCACCATGCCTTCAGTTCAGCAAACACCAGTATAAGGCTTTATGCTTTTAGCATGTCCTGGACTCTCGCCAACACACCATGCACGACACCCTGCCGGGTAGTGGGTAGAGGCATAACATTGAGGCTCTACTGACAGAAACTTCTGCTTTCTTAGCCAGCTATAGGATGTTTGCAGGGCCCTTGGGAGATGCTCTGCTAATGAGTTACAGGCTGCCTCATCTAACCAGTGCTTTGGCTATCTGTCCAATCTTTCTAAGTTCCTAACCTCATGTTTCCTCTTTCCTTCTACTGGATGTCCTTCTGGGAGACATTGGATATGGGGATGAAGCATTCTAATCCTAGGGCCTCCCATCTTGTCAACGTGAACAACCCAGGGGTTTGTTGCTTTGTTTATCTTTCCTACTTGTCTAGTGGGAGGTTTGTCTAAATAGGAACTCTTCAGATTGTGTGTCTTGAAAAAGTATGAGTGGTCTGTTATGTATAGAATTCTAAGCATTTATAATAGAGGGATAAAACTATTTTACTTGAAAATGAAATTGTGTGCTTTAAATACAGCAATTTTTCAACTCTGACATTAAGAAAGACCTTCTCAATCCATTATGGTCTTTTAAACCTGAAATTAGAGGATCAATTAGCAACTGCTTTATGAAATGCAAGCCAAAGAATTAAGATAACCTTATATTGAAAAAGCAAAGATATTCCAGAGTAGAATCTTGTTAGTGCTAGGGTAAATCATGCCTTGTTTTTTGACAGACTGAATAAACTAAAGGATATGGAATTTCAGGATAGAAATTTTGTGAAAGATTTACACACACACACACACACACACACACACACACACATATATATATATATATTTTTTTTTGAGAGGCTTTTGCTATAGGACACGTGCACTCTCCAGAAAGACAGAGAGAGACAGAGAGATAGAAAGCAAGAAATCCCCCCCCCCCCCAGGAGGGATGGTCACTCCGCAATCCCTTCTCCTCCATTCTCCTCTCGGGATCTTGGGCATGCACGCACGTGCTCCTGGTGTGAGTTTAAGCCCCAGGTCTGGGACTCGAACCTCAGTCGGCTACAGGGGAGTTCAGCAACATAGCCATTACACTAACTGCTGGTCTCAACCAAGATTTATATTTTTAAGAATTAAAATTTCACTTCTTCTGAAAATCTGTGATAAACAAAAACTCCAACCAAGTCAGATGTTGCTTTAATGTGGATGCAAAACAAAGGAAACTGAAGCAAAGATACTCTTCAATTAAAGACAAATGTTGTGGGGCACCAGTAGATGGTATAATGGTAATGTCACTGGACATAGTCAACCATGGTTTGAGTCCCAGACCTGGTAGCTTAAAATTCACTCTGGGCATGTGTGTGCATGCCCAAGATCCTGAGAGAATGGAGGAGAAGATACTATGCCATGGCTATCCCCCGAGGTGGGGGGTGGTTTCTCTATTTCTGTCTATCTCTCTGTCTCTCTCTCTGCCTCTCCAATGAGAGCACACACCCTATAGCAAAAATATCTCTTAAAAAAAGTTGTATGAACTTGACTATTTACCCTACCAGGCTAATGGGACTCATGGATCTAGTTCTCAGGCAATGATAACGTGGATAATGAGAGTGCGATTGATTCCTGACCCTTGATGTGACCACATCTCTCCCCTGGACAGAGAGGCCTTCAAAGAGACATGTTCCTGGAGGAAGATTTTTTTTTTTTTTTGGAGAGGTTTTCGCTATAGGGCGCGTGTGCTCGCCAGACAGACAGAGAGAGACATAGAGACAGAAAGCGAGAAATCACCCCCCAGGGGGGATGGTCACGCTGCAATCCCTACTCCTCCATTCTCCTCTCGGGATCTTGGGCACGCACGCACACTTGCCCGGCGTGAGTTTTAAGTCACCGGGTCCAGGACGCGAACTGTGGTCGAATACGTGGGAGTCCAGCGACATAGCCATTATGCTAACTGCTGGTTCCCCTGGAGGAAGTTTTTGATGAAGCAGAGAATGGGATATTGGTCAAATAATTTTAGTCTCAGTGGAGCTGTTCATCACAGCTAAGTTTTGTGAGTGATGGAATGATGTGTGTGTTATAATGCAAGGAGGGCTGTAAAACACAGTATATTGTATCTTATATCACTTCTCAAAT
This sequence comes from Tupaia tana, assembly GCA_026018925.1. Taxonomy (NCBI): domain Eukaryota; kingdom Metazoa; phylum Chordata; class Mammalia; order Scandentia; family Tupaiidae; genus Tupaia; species Tupaia tana. The sequence continues at coordinate 75,969,920 of JAKSZU010000002.1, forward strand.
CTGTAAAAATTCAAATTTCTCTCCAACAAGGTCTTCCCATTAGAATGGGAAGTTCAAAAGTCCAGTGTAGTTTGGATTGACTATTTAACAATAAACATCCCCTGTGAACGAAAAAGTAAAAAGTAACTAATAGATATGCTGAAAATTAGATATGAACCCCTTTCATTTATGAGATATCACTTAGCCATCAACTGTAATGTCCTTCTTCCTACTACTCATTTCCTTTTATCCTGTACAATAGCTGATTATTATCATTACATCTTTGATAACGTGAACTATAGAATCTACAGTAAAGATCCTGTGAACTGAAATAGCAACACATCTGTCATGCACTAGAGATTTTTTGATTCACAGAGACTTTAAACTAAGCACATAATTGAAGTACTCTTTTGTCTAAACTTTATCCACAGGCATGAAATAGTGAATGAAGAAAGAAAGGGCTAGAACTATGGTATGTTGATAGAAACCAAAGACACAAAGTACTCTGTAGTTCAAAAGACTTTTTGAGTAGATAGTTTATCACATTTGTGCTAGGCCATAGCATAGTTAAATAACTAGTTCTCACTGCCCATCTGTAGGGTAGTTTATTAATCGCAAAAAGTATACTCAGTTAACCTAACCAGGAAGTGGTGCTGCATATCATTTTTCTGTTATATTGTAATCATTCAGTATTTTCAACAGCTCCACAAACACTCTGTTCATGATAGGGCCCTTTCTCATAAGATAAGCATTATCGAAAGAGTAGACTGAGAGAAAATAAAAAGCATTTAGAAAAGGATTTCCATGGCATGACTATTTATTATGCCAAAAAAATCTTTCTGTAAAAATTCACAACAAAAAAAAAGATTTTTAAAAGAGAGGAACAATAACATCAACAAAAATCAGTGATGGATGTGGGTTTCTAGCAGGAAGAGAAAACAAATAACCATTGTTTCTGAAGAGCTGGGTTGGAAGACTAGGCAGGTCACTGAACCACTCATTTGTTGGGAAGGATAGTTGGGGAAGGGTCCAGATTGTTAAGGTCACTTAAACTAGAAAATTCTAGACTTTATCATCTTACATGAACTAAAATGGGGCAAAGTTATGGATGGTGCTTACAGCCCAGCCTGGTTGAGGTAGGGCCATGTAGTCTTTTTTTTTTTTTTTGGAGAGATTTTTGCTATAGGGCACGTGTGCTAGCCAGACAGACAAAGACAGAGAGACAGAAAGCAAGAAATCACCCCCCGGGAGGATGGCCACGCCACAATCCCTTCTCCTCCATTCTCCTCTTGGGATCTTGGGCATGCACACACACGTGCCCGGCGTGAGTTTAAGCCACCGGGTCCAGGACTCAAACCGCGGTCGACTACTTGGGAGTCCAGCGACATAGCCATTACACTAACTGCTGGTCCTGGGCCATGTATTCTTGAAAGCGGTTGTTCTGTGAACTGAGCTAGAGCTCAGCATCTTTTAGATAGTCAGAACAGCTGGATTCTAATCTTGTCCTCAGAAGTAGCAAATAACAAATAACTTGAGCCCTGGTGGTTTACTGTGTCAATAACAAACCTTGATTCTGAGGACTTTATTTTGTTAGTTTGACACCAGGTTTTTTACATTTTACTATAAAAAGCAATTTTAAAAGAGAGTAATTGAGAGTTATTAAAGATCTAAAATATAGCTCTGGTGATATGTTTGGCAATTCCATAATTATTAGAGTACCTCTTTAGATTTATGTGTATTTATTTACTCTTTAAAACAAGAGTAGTGATTACTGCTCCATCTCCTATTCTTAGTACTCTGACTTCAGTAAGCTACTGATTTTGCCTTACACTGGAGAATTCAAACACTTTTGTTATTAATTTTTATCATAAAAACAAACTTATAAAACAAAAGATTTGACTGAAATTTGTTTATAAAATAGCTTGAATGGAAAGGGCTATAATACAAGATGACTTCATTATATATACTAAGGGAAATTATATTCTGTGAAGTAAAAAATACTTTGAAACCAGAATGCAATGAAAAAGGAAATAGCCAGAAGACATTTTATTCCTTTACATACTTGAAGGCCAAATCATGGGAATAAAGAAGAGTTAAAAGCAGGCATCTTCCCAAGACCAAGAGATGTTTTGCTTGCTTGGGATGGTATGGAAGTCCTGAGAGACCAAAAACTCAAGTTCTGCAAAATCTTGCTTCATAAGAAATTTTGCATCAAGAAACTTAATTTGAATTTAGGTACATTTGAAGGAGTGTTCTTCAAATTAAGGACATTTAGAAGAAAAATATGAAGGCAAAGCATTAATGGAACAAAGAAATGTGGTATTATCTGTTCAAGATATTTTATAGTTTTATCAACTAGACTAGGGAGAAATGTTAACATACTGAAATATTCACTTTGTAAGCTAAATAATGTGATAGAATGCATAAAAGAAAATGAAATTAAAAAATTAATGTAAAGCAATCTGATGGAGTGTGACAGTTCTTCATGGTTTGACAACAGAAGTCTTTTCCTCCTTTGTTATTTCTTTTATCTTTATTTTATTCACTATTTATCAGCTGAGCTTTCTTTCTCTCCAAAAATGCAGTGAAGGTGCCAACAAGTGACATGGTGGTTAAGGCGTTGGATTCCTATATGACTGACTGAGGTTAGAGTCCTGGACTCTGTGGCTTGAAATACACTGGGTACACATCTATGTGTGCCTAAAATCTTGAGGAGAGAATGGAGGAGAAGGGATTGCAGAGTTGCCATCAGCCCTTTGCAGGGGGGAGGGGGTGTCATTTCTCACTTTTCCTCTCTCTGTTTCTTTCTGTCTCTCCCTCCAGTGAGGAGAGCATGCACCCTATGGCAAAAAAACTAAAAATAAATAAATTTTTAAAAATGAAAAGACAGGGTAACAGATAAAAAGCAAGCTGGCCTATTTGCATGTTTTTGATGCTCAGATGTTTTGAAATTACATTTTTCCCCCAAATACTTTCAAGGTCAGGGAACCAAAGAAATCTGTGAGAGCTCAAAGATTTAGAGTATCCACATTATTTTAGAGTCTTTGAGTCTAATGTAATTTAAAGCAATTGTCCCCGTAGGGAGGTCTAACATTTTTGCACACTTACATTGAAATAGGTGACCTGCCGAGGAAACTAGAAGAATTTCAAGGGTACATTTCAAGACTCTGTTGCTGTTGATAATAGTGTTCCAGAATTTATATTTATTAATATTGCTTTATTTTGGTCAGACTCCCCCAGGAAATCCTGAGGACTGTATGTTTCTGGCATATTTTATCTTAGATAGTTCCACCCCTTTGGTCTTGTACCCTGAGTGCCAGACTGAAGAGTACCTTTGAAAGCTTCTGCTCTTTAATGGAGCTGAGGATGACAGCAAGCAGGAACATCAACACTCTAGGAAGACAATCTATCTACTTTCCCCAGTTATCATTAAAATGTCTTTTAGACATAGGTCATAACTGGAAACCTATAAATGATGTCTGTGTAGTAAGCACTTCCCACAGAGTTGGAGTCCCGAGTGATTAAAATTTATCACATTGTTCTTATGGTTACAAATACTGCTGATATGTGTCATTACTTAGAAAGTACTATTCATAACATTTTGATTTCAGTCCAAAGAGTTTTTTCCCCTAAATTTCTCATAAAATGCTCTTGATCTTTTTCTTAAAAGGTCTAATCCGCTTCTTCTTTGAAAGAACAAAGTACAGGGGTTGATTGTTCTCTAGTTTAAATTTTGTTTAGTGTCATATATTTATTGCCTTGTGGGATGCTTCTAATTTTCCACAGGATCTTCTGAGAAAGTAATTAGGACAGAACTTAATCCTTTGCAACAAGCAGGCTTTAAACTCTTTCATAAATTAAAAGTTATGTTCAGTATACAGCTCTATTAGAATGATATGTGACCACAAGACCTAATATCTGCACTGTGCATTGTTTTTCAAAAATGCGTGCTTTGTATGTACAAATCTGCTCTTTAAATAGATAACATAGTACACACTGAAATACTTTAGAGCAAGCCCTTCATATGGTAAGGGTTTGTTAGAACATGGGTTAACAGGGTAGCCTCTCTTAGTTTCCTAGAGAGCTGAAGATCTAAAGTGTTTTTTCAACATGATTGTCTGTCCCTCAAGCATTTTTGCCATGCTCCTTAGTGTTTATATCTTAAGGCAAAAGTTTAGTGTAGTGTCCTCAGACATTAGGTTCTAACTAGATATTTTACCTAGAAAGCTGTGAATTGAACTGGCTTGTGTTTATGGAAAAAATAAGACTCTGGAGGCAGAATGTGACCTACATTTCAGCTTAAATGTTTATTTGCTGAACAACAATTTGAGACAACCCTGGCAGAACAAGTCTGGTTTGAGTTTTTGTAACTGATTCCTAAATTCTAGAACTAAGTGTACCTTCTAGTAATATTAAGATATCAAGAAAGGAAAGAAAGCAAGATACTAATGGAATTTAATGTCAAGAGTTTTTAACTAAGGAATATATCAAAAGTCTTATCATGATTTTACTCCTAGTTGTGAAAGTTCAATACAGACAAACGATACAAAGCATTCAGCCATTTCATTTAGCTAATATGTCCCATAAGTTAACATTCTACATTCGAACATTCTATTACTTTACAAGGATGCTATGTAAAGATGCCCCCAAATTTTACTTCTTAGCTTTGAAAATAAATAGAAGAAAAAAAAAAAAAAAAAGGTGAGCTTCTTCATTTGGAATTTTGTAAGCAAGAGTATTTGGGGTTTAAGCAGACACATTGCCAGATCTAGGATTTTTTTTTTTTAATTTCAAAACAAAATGTACTAGTTCTTTCCATTGCTGACATAGTTGGCTCTCTATAACTTTTGGAGTAAATCTCTTTTTGTATAATTATCTTGTAGTTTAGAGTCATTTTGTGGTGGGGGGGGGAACAGCTGGTGGCTAGCAAAAAATAAAGTAAGGGGATGTTGATAAAAAGAAAAAATCATAGAATAGATTTTATTAATCTTATTAAAACAAAATAAGTAAGGGACTGACTGACTGACTTTGTCATGTGGGTATGTAATAATATCAATTTTTCCTGGAAACAAGCGAACCATTGGCTGAGACTCAACAAGCATTTGTTATCTAGAGCTTTTTTTATTGTATATTTAAAGGCTGGAAAGAAACAATGGTACAGATGTGTAAGCAACACAAATTTTCTGATTGTAATGAACTTTTATGGCTAATCTACTTTAGGAACTGCTTTGATCAGGGTTTTATGTATTTCCTGTAGCCCATTTTGCCTTTTTATTTTGAGAGTTAAATGGAAAAGTCATGTATGTAGACAAGATGATCCAATAACCACGAAAAAAAGCTACATCTTTTAGACAAATATGTCTCGAAATTGAAATTTCCAGTCAAGTTGCTTTATCTACATAGTAGCAAAGACTAGTCGGTGGGGTTTTTATTTTTTTTAATGTCTCTGAATTTCCTGAAATAACTGGTTGTTTTAGAAGATACTCATTCCCAAAAACATGCAAATGCCCTAAACATCTGTAGAGTTGCAGATTCAGGAAGGAATAGAAAATTATAGATCTAGATCCAATGTATCAATTATCTGTTTCCAGCCTCTCCAACAGTGAGAGATAGGGATATTCTATGACAGCCCATTCTATACACAGAATGACTATAAGTCCATTTATTATAAGTACACTTCAATCTGTTGGTTCTAGAGCACATTCAACATCAGAGAAAAGTAGCCTCTTTCTGGTTAGCAATAAGGAATTTCTTTTCTCCAAGTAAAATATCTTCTACTCCTCCAGGGATTTTTTTTCTTCTTTTGACATGGTTTGATATTTTCTCATCAAGTACATCATTTATTTTTTGAAAAGCATGCTCTTAAAGTTTGGTATCTAGATGTGAACTCAGGATTTAAGAAAAAAGTTTGACTACTGTGGAATGTAGATTGGGGTTATCGCTTCTTCTTTAGCCTAGCAAATTTGCTTTGAAGTTGACTCTAAATCTTAGAAGATGACTCTAAATCTCATTAGACTAATAGCAGTCCCACCATTCTGTTGACTTACAGTGAACTATTACCTAGAAACATAAGTCCTAGACTATTGTTTCCCACCATTGTCAATGTAAACTATTTTTCCAATTGTTTTTCTGAGCCCAAATAAAGAACTATGTGTTTCATTTGTTTTAAGTTGAACTTCATCTTGTGAGATTCAGTCATTAGTACAGCTTGTCAAGCTCATTTGGAGCCTAATAGTGTCATTATCAGCTTTAGCAAAAGCCCAGTACATTTGACAACACGCTTGCCACATCATTGACAACACTGGAAAGACAGCCCATTCCAATGTGACGCCCTTGCTATCAAAGATGTTTTCCTAACCACTAAGCCATTCTTACTAACATTTACATTGTTTTCCAGGCAGATAAAAATCTCAAGTAGACCATGATTAAAAAAGTAGCTTTTATTGAGACCAGCAGGTTAAGGCACAGAACACTCTCACATGGCTGACCACAGTTCAAATCCCCAACCGGGCCTCTTGCTTTCTCACTTTCCCTCTGTGTGTGTGTGTGTGTGTGTGTGTGTGTGTGTCTTTCTCTGGTCAAATTAAAAATAAATTAATAAATAAATTAAATTAAATAATTATTTTTCAAAATTAATTTAACTTTTGTCATCTACCATTCATGATTACTAATAGCACTTTCTTTTTAAGCAAAAATAGCATACCTACCAAAGTACAAATATTAATAATCCAAGTAAACATAATAAATCAAAACCATTCATTATGACCAACATTTATTTTGATTATTTGTCTGGTGTTTATACGAAAGTGTTGATGATGGAACTCAGATTGTGTTTACCACAGTTCAATATTTGTCTTTCTTTAACTTCATCTAAAGTGAAAACAGGATGAATAAAGCAAAGGACAGTAGAATACCCTATGAAAGTAAAAACAAAACAAAACAAAACAAACAAACAAAAAAAAAAGGCAAGTTCTCCAAGTCAAATTGAATTTATATATCTAATGGTATTCAAAATGTATTTGCTTATACTATAGTTCCTACAGGATTTAATACCAATGTTCATTAGAAAGGATGAAATAGTAATGATAAAATGTCATTGGTAAAATGCAATGACTGCCATAACTCTTCCCAAAAACACCCTTATCACAAAGTGTTTGCATTTGACTTTAAAATGTACAATCATCAAAATGCTTGAGCAGCCACATGTGTAGGAGTGACAGGTCTCACACATATTTATGAGCTCTTTAAATCCTTTCTGGAGGGAGGAGAAAAGTAAACAAAGACATAGTCACATATTTAATGAGGAGGGCGAGAGAAATCCGAATTGGTATGCAGTCAATGCTTTCACAAACGAAGTTATTTTATAAATGCTATAGTGAGGTGTTTAGATGCCTCCTTACCACCAATACCACAAATGTAGATGTACCACATTACCACATGTCACAGATACACTGGGCATCACTAAGCAAAAACGCAGGAACAAAATAGCTTTTTAAGTAATTCATGACCCTTAATGTTTAAATAAACACAAAAATGTTACCTGTCATCCTCAGGGTGATTCTCAGTTGTCCCCATGCAATGCCTTTCTCTGTGATTCTGGGAAGAATGCCATGGTCCTGAGTCAGAGCCGAACTACAGTTTGGTTTAGGTTAGGTGGGATCTGCACAGGGATAATACAATTTCATCTGTCTGTTGCCCCACTTAAAAATTAAACAGGAAACACATATATACCATATATGTATGTGATATATATATATTAATGTATCTGTTTTTTATCCTGCTGGTTTCATATAACTTTCCTCTTTCCAGCCCAAGCATTTCTTCCTTTTTCTCACACATTTTCTTTATGTCAAAAAGAATCATCAGACATTAAGAGGTCAGTTGAAACTTTGTTGTAATTTATTGGGTTATGAGTCTTTGAAGGGAAATCATTTCCATTAGAGACAATGCTGGTTTCAAATTACTTGCTGTTTTTAACTAAGTGCATAAATTATTCCAGCCATAGGATTAACCAGATAGCCATGTGTACAGTAACCCTGCTTTAATCCTGTTTACCCCATATAGGGCATGAAACAGATCTCCCATGTGGAAGCCTCAACCTAACTCTCAGCCTTTCTCCTGGTACTTCCTGCCTTACACATGACACTCCAACAAGATCCAAATGCATAGTAAGCCAGTTATGCCAAATTAAATTATGAATGCCCAGTCAAATTTGCATTTCTGATAAACAACAAATAATGAGCGACTATAAAATATCCCATATGGGGCCAGCAGTCAGTGTGATGGTTAAAGGTATTGGATTCCCACATGACTGACTGCAGTTTGAGTCTCGGACCTGGCAACTTGCTTTCTCTCTCTCTCTTTCTCTCATTCTGTCCCTCCTCTCTGGTCAAATTTAAATAAATAAATAAAGTTAAATAGAGTAATTCTTTTAAAAAATGGCCCATATATTGTTTAGGATGCACTTAACATGTTATTTGTTGTTCATTTGATGTTAGCCTTTAATAACGTGTCCCGTATTTTATCTGCCAATCCTACAAATATTTCTTCCATGTCACTGTTTTAAGCCATTTTGTGCAGACCCTTCCATCTCAGATGACCGACTAAGCCTGTGAGCAGGGAAGGGTTATGTCAACTGGCTTTTTCTTCTCCTCCATAAAACCGTGGCTGACCTGCTTCACCCCAAACCTACCCTCCTGGGAGAGAGTGAATCCTACCCTCCGGGGTAATGTGGCCATGCCTGGTACATACTCAATTATCTCCCAATACATCAGCATGTGTCTGGATGTGCAGGGAGGAGAACATGCCGTGTTGTATTCTTCTGCCTCCACAATAAGGATGCTAGTAGATACCTCAGAACTTCTGGGTGGGGAAAGAACAGACAAACCGGATTTGGACCTAGAGACTTGGACAACACCTTTAGACTCCAGGGCCTAAGGTTCCATATTCACATTTTTAAAAAATTAAGTATCTCTGGCTAAGTAATGGTTAAAAATGAATGATGTTGTTTATACATAAGAGACCAATCAGCAAACACAAGATCGCCAAAGTAGTTATCTTTCAATCCCATGTTCTTATTCAACTAACAACTCATTTCAGCGTTAGAATGTCTTTCCTCTTCTGCTTATTTTTTTACATAATCTGGTAAGAACTTCAATTTTATCTTTTAATTTGCTAAATTCTGCCTGATTACAGCCTAATGTATATGACAAAAGGGTAACCTGCACTTTTAAAAAGATTTGTTTCCAATTTATTCCCAAAGTCTGATTTAATTTCTCACTTCTCGATTTTTTTTTCTTTTACAATCAAATGGCACTTCTAATCAGACTATATTAAAAGAACAAAACTCTACTTCCAAAGCTTGCAAAGGAAGAGAGTTTCTAAAAATTACTCTTGTCTCGTCTGTCTGACTCACATTTATCTAAAAATAAAAGGAAAACTAGGAGAAAAAATAAACGAACAGAGGATAACGTGCAGCCTCATGTCTCTGAGTCAGATAACAAGATAATTTTTCGGCATGTTCTATATTTCACTTTACTTTTCAGAATGACCTTTCCACCTTCTAGCCCTATCACTGGAATATAAATCCATTAATGAAAAATCTTTTCTTCCCTTGTCGTTTTTCATATCAATCACAGCAGGACACTAGACTATTTTTTGAGTTCATTTGCTTTATGGCTATTAAAAAGAAAATATAGTCTGGAGACAGCCTGTCTCGAATTGATTAAGTACAAGATGAAGAAATAAATTCCTGAGTTTCTAGCTCTCATCTGCCCCTGATTTTCAGTGTAAAATGTAGAAAAGTTTCTAACTCTCATTTTATAAATCTGTGAAGGGGGTGAATCTTAAAACAATAAAGCCTCTTCACCTATTATTCCTTGGCAGAAAAATAAAAAAAGCTCTTGAAGTATTAGTATTTTATAGTTAATAGTTTTCAAAATACGCTTGTCTGACTTTGGTTCCCATAAGATTTAATGCCATGGCTCACTAAATATAATGGCATAATAATAACAGTAATAATAATGGTGAAATGTAGTGGCTATCTTAACTTCCTTCAGAAGTACAAGAGTACTTTGAAAAGTTCATAAAAGATAGAATTAAGATATGAGGTGCAAAAAAAATTTGAAATCCATGCATAGTTTCGTCATAATCTACATTTTCCATGAACTTTTAGAAAACTCTTCATATACATTTTCTAATCAAACTTTTGCAGATAAAGAAACTATAGGAATCACTAAGTAAAATAAGTAGAAACCTCAGAATACATGGACAGACATCTTCAGAGATACATAAAGGGTGGTGTCAATTCATTCAACCATTTACTCATTGATCAAATGTTTAGTGAACATATACTATAACTTTTAAAATTTGCTATAGGGATGGGACCAGCAGTTGGCATAATGACTATGTCGCTGGACTCTCATGTAGTCGACTGTGGTTGGAGTCCCAGATCCTGCAGCTTAAACTCATGCCAGGTGCGTGTGTGTGCATGCCCAAGATCCCGAGGGGAGAATAGAGGAGAAGGGATTGTGGAGTGGCCTTCCCCCCCACGGGGTGATTTCTCTCTTTCTGTCTCTGTCTATGTCTTTCTGGCGAGCACATGTGCCCTATAGCAAAAACCTCTCCAAAAACAAAACAAAAACAAATTTGCTATAGGGTATGTGCTCACCACAAAAAGAGAGAGAAAGAAAACACCCCCATAGAGCATGGTTACTCTACAATCCCTTCTCCATTTCTCCATCCTTTTGGTATTTGGGGCTTGCATGCACATACACATGGTGTGTTTTTAAAGTTATTGGGTCTGGGACCCAAATTGTTCTGTCAGCCAAGTGGGATCCAGCCACCTTAACCACGGCACCACCAGCTGGCCTGTAAGCATATTCTACAAGCAAAGCTCAGTGATAGACTTTCTGAGTTCCATTGCCTCGGTCTCCTGACACTAGAACTGTAGTAGTAAAACATATGATGTTCTTAAATTAGTCCTCTAATAATTGTATTGGTACTAGCATTCATGGGGCTTTGCTGCCTCTCATACCACTGTTCACACTGCTTTGGTAGCACAGTCTTCCAAAGACTCAGCTAACAATCGACACTGTACATGCTCGGTTAACAGAATAGTTAATGTCTGTCAAGAATGGAGCTTACGGGACCAGCAGTTGGCATAATGGCTATGTCGCTGGACTCCCACGTAGTCGACCGTGGTTCGAGTCCCGGACCCGGTGGCTTAAACTCACGCCGGGCGCGTGTGCGTGCGTGCCCAAGATCCTGAGAGGAGAATGGAGGAGAAGGGATTGCGGTGTGGCCATCCCCCCCTGGGGGGTGATTTCTTGCTTTCTGTCTCTCTGTCTCTCTCTGTCTGTCTGGCGAGCACATGCACCCTATAGCAAGAAACCTCTCCAAAAAAAAAAGAATGGAGCTTACAAGAACAACAGTGACTATAATAACAGAGTTTTGAAGACTTTTCAGCTTGCATTCAGTACCCCAAAAGGTCTTTCTTGGAGCACCAGATACTATACTAAATCCCTCAGCTATCCTTGACCCAAACCTCCCATTTATGACAGCTCTCTGTCTCCTAAATTTGCATATCTGCAAGAGCAGGAAATACGTCCATTTTGTTCATCCTATATCCTTATACTTAGCACACACAGCACCTGGTCTGTGGAAAACGGGCAATAAATGGAGAATGAACCTCGACAAATCTTTCTCAACACATTATCCTACTTGATCTGCTCTTCCTCCCACACTCCTTCTTAAGATCAAATCAAGTTCAAGATCCGTGATTTCAGTATATCACAGCAGTCAATGAGCAGTAATCTCACTGCAGGTGCATTTCCAAATGCCTCTTCTTTGAAGGTGAAGAATGTGGCATCACAGTCAAGCAGATCTGAAGGTGGGGGCAAGAAAAAGATGAGCAAGGAGGTCAAGTTCAAATACAAATGGCAAAGCCAAGTTATAGGAAAATCTTGCTTAGGGAGCAGTAGTGGAAAGTACGCAAGTCTAGAACATTTCCGAAGTACTGAGATACTGCCTTCTCTGCAAAGTAAATGATCAGGAGTTCCCCAAAACTTCAAAACCTTCCTGATGCTCAGAGGCTGTAAAATAGGTTAATCAAATCACCCATTTTGTAAAGAGTTCAAATGCTGATAGATTCCAGTGCACAGTGGCAACATTCATTGTTTGCCTCCTACAGTTCCACTGTCAGGAGACTTAGGCAATGGAACTCAGAAGGTCTGTCACTGAGCTTTGCTTATAGTATATGCTTATAGGCCAGCTGGTGGTGTGGTGGTTAAGGTGGCTGGATCCCACATGGCTGATAAGCACAGTTTGGTTCCCATACCCAGCAGCTTGAAAAATACACCATATACATGCAAACCCTAAATGCCAAAAATATGGAGAAATGGAGAAGGGATTGTAGTGCAACCATGCTCTATGGGGGTGTTTTCTTACTTTCTTTCTCTCTCTTTATGTGCAGTGAAGTATTTCTCCTCCTTCCATCTGAAACAACACACATGTAAACCTAATGTAATTTAAAAATCAAAAAATTCCCCCAGAAAGTCTATTCAATGACACTTACTGAGACATAATTCATAAAAAGAAAATATAAGCAACACTTTGAGATCCAAAGACTAAGGGTACCGTAGATATCATGTGTAATTAAATTTAGGGGCTATTTTTTTGAATTGGGGTTTGTATGTAGAATTTAAAAGAAAAGAAAAAACAGAACTTATGCAGGAAAATAAAACTCTTTGAGCTTTCCTAAAAGTAACTTTCTCAAGCACCAGCAGATGATGTAGCTGTTATATCACTGGACTTTCACACGGACCAATGCAGTTCAAATCCTGGACCCAGTGGCTTGAAAATCAGATCAGACACATGAGCATATGTGCCCGAGGCCCCAGGAGGAGATGGAGGAGAGAGGACTTGGGCAGGGCCATTCCCACTAGGGGGTGATTTCTCACTTTCCCTCTCATGGCCTCTGTCTCTCTTTCTCTCCCAGCAAGCACATGCAGCTTAAGGGAAAAAAAACTCTTTAAAAACATAATAATAATTTTCTCAAAATGGGTGAAGAATTTGATTAGGGAATCCATATCTATTCATTCACATACCTTGGAATGATGCATTGTGCTCTGCTCAGGGAGGTCTTACCAGCACACAGACTCAGCGAACACACACAGACTGAAGAGAGAATAAGAATGAAACCAGTCAATTCAATTCAGAGTACCAATAGTATCAATAAATGTCATAACTTCATCATCTCACATCGCTAAATTTCTTCTAGTGAAAGAAGAAAGAGATCTTGAAATAACAAGACCTTACCATGAAGACCTCAGCAAGGTGCCTCAAAGATCCAGCATAGCCTACCCTGTGGCATGGAGATGCCCTGAAGCCAGCCAGAATCATCCCATCAGATGTGTCATCACTTACCTTTCAGACAGAAACAATGAAAATAAGACTTCCTAATCCTAAAAGGGGAATGATCCTAATGAAAATCATAAAGACAACTTTTAAAAGATGAAGTATATTTATATTACACTGCTTAAATCTCTTTGTAATAAGCATGCATCATCTTTACAAAAGCAGTTAAAACATTCCTAAAGAGGAAAAAGAAATGGAGAGGAAAGAAGAAAGGGAGGGAAGGCAAGAACATGTTTTTCCCTTTTATAATTGTTACAAACAGGAGGCCGGGATTGCATGTTTAGGGGACGAATGCCTCACTAAATCACTTCATTATTTCTGAGCCCAGATGCTTGACCTCTGAATACTGCCATTATGAAGGTTAGTGGAAAACTGTGGGTCAGTTCTCACCATCTCTTACTTCCCCCACAATTCACTTTGGGTCCTGCAACATAGACTACTGGTAAAAGAAAAGAAAAAAAGAAAAAGAACTTTCTGACTTCAGAGAAAAAGATGAGAGAACTCTCAAAGTTTTCTGTACGAGTGGGAAATAACCAATCTTGATCTCTTTCTCTCTCCTTGCAGAAGCTCCTGGCTGTGTAGACAAACTAGAGAGACTGAACATTTCTCCTGTATTTCCAGGTCACGAGGACAAAGCTACAGTTGTTCAGATATTTACTGACTGCTTACTAAACACAAAACACAGGACTTGACACTACAGGGATCCAAAGAAATAGATATATGACTCCCACTGGAGCAAGAAAAAATATATAAGCAAAAATTAATAGTGAAAAGGGACTTCACAAGGTTATCGTCAAAGGGAAACAGAAAACCAAGGGAGCTCTCCTGACTCACATACACTGGTTTCATTAAAAATGGATGTATTAACATTTGTAAAATGTACACATGTGTCACACACACTCACACATAAACATTCTATCACAGTCTGTTAAAATAAAGTTAAAAACATGAAAGTCATAAAAACATGTGAAGTTTAAACATGGAGAAGGCAGAGATTAAAAATAGATGGCATTTGAAAGAAAAAGAGAAATAGATGGTATTTGGCCCAATACATGGCATGAAGGTTAAGGCAGCTGGATCTCACATGGTGAACTGAGCTGTTTGAATCTTGGACCCAAGGGACTTGAAAATTATGCTGGGCACATGTGCATGTGCTCAAAATCCAAAGAGGAGAAGGCATTGTGGTATGGCCATCCACTAAGGAGGGTGATTTTTTTCTCTCTCTTTCATACTCTCAAGCACACATGCCCTAGAGCAAAAAAAAAAAAAAAAAAAAAAAAAGGAAAAGGAAAAAAAGGTGGCATTTATAGAACATTTTTACTGTGTTCAAGGTACAGTGCTAAGTATTCTAAATACATTTCTCACAATAACTTCTCATAACATTAAATGAGATAAGCATTATTGCCATTTTATATCTCACTTGGAAAGGCTTATAAATGCTTAAGTAATTAGATTTAGGAAGGTTTAAGTAACTTGTCTGAAATGTCCCAAGTACTCTCGTATTTCTGAAGCATTGTACACTATATTAAGAGAATTCATGTGGTCAACGTTGTACATACGTAATACTAATCTACTCTCAGGGGCTTAGCATTTTATATGAGCATTATGAAATTGTCTTAATTATTCACATAAAATGACAATTATTATAAGAAACACTCAAATAATATTGAAGCTCTCTACTCTCGAAGTTTCTTTGGCTAAACCCTACTCAGCCTGTGGGTCTCAATTTAAATCCTATGGGTCACCTTTCCTGGCAAGGCTTCACTGAAATTCATGACTAGATTTTGCATGTTCTCACTCTTTCCAGTGCTTTGATACGTGCAACTGCCTGTTGACTTATCTGTATTCCCAAAGAGAGTTTAAGTTCCAAAGGGCAAGACCATGGCTCTCTCATTCATTTTATGTCCCTTTGCAGTTCATGCTTATATTAGAACACAAAGTAAATGACTCAGTGAATCTTACTCTAGGCCAATACTGAAGAGGGATCAAAGACTGGTAAACAATAATGAAAAAAAGATCAAAGTAAGTTGACCTACCAATTCCAAGACCAAACCACAATGGCAATTCAAGTTTAGCCTGCATTGTTCACGTGGGTTTTAAGCACAATGAGGTTTCAGTCTACCAAGGTATTTTGCCTACCTCGAGCTGGTTGTTTAGGTTAGTGGAAATCAAGAAAGTGAGTTTTCATTCAGGTCTGGGATCCAGAATATAAGAGTTATAGAAATACAAATGCTTGACTGCCAGGGTTGGGTCAAAGTGGGGATGAGAAAATAATCTGATTGGGCAGATTAGAGAAAGAGTAGAAACTGGTTTTTAGTTCTCTACTGTAAGAAAATACCTAAATTATGGCACAATTTATTATGAGCACTGTAATAGATAACAACATATAATATGTTAATACTTTACATAATAATAGGTACCATAAACTTCAAAGAAATTAAAGAATCTCGGTTTGTTATACAATTATTTCTTTAACTTTATTTATTCATCCATTTTTTCCCTTTCTTTATTATTTTATTTTTTATTTTTTACGTTTTCTCTCACATTCTATTGATTCACAAAATACCCAAACTAAAACTATGGACAAAGCTAGAATCTAGTTACAAATGCACTGTAATTTTCTTCTGATAATTAATTTACATTCATTCCCTGAGCATTGTGACAGCATACAAAATGTGATTTCCCATCCAAAATATACTGCATAGTGGCTTAATCATACATGTTATCATCATTAATTTTCCATTTCTAGTTTCATATATAAACATGTATATATTTATTTTACCCCTATTTCTTACCTTCTGCCATTTCCCACCCTCCTTCCACACTATCGTAGGTGTATACAGTTGTTTTTCATTCCTTTTTCTCCCCCACATTTTATTGATTCACAAAATTTCTGAAGTATTCTAACTACTTTCAATAGCAAGTTTAGCTGGTATGTACATATCAGTGAATACATGTCTGACTTTAGGTGTGAAGAATGAATATACTATAAGGTAGCACCTAGCTGATGTTATAAAGCTTACTATTGTCATTAAATAGGTATTTTTTAACATATTTTTTAATTTCAAGAGAAGCAGTTTTAGCTTCAATAAATCTAGGAAATACTAAGGAACTTAAAACTTAAAGCCAGGAACCAGGTTAGGATTCTGTTCAAATAGTAGTACATGAACCTACCAGCAGCTCAAGACAGGACAAAAATCCTTAAAACTGGAAAACAAAGCCTAGAAGAAAATCCGCAATGTTTTAGTCAAAAGTCATAAAATGCTATATCACCAGTTCAGTCTCATGTACTTCATCTATCTTCTGTTTGGTCATGTACTTCATCTATCTTCTGTTTGGTCCAATCTTCCCAATTAAATTCTGGGATATAATATTCAACTCCAGACGTGTCTCCATGATTAAGTTGGTCATTTTCTTTGTTTTTGAACTCTTTATTTTTTCTTTTTTTGGAGAGGTTTTTGCTATGGGGTGTGTGCGCTCGCCAGACAGACAGAGAGAGATAGAGAGACAGAAAGCGAGAAATCACCCCCCAGGGGGGATGGCCATGCCGTAATCCCTTCTCCTCCATTCTCCTCTCAGGATCTTGGGCACGCACGCACACGCACCCGGCATGAGTTTAAGCCACTGGGTCTGGGACTCAAACCACGGTTGACTATGTGGGAGTCCAGTGACATAGCCATTATGCTAACTGCTGGTCCCAGTTTTTGAACTCTTATTTCCATGGGTCTGTATTTAATTTTCCTGGTATAGCACTCACTTGAGAACTTCTTGGAGATCATCTGGTGTTGGCAAATTCTTTCAGGTTTTGTTTATCTGAGAATATTCTTGTCTTTTCTTCCCATATGAAGGATAATCTTGCTGGGTACAGTATTCTTGATTGAAATTGCTTTTCCCTTAACACTTTGAATATATTTTCCCATTCTTTCCTCACTCACATTGTTTTCTATTAGAGGTCTGCTGTTAGCCTGATGGGATATCCTTTGTAGGTAACGTGCCATTTCTCTCTTGCCAATCTTAGTATCTTGTCTTTGTCTGTAGTTTTGGTCAATCTGGCTATAATGTGCCTTGGCAAAGATCTTCTTGGGTTGATTCTATTTGGGGTCCTTTGTATTTCTAGAGACTGGATCTTTGAGTACCTTTCTAGATTTGGAAAGTTTCCTTGCAGGATTTTATGGAAGAGATTATCAATGCCTTTATGAGTCTCTTTACCTTCTGGGATACCAGTTATCCAGATGTTTGGACATTTGATGGTATTTAACATTTTTTATATATTATTCTCATTTTGGAGAGCCATGTTCTGAGTCTTCATGGCAGATTTTTCTAGGCCAGTGATTCTATCTTCTACATTTGAGCTTCTATTTTCTGTATGATCTAGTCTGCTTTGAATACTTTCAAGGGAGATTTTGACTTTCCGTATTATAGCCTTCATCTCTAGCAGGTCCATTTGAATCTTTTTTAGAGTGTGTATTTCCTCTTTTAGATCTTGCAAGAATTTCCTCACGTCCTGGAACTCATCAGCTCCTTTCTTGTGCCTCTTCTGCAGCTCATTGTCTCTCTTCTCGTCCATCTCTGTTAGCTTTGTCAGTATGAATATTCTAAAATCCTTATCAGACATTTCCATGAGTTTTATTGTACTGTCTGAGGATGAAGAGGTATTATTCTTTTCCCTTGGAGGAGAGTTATTGTCTTGCTTTCCCATATTTCTTTTGATCCTGCAGTGATTTCTAGTCATCTGATGGATGGTGCATTTCTTCCTAATTCTTTTTTTTTTTTTTTTTTTTTTTTTTTGGAGAGGTTTTCTAATTCTTGAAGTTCAATTTATGTGTTCAGAGGTGAGCAGAAGGAGGTGACCTGCAATCTTTCTTCTGTTCTGTTTTCACTCTTTGTGCATCATATTCAAGGTGAAGAGAGGAATATTCTGGCCCTAATCATATTTAGATATTTGGAAACTGTTTACTTGGACCTGTCTAGACACTTAGTGCATAGAGGCTGATTAGAAAATGAATAAAGATAAAGAATAAATGAAAATAATTAAGAAGAGGATAGAAGAAAAAAATAAAATGAAAAAGAAGAAAGAAAAAAAGAGGATAAAAATGATAAGATTATTATTTTACAAAGCAAAAATGAAAAAAACACACGGTTCGAAACCAGTATTTCACAGCTGAATTATGGTATCCATCTCAAGATAGGCCTGGCTTGGTGGGACCAGCAGTTGGCGTAATGGCTATGTCGCTGGACTCCCATGTAGTTGACTGCGGTTCAAATCCCCGACCCGGTGGCTTAAACTCATGCCAGGTGCGTGTGCATGTGTGCCCAAGATCTCGAGAGGAGAATGGAGGAGAAGGAATTGTGACGTGGCCATCCCCTCTGGGGGGTGATCTCTCACTTTCTGTCTCTCTGTCTTTCTGGTGAGTGCACGCGCCCTGTAGCAAAAACGTCTCCAAAAAAAAAAAAAAAAAAAAAAGAAAAGAGAAGAAAAGATACAAACATTTTCAGGGACCAGCAGTTAGCATAATGGCTATGTCACTGGACTCCCACGTGGTCGACCGCGGTTTGCGTCCCAGACCCGGTGACTTAAAACTCACACTGGGCGCAAGATCCTGAGAGGAGAACGGAGGAGAAGGGATGGCGGCGTGGCCATCCCCCCTGGGGGGTGATTTCTCACTTTCTGTCTCTCTGTCTGTCTGGCGAGCGCAAGCGTCCAATAGCAAAATCCTCCCTCAAAAAAAAAAAAAAAAAAAAAAAAAAAAGATAGGCCTGGCTTGACTGGTGCCTTTCCTATATGAAATGAGGAAAGGCACCAATTAACACAATAAAAGAGAGGCTTGAGAGCCCAGAGAATACTTTACCTTAAAAGAAAAAATTAAAATTCACAGGGAGACACACCGAGACACAGAGAGGCAGACAGAAATGGAGAGAAAAAGGCACAGAGCTATCCTTACCCACAAGAAATGAATCTGGAGAGGGAAGTCTCAGGAGAAAAATCTTCAGTTTTGGTCAAGGAAATCCATATTTCACAGCTGAAGTGTGGTATCCATCTCAAGATCGAAAGAATTTAGATTTTTATCTCCTAAATTCAAACAGACGCCTTTTCCCTCTCCTCCAGTTTGCACCTCAACTTGTTTTCATTCTTTAGTTGTAATAATCTTCCCTGTTTTACAGAGGCCTTTATTGCTTTGAAGAATATGGCAGGCAAAACCAAATGAAAGATAGCTACCTTCCATTCATTAGCAAAGTACAAGGCTTAATGAAAGTTCCAACAGATATCTGGGTATTTGGAAAAGCTGAAGAAAAGGGCGGAGGATGACAGGAGACGGGGAAACACAATAGTACCTGACAAAGGCATCGGTAATGTAAATTGTACTCCTGTCTTTGCTCTCTATGTTTCCCATGCAATTGTTGACTGGTTTTTCTGTAATGTCTGTCTAGAGGTAGGAAAAGCTGGCCATTATCTGGGCTTCAAAATTGTATATAAAGTCTGATAACACTTTCTGTTTTTAAGAATAATTTAAGCTTTTCTGGACTCTTCTGGGTAAAAGCACACTTCATCATCATGCACAAAGTTGGAAGTTGGCCAAATGCGAGACAATCAAAGAGCTTTCTCTCAAAAAGCCCTGAGCCGAATCCCTCAGCTTTGGATAAGTACTAGTGGGAGAAATTCAAGGACCCTGGTTCTGGAACTCTTCAAAACCTTTCTGAGTAAAAGCAGATCCTTCCACCTTTTGGAGGAAAACTTTAGCCTGGAGCATGAAAAGGAGTGAATAGTCCATGAATAATCATTTTTATTTAATAAATAGAAAATACAGCACAGTTTACAATTAAAGACATAAAGATAACTCTTAGGCAAAAATTTTCTCCTTAATTGACTTTGAATGTCTGTCCTCCCTTCCCCCAAAAAATAAACCAAAGTATTACTGGCTCTGGCAGTTTTATACTAAAATGCAAGGTTATATATAATCTGGGAAAGCCTAAGATAAGCACATCCTTCCTAATTGCCTCTTTCTAAGTTATGTTTCTTGTAACTTCTCATGTTAGAGGCTCAAACCATATTTTCAGGGTATTTATCATATTTTATGCCTCTAACTCTGCAGTGTTAGTCCTCTTGGGACCCATTCTAGGGAAGGTGACAGAAACACAATTTAGGTGCATCCTTCCTTCTTTAAGAAGCCAGACTTGTGGCTAATGTTTAATGTCATCAGTTAGATGGTTTCATTGTCTTATTGATAATGAAGCACTCATTTAATTAAAGAATCATGGGAGTAAAGAGAAATCAAAGACTTAGAAATGTGTTGGGTGATAATCACTGACTCTAATCTTGCTCTGTCTACACCATAGTTAATCACTTACTTTTATGTGCCTTGTTTTGCTCACTTTTAACCAGAGGTTTGGGACTAGAATGTTCTCAAAATCCCACACTGAATTTCTAGGAGTTCTTGGCCTATTTTAAAGGTTCTCTATGAAAAATAATACATATATATATATATATATATATATATATACATATATATATATATATATTTTGTCCTGCATAACAAATATCACCTCCTTGCCTTCAAGTTTCATGTTTACTTTTTTCAGTGTATTTATGTATTTCTTCCTCAACAGAGAAAGAGACAGTGAGAGAGAGAGATTTCTTAACAGGATTCTAAAGCCACAAACCACTCCTAGTGTAAGCTGGCCCCAACCACGGGCACATGCACCAAGAATGCTCAGGAGGATCCTGGAACATGAACTTAACTTTCACGTTTATTGTGCATTTCTTTTTCTTTAAATTTTCGCTTGTGTGTTAGTACTTTTATAGTTTACTTTTTTAAGATATTAGTTCACCTGGAACCTAATTAATATTTAATGAAAGGTAAAATACATAAATCTCAAATAATAGCTAATAAAACATTAATACAGACTTATTAAAAAAATAATTAGGGCCAGCCAGTGGTGTGATTAAGGTGACTGGATCCCACGTGGGCAATTGCACAGTTCAAGTCCTGGACCCAACAGATTGAAAATTATACAAGACCCATGTGCCCAGGATCTTGAAAGGAGAAATGGAGGAGAAGGATTGCAGCATGACCATTTCCCCTAGGGGTGAATTCTCACTTTCCTTCTCTCTTTCTCTCTCTCTCTAGCCTTAAAGATCTTTGAAATTTCTTTTAAGTTTTTGATTTCTAGGTATATATTAGAATAAACATTCCTACTTATAAGACGTTGAAGAGTGTGGCTGATGTGAAATATTAATAATGTGGCACAATTGACTGAAGAGGTAAAAAACAAAATCACATCATTTTATTTTTTAGCACACTGAAAAATAATGTCAACCTGGAAATATATAAATCATTGAGTATCTTACTGTATTCATTTCTACTTAGCTCTTATTTGGTACATTATCAGGTGTCACAATCCACAAACATTACACTTAGCAATCCTTTCCCCACCGTTACTTCCATATATCTCAAAGATAATCAGCACTAACATGTTACTGCCTTGAACCCAATCAAAATAATATTTTTCTTTTTTGAAAAACTTTTCCCCTATACCTTTGCTCCTATTTCCCCTCCCATGTTATACTATCTACCATTATTCTGAGAACTTTTGTTTAAGATTTTGGTTACTTCACAGCTCATGATTTAATGAATAGCCTTTCCTTCTTCCTTCAGTAAGTATTTGTTGAGCACTTAACTATTATTAGCCAGCGGGTTGGGTGCTAAGGGGCATAAAGCTAAGGAGATAAGATACATGCCCTCGGTAAATTAGCATTCTCAAGAGACTATCCACTTTCTCTAAAGCCCAATTTCTTCAAGTATAAAACAGGATAATAGGGGCCAGCAGATGGCATGGTGGTTGAGACTCTAGGCTCCCACATGATGGACCATGCATAGTTCAAGTCCCGAATCTGGCAGCAAGCTTTCTCAGTTTCCCTCCCTCTCTCCTCATATCTCTCTCCAGTCAGATTTTTAAAAAGTAATAATAAATAAAACTTAATAAATATTTCTTTAAGAAATAGGATAAGAGGGACCAGCAGTTAGCATAATGGCTATGTCGTTGGACTCCCATGTAACTGACCGTAGTTAGAGTCCCAGACCTGGTGGCTTAAACTCATGCTGGGCACGTGTGCATGTGTGCCCAAGACCCTGAAAGGAGAATGGAGAAGGAATTGCGGCGTAGCCATCCCCCCTGGGGGGTGATTTCTCACTTTCTGTCTCTCTGTCTCTCTCTGTCTTTCTGGTGAGCACATGCGCCCTATAGCAAAAACCTCTCCAAAAAAAAGAAAGAAATAGGATAAGAATAACCAACCTATGTGCTATTGTGAGGGTTAAACAAAATAATTTTAAAACACTTGGCAAAGTGCTTTGGCAAATATCTAACACTCAATAAATATTGCTCATTCTGTCTTATTCCCTAGGCACTATCATAGAAAAAAAAAATCAAGAAAGGATGTAATATTTGACTATGTCTTGAAAATGGTTACATGGTTGTTCCTCAGGACCAGACGGTATACAGCAGTAATATGTGAAGGTCTCTGTGTTACCAGCAAAACAAGTCTAGCTGCTTCTACTTATTGTCAATGAAATGAGAGGCAGAGGCTGGAGAAGAAGGGATTTCATTTCTGTAACCAAGTTACAGAGAGACAGCAAACACTGCCAAATTGCCACGAGAAGCTCAGAATGTGTTCAGTATTAGTAGGTAGAAACATATAAATCATTCTTCATTTCAGTCAGTCAAAGTCAATTGTTTTATCTTGATTTCCATTTTTTTTCAACTACCCATTCCTAGTGTCTCATCTGGCCACTCCTCAAAGAGATCTCCCCATGACTCAGCACTTGATCACACTGTTCTTGTTAGAGGCCTCTCTTAGTTTCAAAATGGCTGCAGTCCTGCTCAAACTGGCCTGTTTCACCTAGTTTACTTCCAGGCCCTCCTAGTGTGTACCAGGTTGCATACATGTGTGTATCTGGCTGATACTGGAGATGGATCACAGTGTGGAGACCACGTTGGGAGTCTCTCTCTCTTTCTCTATGTCTTTTTCTCTCTCTTTCCTCTAAAGAAATAAGTAAAACTTTTTTTAAAAGAAAAGGTTTGTCTTGAGTCAACTGGTGGTGGGGTGAAGGCATCTGGATCCCACATGGCCAACTATGCAATTTAAGTCCTGGACCCAGCATCTTGAAAGGTGAAAGAGGAGAAATTGTTGCATGATCATTTCCCATTAGGGGTGCTTCCTCACTTTCCCCTCCCTTTCTCTCTCTCCAGCAAGTGCATACGCCCTCTAGCAAATTTTTTTAAATGGAGGGAAGGTGGTTATCCTCAGAGGAAAGAGGATAGAAAACATTCCAGATATTGGGAATATCTAGCCTGCACCTAGTATGAAAATCCATGTCATATGCTGTTTTGAAGAGTGAAAATTAAGCTAGAGAAAACAAGCAGGATATGAAACTAGGAAGTAAGGCTGGTTTCATGGATTTAATCCTGCAGAAAACAAGATCCAGGGGAGACTTTGAAAAAGGAAAACATGATTCTACTGTGTAGATCATTACAGCTTCACTATGGAGAATGGCTTTGTAGCACAAGAGCTCAAAGTGTGTAAAAGCGGACAAAAAATCTGAAGAGAATCATGTATAAAAAGGCAAAAGAATAGAGCATTCGATAAGGAGAAATTAAAACTTTATGACAATATCTAGGACCAGGAGATGGTATAATGGTTATGTCACTGGTCTCCCACATAGTTGACTGTGTTTCAACTCACAAACCCAGCAGCTTAAAACTCATGTCAGATGCATGTGCGTGCATGCCCAAGATCCTGAGAAGAGAATGAAGGAGAAGAGATTGCAGTGTGGC
The DNA here is from genome assembly GCA_026018925.1 of Tupaia tana. Taxonomy (NCBI): domain Eukaryota; kingdom Metazoa; phylum Chordata; class Mammalia; order Scandentia; family Tupaiidae; genus Tupaia; species Tupaia tana. The sequence continues at coordinate 75,994,145 of JAKSZU010000002.1, forward strand.
CATCCCCCAAGGAGGTTATTTCTCACTTTCTGTGTCTCTGTCTCTCTCTGTCTCTCTAGTAAGTGTAGGCACCCAGTAAGGGGGGGGGGGAGAAAAACTCTCTAAAAAAAAGTTATGATAATAACATAGAGAGGTCAAAAAAGAGATTTAGGAGAAAGCTGCCTTAATCTTCTAAACCCAGAATTGGGGGACAGGAGAAGCTACAGTCTCCCCTTCCGTTGGGTCCAGTTGGGTCTGAGGAAGGGAGTGCCATCCAAGCAAGTTAATGTTTCAGCTGAGCTGAGAAGGCAAAAAGAGCACTCTATAGAAAGTTGACAAGGTGGGGTGAAACTAAAACTTCTAGTATTCTACTGGAAATGACTGGGGTAGAGCCCAGCAGGCAGAGAAGGGAGAAGTGGCCAGACCACCAGGAAGGACAAGAATGGCCTGGATAGAGATAAGAGTATGAGAGGATTAATGATGAGGGAACTCTGATTCTTTTTAATCTTTGTCTTAAGTGAAATAATTTTCAGCACTTTGAATTCCTCGGTGATATCACACGAACTTAATAATTCATTACTCTGGCTGTTCTTCAGTTCGGCCCTGTCTGTGAAGGCACTATGCCAATCTAAGCAACAGTGATGCCAACCACCATAATAAGAAAGCAAAGCTGAGTTGGTCTAAAGTACAAAAGCTTTTCTAATTCAGTTCAAAAGCCACTAGTTCCCTGACAAGCTTCTCAAGCATCATCTCTGGATTTACTGGCAATCTTGTTATGCTACATCAATACCTGTTTACAGTGGCCCTTGGTCATTTTCCCAGCAAGAAATTCTAAAATCTACAATTTTCTAATTTAGTTGTTATCTTTGTGAAAAACATATAGAACTGTTACTGCCCAAGCAAAGACGTTATCCTGCAGGAGTCACTTGAAACACCATCATCACTATATTAAAAAAAAAAAAAAAAAAAAAAAAAAAAAAAAAAAAAAAGGCTGGCAGGGGAACCAGCAGTTAGAGTAATGACTATGTCGCTGGACTCCCACATAGTCGACCGCAGTTCGCGTCCCGGACCCGGTGGCTTAACACTCGCGCCGGGTGCGTGTGCGTGAGTGCCCAAGATCCCGAGAGGAGAATGGAGGAGAAGGGATTGCAGTGTGACCATCCCCTCTGGGGGGTGATTTCTCGCTTTCTGTCTCTATGTCTCTCTCTGTCTGTCTGGTGAGCGCACGTGCCCTACAGCGAAAATCTCTCCAAAAAAAAAAAAGAAAGGAAAAGGCTGGCAGAGTCTAGGTGTGCCCCTTGCAGTTATTCAATAACCTAAGGAAAAAGATTGGGTAAACCACATGTCTAAATCGGAAGATAAAATCCTGAAAATTGTTTTTGTCACCAGATAACGCCTTGTTGAGGGCCCTGTTTTCTTTTGCCAAGATACTGAGTTTAATATTTTGCAGCCAGCTTTTTCAGCTGCCCTGAGGTTAGAGGAAAAGATGGGCTGCTGTTGTGACCACATTTGGATCAACTGTAGGAGTAATTTCAACAACCTGGCATAAAGGATATTGCTCAAGTGAGCAGTTTGCCTTGCTGTCAAGTTAGTAAATAAACAGATTATCAAGGTCATTTCTTCGTAGGCTTTCCCTAGTATGGTGTTGTTACTACATGGTCCCAAATTCCTTGACAGTCCTCCTATTGAAAAGTGGGGTTAACGTCTCATTCCTTTGAAACCAGAAAGATTTTAGATTGCTTTAGTCAACAGAGTGAGGTATACGTGATGTGATTTCCAAGGTTAAGTCACAAAGGGCCATCCAGCTTCGGTCTGATCCTCTTGGAACACACTCTGGAAGAAGTCATGAAAGAAGACTGACTATCCTGCAACTACCATGCTGGAAAGACCATGTGTAGGCACACAGCCAAAGCCCAGCTGAGCTCTTAGTGAACTGCCAACATCAACAGCTAGTCAAGTGAGTAAGGCATCTTAAGCATTTGGCCCAACTCTGCTTCCAGACTACTGTGTCCTCAGCTGATACCTGCCTGCGATTGCATGAGAGATTTTCAATGAGAATTGCCCCTCTTAGATCTTTCCAAACTCCTGGTCCACAAAATTTTGAACAAAACAAAAGTTTTAAGTTGTTAAGTTTGGGAGTATTTGTTACATAGTAACGGTTACCAAAACAAGATATATTGTTTGGAAATGAGATACTGCTGAACGTAAACAACAACAAAATAAAAAAATTTTTTAAATGTGCATTGACTTTGAGACTGCATGCTGAATCATGGGCAAAAGCTGGAAGGGCCTTCAGGAGTCTACTATCTAAAGTCTAATGGCCCTGGAAGAAGCTGTCAGTGACAGATTAAAGGTAATTGAGAGGCCCAGCACAGAGGTAGCACACCACTCTGCGACACCGGAAGTCATGTGGAAGATCAGAGTTTAGTTCTTGGGTCGACATGTACAAACCAGGTGTGTGAGTAGGTATTTGTGATCCTGGCTGTCTGGGAATGCTGTGGGAAGGATAAATGTGTGAGACTCTGTTGAGGGTGCTTGTCTTTCTCTTTCTTTCATGAAGGAAATAAATAAATTAAAAAAAAAAAAGTAATTGAGCAAAACATCACTAGAAGTTAGAAGAAAAAAGATCCTTATTCCACAGTGGAAAAGTTTAGCTAAACCGTTGCCTACAGTAACAGGGAAAATAGAAAATATGCCTCATAAACTAATGGTTTAGCTAATCTAGCCAGATAGAATGCAAAAAGTGTCTACTAGTTTCTTTTAGCCATATGTCATGAGGCATGGTTATAGCAAGATAAGCCAAAAAAGAAATTTCTGTTTCCAAGATTATGTAGAGAAAATAGGAAGAAGCCAACACTCCCTTGTATTTAATAGTTTCCTGTGTCTCCTAACAAAAGGTTCTCAAAGTTAAAAAGGTCTTAGGATAAATGTCAAATTTGAAAAAAATGTCGTCTCCTGGTGAATAGGTAGACCACATTGTGACTATAATTTTCAAATCTTCAGAATTATTTCAGAGGGTGCCTCAGAGACATTTTCAAACAACAAAAGCCTTCTAAGTATGAATTACAATCCCTCTGTTAAGCAATAAGCCTTCTAAGACTGAGGAGTTTGGTCTCATAGAAGCCTTCTAAGGAGCCCAAGGTAGAGAAAGGCTCACCTGGAAGAGATTGGATAAGTGTGCATTTTATCTAATAGAGTAGATTTTAAGTTGGTAGATAGGAAGCTCACAGAGTTTTCTATGAAATTGTATCACCTTGGACTGAAATTAACATAAACAATACAAAAATACCGGGAAGCTTTGAGGAGAAACATGGAAAACTACTTAGCTATGATGACATGGGTCATTTCTTATGCAAAGGGAGGATACAGCCAAGATTTTGAGGGCAAGCCAAAATCCATGAACTATTAGTCCCAGGGAACAGTACTGATTCTTAATTTTAAAACTGGCACTATGGGGGTCAACACACGACACACTGGTTAAGGTGCTGGACCCCCACATGGTTTGAGTCCCAGAACTGGTGGCTTGAAAATCACACCAGACACATGTGCATGCGGGCCCCAAATCCTAGAAGGAGAATGGAAGAAACCAAAACCAGATATTCTTCCAAATTAACTGAACCTAAGTCAGATCCCAAATACCCATGACCACATCTATGTCATGATCCAAAGGAAATGTGACAAGGGGGTTTCAGTGCCACGGTTAGTGGTCTAACTGGTAATAGTTAGATATTTTACCTTTACAAATGTTAGAAAAACATTATTATTTGAATACATTGCTGGGCACCCTCCAGGGCCTTGTAAGGGTTGGTGTGAGTGAGGGGCCCTAAAGCTCAGACTCCACTAGCTTCAAGATGAATCTGCCTCTGCACTTGTGAAGAGCGGTTCAGCTAGGCAAGGTCAGTGTCATTCACAACTGTTGGTTTAAAGAAACAGAAACCAACTCTAACATGGAGACTCTGTTGTCAAGGATAATTCCCAAGCCTGCCAGGTGGTGTGATGGTTAAGGCAGCTGGATTCCACACGGCTGACTGTGAAGGTCGAGTCCTGGATCCAGTAGCTTAAAAAACATTCTTGGGGGGGGGGGGGGGGGTGAGGAATAATTTCTCACTTTCCCTCTCACTGTCTCTTGCTGTCTCTCTATGGCAAGTGCATGCACCTTATGGCCAAAAACCAGGGGGGGGAAAAAAAAACTGGCACTGTGTGCTCAGTGGTTTTCAGATTTGATTTCTATACCTTCTATTCTCTCCTTTTTTGAATGGGACTATCTGGCAGCTATTTAATGCTTATTTTACCATTTTATATTGGGAGTATGGAAGCAGGAAACTTGTTTCTGTATGTTACACATCTTCAGATCAAAGAGAAGGATACTCACATCTGGACCCAAGGAACTACAGTCATGCATGAAATGCATCTTTAGCCAATTTTGTCACTGTGCGAACATCGAAGTGTACTTGCACAAATCTACATGGTTTAGCCTAATACACTTCTAGGCAATGTGGTATAGCCTATATGCTCATGATGGGACCACCATCATGTATGTGGTTTGTCATGAACTGCAACATCACATGACATAATATTGTATATCTGAAGAGACTCCTCCCTAGAATTAATTTAGATGAGACTCTGGATCTCTGAGCTTGATGTTGAAATAGGATGAGGCACAGAAGGCAGGGAATCTTGAGAGAGGATGAATCTATTTTGCATGTAAAAGAAATGAAAGTAACTTGTAACCAGAATATAGATAGCAGAGGTTCAAAACAATCAAAACATCCAAAATTCTTTGACATTCCTTCTATCAGGAAGTGGATTTCTTTTCTTTTTTTTTTTTTCTCTTTTCTTCTTTTCATTTTTTTTACTATATGACACATGCACTTAGCAGAAAAAGACAGAGAAAGTGAGAAATCAACCAGCCCCATTCCCCCAAGTGGGATGGCCACACTGCAATCCCTTCTCCTTCATTATCCTTTTGGGATTTGGGGCACACATGCATTTTGGGCATGTTTTCTCAAGCCACTGAATCCAGGATTTGAATCATGCTGCCAGCCATGAAGGATCCAGCCACCTTAACCACCATGCCACTGGTTGGCCCAGGAAACTGGAATGAGTCAGTGGAATATAGATACTGAAGAATAAGATTGGAATAAAAGAGTCAGGAATAAGAAAAATCAAAGTAATTAAAAAAAAAATAGATCTATGTTCTAAAGGAGGGACAAGAGCCACAATGCAAATAAGAAGTTTGAGAAGGCCATGCTATGTATCACTGGCCATAAAAAGAACTTGATAACTGAGACCCTCTATTAACTTGGCCAAGAAGCTTCCAGAGTCTGTGATTCGTGGATTACTTGGGGGCTGGCAGTCTTGCATGATATAACTGTATCTAAGAGACCAGCCAAAGAACTAGAATCTCAAAGACAGCTAACTATAGATACCAACAACACTTTCCAAGACACAGAAACTTTTCAGAAGAGCACTGAATGTGTTTTCTGGAGGCAAATGCTAGACTCTGCCTCTCTAGCCATAAATTCAACAGCAAGAAGGGTCATTACCACCTTCCCTTGGAAATTTCATGCTGACTTTTGCCCAACAACTAATTTGGTTGTTATGTTCACTAGTTCCCAGGCAGCTTGAGTTTCTTTCTCTAGAGATCAATAACATTATACATTTATACATATTTAATTTATTTTGGAATCATAAACACCCCATTAAAATCTTATGTGAACTTCCTAACTCCTTCGGTGGAGGTTGTAAATATAGTAAAGCTTGCATGAGTCAAAGACCTCTCTTCCCAAATGTGTCTGTGATATGCATCATCTAAAAAACTTATTTCAGAATTACCTCTCTGCACTAGAGAAGCAATGAAACTTGATAGGATAAAGTGGCCAACAGAGCTGTTTAGGCAAACTGTCTCCAAATCATTTTAGCAAATTTCATACAAACAGAGGCACAGCTAGCAAAGGCAGAAAGAAGCTAGTTATTTTGATCTTTCTTCCATCTCCTGGTTGATCCAGGAGAGAAAGATTGTATTTTCACATATTTTTATATTGTGTATTACTGGATTCAAAAGCTGTGAGACACATGCCTGAAAAATGCCGGGTGTACACACAAGTACTCAAGACAAGCTGGAGGACCAAAGGAAGGAGATTGTGGCATGATTAGACTTTTTGGAGAGTGCTCCTCCCTCTTTCTCTCTCTCTCTCTTTTTCTCACTCTCCCCCCTTACACACACACACACACACACACACACACTCACAACACATGCTCTATCATCAATAAAGAAAAAAATTGGTAAAGAAAATGTACATTATAAAATGCCAGCTCTTCATATGCACTTTGAACATGTGATGAAATCACCTGTTGTAAGACTTTTTTTCTTATTTAAGAGTAATGTTCTCTTTCCTCTTAATACTTTAAAATTCATTTTAAAGGTAGGAAATTTAGGAGCCAGAAGATGACACTGAGGTGTCTGGATTCCACATAGCTGACTCTGCAGTTCAAGACCCAGACTGGGGCTTGAAAACCAGCCAGGTGAGTGTGCACGCATGCTCAAAACTCTGAAAGGAGAATGGAAAACGAATCATAGTGTGACCCTCTCTATCTCTCTCTGGTGAATGCACACACCCTATAGCAAACAGAGATAAAAAATGTAAGTAAATTTCTTTTATTGAAAATGTATTAAGTCCCATGGCCTTTTTTTTTTAGTTAGTTTATTTTTTGTTGAGAGAGAGAGAGATTTTTGCTATAGGGCACATGCACTCACCAGAGAGACAAAGATAGACAGAATGTGAGAAATCAGTCCCTGGTGGAATGACCATGCCACCATCCCTTCTCCTCCATTCTCCTCTTGGGATTTTGGACACACACACACATGCATCCAGTGTGAGTTTTAAGCCACTGGGTCTGGGACTTGAACCACAGTTGACTATGTTGGAGTCCAGCAATATAACCATTATGCCATATGCTGGTCCGAACTCCTATGACCTTTAAATGAAAGAAAATGGACAGAATATGTACAGAAGCTCTTGTCAAAATTTGGGAATCTAAATCCAATTTACATTTAAAAAAATAGTAATACCTCAAGCTTGAAATTCCAGATGCTTAAATAATGACTGAAGGTGGAGAATATTTTTTAATCTCTGAATGGTTTATTTTTAAGCTTAGTTTTTTTTAACTTCACTGAGTTTGGTTTCAAGCCAATTTGGATTTAACTGAAGTCTGAAAGAGAGTGGGAAAAAGTCAGTAATTCAAAGTCATTTCCGGCTTGGACATATGACCTAACATGACTCAGATGGGGAGAAAAAAATGTCCAAATATCCAGGACCTTACAAGACTCCAAAGTTACAATTTTGGCAAATCCTAACGGTTTGTACTTGATTTAAAAATATAAATGCAAAGAGGATTTTTTTCTTTTCTTTTTAAAAAATGTTATTTATTTCTTTCTTTCATGAGAGAGAGAGAGAGGTATCACCAATAGGTCCTCATATTGCAGTCCACCTCCAGCCTTAGCCAGCCAGGATCACAGGCATGGAGTGCACCCAGCATGGAAAAGGGAGTCCTAGCATGTGAGCCCAGCAACTTTCCACACGGGTTCAGCCATGTTATCACTGTGGTGCTGTCTGCCTCCACCCCTAGTTTTATGAGAGACAGTAAGAAAGAGAAAAAGGAAGACAGAGAGAAGGGTTGTTTTGTTTTGTCTTAACAGGATCTTGCCACATCACAATCCTCCTATTCAGCCTCTAGTTAACTGGGACCACAGTACATGCCACAACCATGTATGTAGGCTGTGCTGGAAATCACACCTGAGTCTCCAAAATGACCTTAGCTATCAAGCAGCAGCATACTCCAGCTCGTCCCACTGTAGTTGGGTTCACAGAAGATTTCTAAACACCTGCCCAATACAAAGCTACAGTTTTCATATATTAAAATGGTTCATGTACAAGTTACATATTCACTTTTTTAAACTCAAATAGATGTATGTTTTTGACCCAGAGTTTCTTCAGAAATCACCCTCCACTAATATGGAATGAAATGTAGCCAGATAGAAAACATGATTTAAGTGCCTGGAAACAATCTCTATATTAGAATTGACTGGTGTTTGCAGAAATATCAACCACATATTTACACAGTTAGGTGTTTCAACAATACCACTTGAGCTAGGTATAAAAAAAATGCTTGCATTTTAGGCATTGACTTCCTACCTCAAATACTGAGCTAGAGGATAACAGAATGATTATACTTCATTTTATTGTACTTTTTACCTGTAGTATAGTGTCCTAGTGCCTGTATCTAGTATAATGAAAGATGTTGTTGGAGATAAAAATACAAATGTAAACCTTAGAATAAAAATGATAGTAAAGCAAATGCCTAGTAGAAACATTTACAACTATATAATACATCATTTTATGAAGCAAGTAATATAGAGAAGAAATAGATTTGAGATCAATATGTTTTATTACTAAAGCAATTAAGTAGAATTTGCCTGTGGTTGCTGAATGTCAGAATTTGCGATCTATAAAATCACTAAGTGTGCTTGGGAAATGATAAGACATGAAAGACATTATTATTTCCTTTAAATAACTCCATCTTTTGGGAAAAGTGGCACATCTATTCATGACGAATTGGATTGCTAGCTTAATGTGCTCATACCCCATCTTGTTCACAAAGGCTCCAAAACAGAAAAAGTTGACTGCGTATTTATATTAGTAAATATTATATTTATATTTCATATTGTCAAAGGATTTGAGAAAAGAAAAGTTAACAGTAGGTTCATATTTATAATACAGTTTCTAATACAGGCAACTAATCATACAAGAGAAAATATCATGCATTTAAAATTAATAGAACAGATAGTAATGTAAGAGAGATGACAGCAAGACTGACAAAATATGGTTGTATTAGTGATCCGAGTGACATCCCGTAACTACAGTTAGCACATTACATTAGTTATTTCATCAATCACCTTATCTACCAAAACCTTGAGAGATAATTATCCATCTTCCACCAAAGAGGTTAGAATGGGCCAGAGAAGATGAACTAGTACCACCAGAAACTCAGCACAAGTCATCTTTGTCACAAAGGCTGTATTCTATGCATTAATCTAGATGCTACACAACCAGAATTATTTTATGCCTATCTTTGCTTTTCCTTCAGATGTTTAGAATCACACCAATGCTTTTGCTTCTCTGTCAGGGAAACTACCAGAAAGCAAAAAAAAAAAAAAAAAAGAATGATTTCTGAAAGATACTGAAATGAATAGCGTCAATCCATTTTAGAAATCAGTTGAGTAAACATTTTGTATTTCTTAAGAAAAATAAAAACAAGTTTTACTGTTGGCCACTTGTCAAATAGCATCACATCATAAATACCCTTTTCAATGATGGCCAGCACAGTATAGGTGCTGTTCCTTCCCCTAAAGACAATCAGATTGTCATTATCCTAAGAAACTGTTTTCTACTCTGATAGAGACTATGAGGAAATCTTCCAGGTATTGAATATAATCAAGGTTGTTCATGACTGTGGGAAAGGTTGTCATGAAAGAACTGATGTATACTCATTTATTTCAAGAAAAGTTAAATATTCCATTTAGAATTTTTGTATTCATTTCTTTCCCCTTTGAGAATATGAACTCATTTCTGATATTTAGAAGTGAAAATTTCTCTATGAAGGTACATATTATCTTCTCTGGCTTATTTTTCCTTTAATAATAACTAAATACTATGGTGAGTAATTCGGTGCTCTTATGTTATGACTGAACATCATAGATGATCACAAGAAAACACTTTCTTAATTAGTAATAATGCCTAAATTTAGACTCAATCTATTATAGAAATTAGAGTATAGTTGTTCACTAAGAACATCTGTAAATGGAAAAATGTAGGTTTTATTTTTCTTTATTTTGAAAAAATGACATTGAAAAGATAGAAAAATACTGACTTGTACTGCTACATTTGTTGTAAAAAATTTTTATTTTGTATTTCTGAAACATATATACTACAAGCATAAATCAAAAGAAAGAAAAGGGAAAGAAAAAAGGAGAAATGGGGATGAGGGGATAAAGAAAGAAGATAAAAGGAAATAAAAAAAGGAAGAGTGGGGGAAAGAAGAGGGAAGAAAAGAGGAAGGGAAAATGTAGAGGGAAAGTTAAAGAGAGAATGTTTCTTGACTAATTGTTCTGTTACTTTATATTATAGTTTACTTTCAGTCTTGGTGAGTTGTATGTGTCTAGGAATTACTCCATTTCTTCTAGGTATGCCAATTTGCAGGTATGTAATTGTTCATAGTAGTTTCCTGATCGTTACTATGTCTATGATATCAGTTGCAGTGTCTCATTTTTAATTTCTGACTTTATTTATTAGAGTCTTACCTCTGTTTTCTTAGTCTGGCTAAAGTTTGTCACGTTTGTTTCTCTTTCAAAGAACCACCTGTTAGCTTTGTTCATTTCTTTTCCATTATCTCTCTAGACTCTATTTCTTTTTGCTTGATCTTTATTATTTCTTTCCTTCTACTGACTTTGGAGTTACCTTGTTCTTCATTTTCTAGTTCTTTGAGGTATAATGTTAAATTGTTTATTTGAGATTTTTCTTCTTTTTTGATGTAGGTATGTAACTTTCCTCTCAGAGCTGCTCTTACTATCCCATAATTTTAGTATGTTATATTTCCATTTTCATTTGCCTTGAGGTATTTAAGTTTCCTTTTATCTTCCTTGATCCATTGTTGGTCCTGGAATCTGCTGTTTAATTTATATTTACTTGTGAGTTTTCTAAAATAGCTCCTATTATTTTCTAGTTTCATTCCATCTAGTCAGAAAATATCTTTTATATCTTTGATATTTAATGTGTCTTAATGGACAGATTTCTTCCTTGTTTAATTTGTAAGGTATTATTTAGGAAAGTGTAAAGAAGTATCATATGAAAACACTTATATTACTGCCCAGTTTAAAAAACTAAACTTCACTAATAGAATTGAGACTCCTATGTGCTTTTCCTCAAGGAAATATTCTGTGCACTGACACTAAAAGTACTATTAACAAATTACATGACAATAAATTTAAGGACAAATACAGATTTTATTCCAGTGAACATTTTACAAACCAGAAAGATGTAACTTTGAGTTTTTTGTTTGTTTTTAAATTTTATTATATTTTATAGTTTCTAAATTTACATTCAATCACTATACATCTTTACAGCATACAAAATGGTCTTCTCAGCAGGGACGCAGTTCATGTAAATCAAGTCTAAGATACTACTATATACATCTTCATCAACTGATAGCTTTTAATTCATGTGTTTGTTAAATATTTTTTTCCTCCAACCCTTCCCTTCCACCTCGTGTTACTCACAATTGCCCTCCCTGCTATTGTACCTTCATCTTTCAGTTTCCACCACAGATGCAGAGATTCGGTATATGTTGAGAAGGGACATATACTGTCTCTCCATAGTCTGGCTTGCTTCACTTAGCATTAAATCTTCCATATTCATCCACTTTGTATCAAATGTCAGTGTCTTATTGTTTCTTATGGCTGAGTAGTACTCCATAGCGTATATATACCACATTTTTTCAAGCCAATCATCTGTTTTTGGGCTTTTGGGCTAATTCTATGTCTTAGCAATTGTGAATAATGCTGCAGCAAAGATCAATGTGCCAATGGTTTTCTGTTTTTCTGACCTTTACTCAAAGTATGCTTCCAGATAACAGAGAGGCATTGTCTTTTTATTGAAAAATGTTTTCTCCCCAGGTTTCAACTTGAGTTCCTCAAGTTGGAAATATGGGACTGCAAGCTTACTCAGTTTTGATCGGTTGATGTAGGTCATATTCTGTGAAGTAACATAGCGGAAACAAAAGTTCAAATGTTCAACTTGTGGTTTTTCTGGGAGCACAAAGCATGTAAGGACCCCAGTCAGTGGATAACTACCAGGATTCATTTTGACTTTAGGCCCATTTAGCCATTTAGGATCTATCTTGAAAGATTCACCTCATCGAGGGTTCACAGGACTATGCTGAATTTCAGGTGCACCATTTTCTTGCACTGCTTTATACCGTTATTGTATTCATGGGTGTTCCTAAGTGATATAAAATGCTGACTTGCCTACTTGTAAGGTTTGTATAAATGGCATCATATATATGTACGCTTGTTTTGGTCAGACTTGTGTGTCTGTTAGTTTCATGTACGTTTCCTAAAATTGTCTCCCAAATACCATAAGCACTGGATTTTCTGTATCAGTATCAGCTACTAGGAAACCCAAACTGGGGTGCTTCCCATTATCATTGTATTGAGAGGTTTGTTTACATTATTATCATAAAGCATTTATTTACTTATTTATTTACTTACTTACTTATTTTTTAACAAGGTGTCATTATGTTGCTATCCTCCTGCCTCAGCCTGGAGTAGTTGGAACTACAAACACTTGATACTATGCCTGGATTTTAGGGTGGGAGATGGAGTAATCTGTTAACCCACGTGGCCCCAGCCACAAAGTAGCGACATCTGCTAGTGCAATGCTACTAATTTTAATATATCTGTATCCTTTCAGATGGTTTTATCCTATCATCTCTTATTGTGAGAATTAAACTGATTCTTTAATTTTAAATAATCCTTCTTTCCTGGAAAAACCTAGATCAATCATGATCTAATTTTTTATTTATTTTGTTTAGCATTTTACGTCTAAAGTCAGAAGTAAAATTAGCCCATAATTTTTATTTCTAATACTTTTCTAATCTGATTAAGTATCAGGGTAATATTAACTTCATAAAAAGTGGTTGGGAAATATTCCACTTTTTTTTTTAATTTTTTTTTTTTTGAGAGGTTTTTGCTATAGGGCGCATGCGTTCGCCAGACAGACAGAGAGAGACAGAGAGATAGAAAGTGAGAAATCACCCCCCAGGGGGGATGGCCACGCTGCAATCCCTTCTCCTCCATTCTCCTCTCGGGATCTTGGGCACGCACGCACACGCGCCCGGCGTGAGTTTAAGCCACCGGGTCCGGGACGCGAACCGCGGTTGACTATGTGGGAGTCCAGCGACATAGCCATTACGCTAACTGCTGGTCCCACACTTTTTGATTCTCAAAAAAAAATTGGGGCGGGACCAGCAGGTGGCGTGGTGGTTGAGGCGCTGGATACTCCCACATGGCCGACCAGGGTTCAATTCCTGAATCTGGTGGCTTGCTTTCTCACTTCCTCTCTCTCTCAGTCTCGCCCTCTGTCTCTCTCTGGTCAAACTAAAAAAATATATAATAATAAATGAATGAATAAATAAAATAAAAAATAAATAATTATTAAAAAAAAAAAAAAAAAAAATTGGGGCAAAAAGGAATTCATATGTTTGCTGACTGATTTAAATTTCCACTGAAACCAGGTGGAACTGGTTTTTTAGTGAGTAAATTTCTAGTCTAGATTACATTTATTTAATGACTAGAAGAAAAGTCAGGCATTTTATGCCTTATTGAGTCTGTTGTTACATTGTAGTTTTTATAAGAAATTTCCATTTTATCATGTTTTCATGTGTTTGGGAAGAGTTTATCTCACAGCTTTATCTTTTTGGTCATGATCTTCTTTTACATTTCTAATATTGTTTATTTGTGCTGTTTCATATTTTGAGAGCCCAAAAATATCTTTTTATATTTTTTCCAAAAAATGAACTTTTGCCTTAGTTGATTCTTTCTACTGTATATTTGTTTTCCATTTGATTAATTTCCACTCTTATCTTTACAGTTTCCTTCCTTCTACTTTCTTCATGTTTATTTTGTTGTTCTTCTAACTTCTTAAGTTGCCTAGCTCATTTATTTTCAGCTTTCTTCTTTTCCAGTATGAGCAGTTAAGAGCTATAAATTCACCATGAAGTATGCTTCAATTGTATCTCACAATTTGGGTTATCTAATGTAGTGGCTATTATTCACCTTTAGTTATGAATTATTTAGAAAGACTTTTTAAATTTAATTAATTAATTAGTTTATTTATTTTAAGTTGAGCAAAGTGAGAGAGAGAGAGAGAGAGAGGAAGTAAGAAAGCAAGTCACCAGTTCTGGGACTCGAACAGTGGTCAGTCATATGGGAGTCCAGCACCCTTTATTACCATGCCCTCTGCTAGCCCCTAGAAAGACTTTCTAAGATTTATTTTCTAAAGTATGAATTTTCCCTACATATCTATTTATTATTGATTTATAACTTACTTAAAAATGGTCTAGATGATAAAAGTTCTATGAAATTTTATCCTGGGATGAGATCAATTTTGATTGGGTATCAGGACATGGGAGGAGATGGGGGAACTGTTTCTTGTATGATTGAGAATAAGGTTTATCTTTATTTGTGGTTATGTATCTTTCATGTCAAGCTTGTTTAATGATGTGATCTATTTTTTTATGTACTTATTAAAAAATGTTTTTGCGGGACCAGCAGTTAGCGTAATGGTTATGTTGCTGGACTCCCATATAGTCAACCGTGGTTTGAGTCCCGGTCCAGGTGGCTTAAACTCATGCCAGACGCGTGTGCGCGTGTGCCAAGATCCCAAGAGGAGAATGGAGGAGAAGGGATTGTGGCATGGCCATCCCCCCTGGGAGGTGATTTCTGGCTTTCTGTCTCTCTGTCTCTCTCTGTCTTTCTGGAGAGAGCACGCGCGCCCTATAGCAAAAACCTCTAAAAAAAATAAAATGTTGTGGCTGATTCCAACAGATGATGTGGTAGTTAAGACACTGGACTCTCACATGGCTGACTGTGGTTTAAATCCTGGACCTTTAAGCTTGAAAATCATGCCAACCATGTGTGTATGTGTGTCCAAAATCCCAGGAGACTAAGAAGAAAGGACTGTGGTGTGGCCATTCCCCCAGGGAGTGAGTTCTTACTTTCCCCTCTCACTGTCTCATTCTGTCTCTCTCTGGAAAGTGCATGCACCCTATGGCAGAAACCATTTTTAAAAATGTGTTTCTTGAATCATCAGCTAGTCAGAGAAGTTTGTAAATTCTATACTCCACAGCAGATTTGTTCATGATGATCTCAGACCATTTGAGACTATGCTACAAAGCTTACACAGATTAATTAAATTTTTATTGTGTTAACAGTCTTCTTCATGCTTAATAACTTTTGCCTCAATACAATTTTGACTAGCATGTTTATCATCTACTCTGTCATTATTTTTGTGGATTTTTGCCCAGTGTATTTTTCCCCTTCTTTTACTTTTGATCTTTCTGCATCCTCATATCTTAGGTGGTCCTTTTTATTCTATTTGACAATTATGTGCCTTTTAACTGTAAATACTAATCATTAATTACTGATACATTTGGATTTATTTCTACAATTTTATTTTGTGTTACATCTCCTGATTTTCCAATAGTTAATCCTTTTTTCTTTGGGCTTTCTTTTCATCTCATTAAATTTTGATTTTTTACTCCAACATGATGTATCTAGGTATTGAAATTTTTTAGTATATCTTACTGAGAAATTATTAATAACCCACATCTCTGATTAATTCAGAAAGTTCTGCTTGAACAGTGCCTTGCTGTCACTCTCTCATGTCAGGAACTCTAATGTGATATCTGTTAGAACTTCCCCATCTGTGTTCCAAAAATGTTAACAAATTTTTTTCTATAAGTATTTTTCTCTTGATTGCATTCTAGTTTACTTTTTTAGATTCTTCTTCCATTTTACTAATTGCATCTCCAATATCCAAAAGAAGAAAGAGACCCAAAGAGTTAAGCCCAGCATGTAAGTCAATGTTCTTGAGGGACATCAAGTCACTCTGAATAGAAAGCACCAGGAGTCTGAAGAGCAGAACAGAAGTCTCTTTTTTTAAAGCTTTATTTATTTATTTTTAATTTTATCAGAGAGAGCATGAGAAAGGGAAGGTGAGAAAGCAAGCTGCCAGATCTGGGACTCCAACTGTGGTCAGCCATGTAAGAGTCCAATTCCTTAACCACCACAACACTTGTCGGCTCCAGAACAGAGGTCTTAAGTTCATAGAGTGAGGGACAAAAACTGGAGGGAGAACACTGATAAACCCTTGTGGAGGTAAAAACAAAAATCTCCATATAAACAAAAATCTCCATATTTAGAAAGAAATTATTTTAGATTTAATATGCCTCATCTAGCCAACCTCTAGAAACAAACATAAAATCAGGGGACCAGCAGTTAGCGTAATGGCTATGTCACTGGACTCCCATGTAGCAAACGCGTCTCGGACCCAGTAGCTTAAACTCACGCCGGGCGCGTGTGCGTGCATGCCCAAGATCCTGAGAGGAGAATGGAGGAGAAGGGATTGCGGCGTGGCCATCCCCCCTGGGGGGTGATTTCTTGCTTTCTATCTCTCTGTCTCTCTCTGTCTTTCTGGCGAGCACACGCACCCTATAGCAAAAACCTCTCTAAAAAAAAGAAAAAAGAAACAAACATAAAATCTCTCTGGAGGAGGAAAACATTGTTGTAGTCCAAAAATGTTCTACCTTTGGTTTCTTATGTGGAAGAGAAAGTGCACATCCCTAACTTTCAGGAGTAGAGGCTTTTAGGCTTAAGCATCCTGTTCTGCTATAGGCATGGCATTCTAGCGAGAAAAGTCATTAACCCGAAGAAGGAGTCTAATGAGATATGTATTTAAGATTTGTGAGGTATTTTGAAGAAATGCATTGTCTCCAAAGATTTTCTGGCTTAAAAAAATAGAAGAAGAAAAGAAAGAAATATTACTATGCTTAAACTGATACATTTGCCACAGTCATGAATTATACTGCGACAGATTTAAGTGATTCTGTGAAGGGAACAAGGATACTCCACGTTCAGTATTAAGTGTTAGGGACATGCAAGGATATCTGTGGTCTATCACAGCCTAGGAATTAAGAGATGTGGTTATTTTAGGCCGTGTTTCTGTCACATAAGACAACCTTACTCAGGCCTGTAATGTACCTTCTTGGTGCCTATGAAGTGTGCCATCACTGTATTGGAAAGATTAATAGATTTGCAGATTGATATACCAGAGATGGGATGGAAAAAAATTCCTTAGAAGGAATTTGTAATACAGAAAATGATATGTATTATTTTAATCTGATTATTAAATGTCATATTCCTTTTATAATACAAACTGAGAAGATCAATTTGCCAAGTTTCTCTTACATGGTAAGGATAGGTAGCAGCTAAACTTTTAGTTAAACCCAAACCTGAGTAATTATCAGTTTCTAGAGAAGGTTTATATAGATGATCTGGAATGGATCATATGCCTGGCTTTGCAGATTGTTCATCCTCCACTCCAGGTGAAACCTTCCTCAGTTCCCCCTTCATCTTAGTGTATTTCCTTCACCTTTCTACCATCTGAAGGTAGATTTTTTGTTTGCTATTTCTTTTGGGTCAGTCTTTTCCAGTGAATTGAGGCCCATGAAGACAGAGATGTTGGCTGTTATCTCTTTCATCCTCTAAATAAAACTTATTCCAATACCCAGAAACTAGTAGGTAGGTGTTCAACCAATATATGAAGGAATGGAGAGATAAATGACTAACACAGCAGAAATCTCTGCAATGTAACCCAGAATCTATTTGTAAAGAGTTCTAGAGTGGATTTTGATCATCAACCCATTGAAGAAGACACTAGATTATGGCAAAGTGATTTTCGACTAAGGAAATTATGTCAGGTTTTTGAATAGCATGGTGGCAGGGCCAGTCTGATGAGCCTTTGACTTTGACTGGTTGAGGAGGGCTCCCCATTCTCACCCTTTTGCACTTGGAGCTCAATTCTCTGCAGTCCTCATTTTGATTTTCTTAATAATTGTATGCTTGAATGTGTGCTTTGTAAGTGAAGTCCAATAGGACAATAGAACATGAGCCAGGAACAGAGCCAGCCCCTGCTCTGGGCAACTCGCTTCCCAACATCTCACCACCTCCACAAGAGGGTCATCAGCTGCCTGCATTCCTGCTCCTGCTGAGTAACTGCTGTCATCACCCCTGGGCATGGTACAGAAAGGAGCCAGGTCGGCCTAGGCACCAAATCATGGCATGAGATCTAGGATGCTGCCAAGGAAAGTTGACATTATTAATAAAGAACACCATGACAGGTCCAGAGAGACCTGAGAAAAAAGGAAATTTTTTTTTTCCTGAATTTTAAACAAAGGGCCTAGCATTTTCACTTTGCAGCCGGCTGGCAAAACTATTGGGTTGTTGGGAAGTCATGACTTTCCTAACAACCTAATATGTAGCCTGAACTGGGTGCAAGAGATATTCATTGAACAAAAGAGGCATGTATTTTAAAGTTGAAAAACACTGTTCCAAGGCCTACTTCTTTAAATTAAAGATCGGTTGCTATGAAATGAAAGTACATTGCTGCCACTCAGATGGGTACCTAAGTATCTTTTTTTTAATTTTTTTTCCAGAGGGTGCATGTACTCATCAGAGAGAAATAGAAACAGGAGTAAGGGAAGTGCCCCCAATGTGGTGTGGTAATGCTGCAACTGTTTCTCTATTTCTCTATCTGTCAAGGATTTCAGGCACCCACTTGCCTTATGTGTTTTTCAAGTCACTGGGGCCAGGAATTTTAAACCAGGTTGGCTATAAGTGATCCAGCTGCCTTAACCACTAGGCCAGAGGCCAGCATCTTTTGCTCCACACAAATAGATAGTCTTACCTGACACAGAAATTAGCCTCTTCTACTAAAATATGCTTTCTTAATAAAAATATAATTTTACTCAAAAGTTATGCATGCATCTTAACTACTTTTATTTGAAAATGTATTATATATATATATATGTGTATATATATATATGTGTGTGTGTGTGTGTGTGTGTATATATATATATATATATATATATATATATAATCACACTTTGAAGAATTACATGTAAGTGCCTTGCTCATTAACCCTTATTATTATAAAATTTTCTTTAGTTCTTTTATTTTAAAATTCACGTTCTTGGGGAACCAGCAGTTAGAGTAATGGCTATGTCGCTGGACTCCCACGTAGTCGACCGCGGTTCGCGTCTCGGACCCGGTGGCTTACAACTCACGCCGGGCGCGTGTGCGTGCGTGCCCAAGATCCCGAGAGGAGAATGGAGGAGAAAAGATTGCGGCGTGACCATCCCCCCTGGGGGGTGATTTCTCGCTTTCTGTCTCTATGTCTCTCTCTGTCTGTCTGGCGAGCGCACACGCCCTATAGTGAAAAAACCTCTCCAAAAAAAAAAAAAAAAATTCACGTTCTTCCCTCTCTTTTCCCTTCCTTCAATACCTAAAGTCTTCCAGCTTGTTTTAAGGAAATTCCAGTAGCTTCTAGTCTGTTCTTTCAGCCTCCTTGTTGTTCAATCCCTCAAGAGTCTATCCAAGAGTTCTGCTTTCCCTAGGGTTCTCCAATCTTCCCTTCACGTCAATTTGTAAAAGTGTCTCAAGGGTTGAGGAATCAGTGGAGAATCTTGAATCCCCAAGAAATCTATTTAAAACCAGGTGCTAAAGTAGTCAAGAAGCTGCCTGGGAAATTCTGAGCCATTTAGCTAAAGAAATCTGAAATCAATATCTCAGGCTGGGCTGAAGCAACTTGTCTACCCGCAGGAACTAGCAGACACTGTTTCTACCTGTGTCTCAGCTCTTGCCTCACTGCTCATAGGGTTTGACCAATATCTGATCATGACTCCATATTCAGGGAACCTGTTCCCATTTTGCCTGCCATGTTATTCATCTCCACATGCCTTTAGAAGGGTCTGTTTATCCAGGGAAGAAGCAACTTTATTTATATTATATTATTGGTTCTTCATTAGCAATGACACCCTCCACCACCCCTATCCAGTTAGGGAATTTTTTTTTCTGACCTCATCCCTAAATCTGTTCATCAATCCCCAACCTGGAGTACCTAATCCAACCTCTTGCCATTTGCACATATATCTGTGCATTCTTCATCAGCAGCCCCCTGCAGCCAGTTACTGTCCAGTGCAGGCAACTTCCACATCAGTAACGTTGTGCAAGTTGGAGCAGTTCATTACTACTCTCTGGGTCCCACAAGAGGGATAAGACTACCTCCCACCAGAAATAATCAGACCTTAGAAGCACAGCTTTTCAATTCTAGTTCATTTCAAAACATTATGTTGGAGTTTTCAGTTAGGTTGCAGGACTAGTGCTGTCTTAACTGATAAACCCTGATGGGGAGGTTGTGCAGTCTTAGAGGATCCCATCTCATTGAATAGGATAAAGCCTTTATGAAGGAGGTGAGTGTGGTCATGTCCTGGCTGACCAACTATAATTGACCATCCAGTCTAGCACTAGCTGAATTCTCAGGCAAGATCCTAATTTCCTATCATCACCTCATCATGTGTTTTCCAAGTTCCTTTAATAGCTTTCCAAAACCTTTAATAGCTTCAGATTGGCGTGACTGCAGAGAACAGGAAGAGCAGCAATAAAGGCAAATTCCTATTTATTTATCTTGGTTATTTCTGTTTTTTAAAAAAATTATACCAGAGCCTTCCCTGACAAGCACTGGTCTTTTAAAAAAAAATATAGGAGAAATTGGGCTTGTGCCATGACATGGTAGTTAGACGCTGCACAGAGGAAACCACATCCCACATAGCCAACCAGGGTTTGAGTCCTGGCCCACCCAGCTTGAAAAACACATGGCATACTTATACATGCCCAGGATCCTGACAGGATGGTGAATTGGAGGAAAACAGAAAAATTGTTAACATTGCTGAAGGAAGAATTCATATGTCTGCTCAATAATCTTGTTCCTATCCAGGATCAGATTCTCTCTTTCTTTATTTGTAGATGCCTAGTGAGCTCCATCTTCCACACTATCTTTAAATCAGAGACTTGAAATCTGAGGCCTGTGAAGACTCATGAAGTCCTTGGAATTGCATGTCAAATAATGTTTCTGTGTCTGTGTTTTGCATGTACAATTTTTAAGAAGTTCAATAGATTTCATTTTATTTTTATCCAAAATGTCTTTAATCATGGTTGATTTCTGGATAAATGGCTTTATCAACCCAGGTGTGAGTCATAATGACATTTCACACCAAGGCCATTTTTGCATTCTTAGAAGACTGAAGCCAATGACTGCCAATTCAACTTGAATCTTATAATTTGTAAACCTCTGGGGTATGAATTGTAGTAAAAAATCACAAGAGGACAATCACCTGGGAGAATGATTTTCAGAATGAATATCTTAGAGGCTAGGATTCCATAGACTATCCCAAGATTTTCTCTATGGTATGCAATAGCACCAAGAGGTGGAACTCCAGATCCAAGGTCCAACACATTCACTCCTTAGTTACGTGGTTTATATATTGTAGTTATGTCTCAATATCATACCTCAAAATTTGACTAGAAAAGGGAGGTATGGGGGCCAACAAGTAGCATGGTGGTTAAAACACTGGATCGCATGGCTGATCATGGTTCAAGTTCCCAGCCCAGTGACGTGAGAATCACACCAGGCACGTATGAGTTCACGCATGCCCAAAATCCCAAGAGGAGAATAGAGGAGAAGGGATTAGGGCATGGCCATCTACCCTGCAGGGAGATTTCTCACTTTCCCTCTCTCTGTCCCTCTCTGTCTCTCACCAACAAGCACAAGAGCTCTATGATCAAAAAAAAAAAAAAAAAAAAAAAAAAAAGCAAAAACAAAAACAAAAGCAAGAAAAAAATATGAAACTTTGTTTTGAGGTTTAAAACTTACTGTCCTATGATGTCACAACGCCTTCTTCTTTATCTCTGATTTAGCCTTAGAATCTACTGGTTGGGACAATAGAACTTCACTAGTAGCCATCATCGAATTTATTAATAATTATTATTACTACCGGTATATATACCACCTATGCTCATGTTACTAAATTAGGAGTCATTTCTAATGTCAACTGCAGCCAGTTGGAGGGGATGGCTAGGAGACATCCTTGAGGATTGTGAGTCAGACTGGCTTAGTGGGAAACAAGACTATTAACTAATGATGTCTGGCATGGTCCTGGGAAAGTGTTTTGATATTCTTGTTCCGGGTTATCTAAGGAAAATAGCTGGCCAGAGACTGCACTACACAAAATTTCCGAATGGTTATTTTGTCTCTATGTAATCCAAAAATTAACCTCATAACTTATTTTTTTATTTTTTAGACAGGTTCTTGCTATGTTTCCCAGACTGACCTCAAACCATGATCTTCCTGCATCAGCTTCCCAAGCACCGGGGACTATAACTGTACAACACCAAGCCTGGCTATTGATTCAATAACCTACAAACTCCATCCCTCTCAGCCTGTCCTCTATTGCTTTGTCAAGACTCAACCTTGGATCCACAATTGTCATCTCTACTGGTAAATGTTAAAAAATCATTTGGAGGCCAGCAGGTGGCATGGTAGTTAAGATGCTGGATCCCCCACATGGCATATTATGATAAGAATCCTGGTCTTGATGGCTTGCTTTCTCACTTTCCCTCTTTCTGTCTCTCCCTAGTGAGTACATATGCCCTGTAGCAAACTTTTAAAATAATAATAAATTAAATAAATAAATAAATAACTTTTTAAAAATAAAAATAAAGAGGGTCAGCAGATGGCATAGTGGTTACATGGCTAGACTCCCATATATCTGACCGTGGTTCAAATCTTGGACAAAGTGGCTTGAAACTCACACCAGACATGTGTGTATGCATGCCTAAGATCTTGGGAGGAGAATGGAGGAGAAGGGACTGCAGTGTGGCCATCTTCCCTGGGGGGGGGGGGGGTTATTTCTCACTTTCCCTCTCACTCTCTCTTGTCTCTCTCTCTCTCTCTCCAGTGAGCACATGTTACCCTAAGGCAAAAACTTCTATAAATAAATAAATAAATAAATAAATAAATAAATAAATAAATAAAAATTTAAAAACAAAGAATTTGAAGTGAGAACCACCTTGACTTCTAGTTTTGCCCAGAAAGAAGTATTAACTTGTAGATTAGGAGCAGCTTGGACCAGATTACAAAAGTACTTATGAACTCTTACTCAACCTTCTAATGTAAACCCTAGGGAAGCCATCACTGATCTCCTGGTTATTGGATGATTTCCTTGCATTGTCATGCCATCTTGTCCTCTCATCTCAGTTAAAAATTAGATGCATGTGCGTGTGTATGTGTCCATGTGCATATGTGCGATCAAATTCTGTTTCTCCCACTAGCCTGTAAGTGCTAAAAGAAGTCTACTTCTGCTCTCCATTTTGTCCTCAGGGCTTTACACAAAAACCCCATTACATACATTTACTCTCCAATGAGTTCCTGCTGCTACTTATAAAAATTAAATGTCACAAAGTGCAAGAGCAAACAGAAGGGAATAAGAAGATGAAAGAGATGGAGAAATGAAATAGGCTTTATCTGAGAGCCTCATCTACTCCTAGAGCATGTGGTCTGTCAGAAAGGATTACTCCAGAGCATGACAAAGCATGGAAAAGCCCAAATTACCCCCACTTTAAAACCACCACTAGTGTCCAGTTTTGTTGTTTCTCTAGAACTTCTAGTTGCAACTCTGATCCCAGACTGATCATCTAGACATGAACTTCCATGGGAGTGATTCTGATTTCCCCTGAGCAGACTAAATATTTTCCAGTCAATCCAGTCTAGTGTCTCCCTATTTTTTGGCCCAGTATCATTCTAACAATTAAACAACAGGAGATCTGAGGTCAGGTTGAGCAAGAGATAAGCAATACCAAGAAAGTGGTGTCCCAGATGCCAAGAAGATGTTTTAAGGAGAGAATTCAACATACTGGACTTCCACATGGTTAGTGACTTGCTTTCTCACTTTCTTTCTCTCTCTCGCTCTCTCTCTGTTACATGTACCCTATAGCAAATTTTAAAATAATAATAATTAATAAAACTGAATAATCCTTTTTTAATGAATGCATGTGTTATTGAAAGAAATTTTAAAATATACAACCAAAATTAAATAAATAACACAAGGTCATATGGCAAAAAAAGGAGGCCACATGGTGGTAAAGTGGTAATGCAACTAGACCACATGGGAAGGTCCTGAGATCATGGCCTGGAACCTCCCTCTATACTCTGGGTGTGTGTACAAGCCTGTGATCTGAACTGGCTGAGACTAGAGGTGGATCATGGAGTGAAGACCTTGTTGCACATTCTCTCTCTCTCTCTCTCTCTCTGTCTCTCTCTCTCTCTCTCTTTCTCTCCTCTCACCCCCTCTCATGGAAGGAATAAATAAACTTAAAGACATAATGTTCTTTTTTCAAAAAAATGGTGATAAGGGTTATGAAGAAACTAAAATAGATGAGCGAAGAGAGAATAACATGAGAGGAGGATGAAGTTAAGAAAGCCCTCTTTGAAGAGGTGATGTCTGGTTAGAGACCTGAGTTATGTGAAGGAGTGAGAGAAGGACCATTCCATACTAAGGGACAAGCTTTGGAAAAGCTCAAAGACAAGAAGAGAACAGAGGGTGCAAAGGGCTAAGAAAGGCAAGTTGGTTCAAGTGGAGGGAGTCAGGAAGTGGTGACAGTGTTTTGCACGGACCAGAGAATGCAGAGCGATGGATTTTATTCCAAATGCAATGAGAACCAATGGGAAAGTGATTATAGGGATGGTGCAGAGTGAGCATGAAGCCCCACTAAGATCTTATTATGGGAGTCCAGACATGGCAAGATAGTCGATTGATCCAGATAGCACAGGAGCAGTGACAATGATGAGAAGTAGCCAGATTCAAGATTTATGAAGAGGGCAGATTCAACAGCATTTGCTATGGGGTTGGGTAGAGAGAGCGAAGGAAAGAGAGAAATTAATTATGCTTCTTAGAGGATTTAAACAAAATATGATGCTATTCATTTGAAGAAGCTTGGGGAAGCATATGTTTTGGGTGGGAATATTGAGTTATGATTTAGACATGTTAATATTTGAAATGCCTATTAAACTTAAAATAACCAGTAACATATACAAGTCTGGACCTCAGGAGGGAAGTTAGGGCTAAAAAATATAAACTCGAGCAGACTGAGGTGTTTAAAACTATTACACAGAATAAGATCAGCTAGAAAAGTGTGTAAAAGGAAGGAAAAAAAGAGAGGTGAGACCTGGAGCCTGAGGTACACTGACACTTGGAGGTCAGGTTGGGGAAGAGGAGCTAGTAGAGAAGAAGGAGCACTCAGTGAGAGAACAAATGCCAAAAGGATGGTGTCTCAGAGACTGGGAGAAGAAAGCACCAAAAAGAAAGAGTTATTGATGGTGCCAAATGTTGCTAAGAGTGGAAGTAAGGAAACCGAGAACTGATCTTTGGTTTCGCAAGTAGGAGGCAAGTGGTTCCATTAACAGGAGCAGCTTTTGTGGAGGTAAAAGTCTGATTGGAGGGAGTTCAAAATAGTTAGGATATATTGCGTATACTCAAATCGTGCAAGGGATTTTACTAAAGAAGAGCAAAGAGGCCCAGCCCTATAGCCTAGTGCTGGAGAGAGTCAGACCCTACATGGCCTACCCTAGTTTGAATCCTGAACCTGGTGGCTTGAAAACATGCTAGGCACATGTGTGTGCCCAAAATCCCTAAAGGATGTAAAAATGGAGGAGAAAAGACTGGAGGCATGATCATGCTTCATTGGGGAATGCTCTCTCTCTCTCCCCCTTCTCCCTCTTTCTCTTTCTGGCAAGCACATGTGCCCTCTAACAATTTTTTTAAAAACAAAATTTGGAGAAAGAAGAGCAAAGAAATGGGCTAAGGTGCTCGTTTTTTTTTAAGACAGGATATTATACTAGAAGCTGGATGGGAATAATCTAGTTGAGTGAGTGAAAATAATGATAGAGGAAACTGGAGGCAATAGGTGCAAAAGAACAGTTGGGACCAGTGGCCTGAGAGAGGTACAAAGCTTATCATTATGATAGGAGGAAAGATGATATACAAGCTTATGTAAAGGTTGGTCAATCTGGTGATGTAAGGATGAGATCATTCTCTTCTAAATGCTTCTCTCTTCTTAGTGAAATAATAAGTGAAGTCACTAGTTGATAGTGAAGAATGGGAAGATGGAGTTGAAAATTTGATGACAGGGAAATGATATCAATTTGCCCGCTTAGAGATAAGGAAAGCAAGTTCACCAGGGAAATACAGTAGTACTCCCTAAGATCACTTTCCCTAGCTCCTTCCATTGCTCTTTCTGGACACAGACTGCCCTCTTTCCTCAAACCGTGACTGTTTCAGAAGATTCATGGAGTCACTGTTCAAAACTGAGATGTTCTTTGTGTAACCATAAGCCTTGATTAATTCATTTTTACTATGGATGTAGAAAATGTATTACTTTCTAGCCTATAGGAAAGTATACTGATAATATAAATAATGAATGACAAATCCTTTGGGAGGGGAATCATGTTCTGTATGACTAAGCAGAGGTGGGATCAGCCAAATACCCTCTGTACAGAAGAAGTATCCATCTCTTTGTGCATAGAAGTACCTATATAAATACCTCTATCTTAATACTAATGTATTGGACTTTTTCATATTTTTCATTTCACAGTTATCAAAGAAGTTTCACTAATGAGACATACCATGACTTGATTTCCAACTGCTGACATTGAGATCAAAAAGAAGATGAATTTGAAACAATTTAAGGAACTCCATAAAGAGCAGATTAAACCCATGTTTTCTCAGACTTTTTGGACCACTGAAGAATTGCATTGCAGCAGTTACCCTAGCCCATGCAGTCACAATAAAAATAAGTCTTGACACACAGAGCTATTCAGTGAAATAAATTAAAAATATGGGTAGTACTATTAATATCTTTTTACATTCTTTAACTCGTGCATAGTTTCAGCAACTTTGAAATAAACCAGTACCCATTATTTCAATGAAGATATGTGAGAATGTGGTCTTCAGAGGAAATGTACCTGATTTAAATAATAAATAAGACATGATATTCTTCAGTGAGGAAATAAAAAACAAATCAAGGTAAAAAGCAATCAGAAAAGTGCTCAATAAAAGTCAAAGGCCCATAAATGTGCTCAGAGTTGTTTGTAAATATTTTGTTTGCTCGTCTGATCCCGCTGTAACTTAGCAGTGTTACATGAGGAAATGGCTGAAATTCCTCAAAACTGTTTTCCACTTTCACATAGCCTGCACTGAACAAATCTTACAGTCCCCTTGGCAAACCCCTGTGTTCTCCCTTTGGAAACACGATAAAGTTGTTTATTCTGTTGGTCAGTTTTCCGTTTCTGAGTTTCTTCATTGAATTTGTTATCTTCTTTATGTAATCAAGCTGTCCCCAAAATTGTAAGGCTACAATTGCAAAGAGGAACTAAAGTTATAAGTCACAATAAAGAACAGTAGTTTGTATAGCACAAGGTTTCGATCATGGAAAGCAATATGGAGTGGTTATTTTTAGCTATTATAAGCCATATAATATTTAGTTATTTTTAGTTATTATAAGCCATACTACCTAGGACTAAAAAAAAAAAAGTCTTCTGAATTGCCTTTAAGAAATGAGGTTCTTTTTCTCCACTTCTGCAAAATAAAATGAAGCTTTTTAAGGGCAGGGTGGTGGTGCGGTGGCGAAACATGCTGCTTTTCAAGGTTGACCCTCATGGAAAAGTTTCATGTTCATGTCGAGAGCTCTCCCTGAGCACGCCAGGCCCATGATCTAGGGCGGACTGAAGCTGGAAGTGGATCGGGATATCAAGACCCTGTTGGGGAAGCTTGTCCCTTTTTTATTTCTCTCATTTACAGAAGAACTAAATAAATTAACATAAAATAAAAGTGAAATAGTGCTTTTCCTCTGTACTGAGTGCCCACGTTTAAGTGCTGAGATGTGAAGGTGTGGCAGAGGCCTGCCACGGCATGTCAGGGGCTGGAAATCCCTTCAGAGACGGCTCTTCTGGGAGTTTTAGGTGCGCTAAAGAGAAAATGACTGTGTGAGTATGCAGCTAGGGCAGATAAGAGTAGTACAGCAGAGCCATCAGGACACCCAACGCTCACAGCCATTTAATTTAATCACCGTAAGCTCCAACATGAAGAAAGATATTTGCATTTGTTCCTTAGAAACATGGGGAAATTATTTTTTTTCATTATAGAAATTCAGTATATTTTTGGTTAAAAAAATTCTGCCTAAATTTTGTAATATATCAAAAAAGAATATTAAAGAAGTAGACTAAGCTCCTGAATCATGGTATGACATGGATTTACCTCTTTTCTCTTTAGAGAAAACGCAATTCTTTGTATACCATGACCACTCAAACTTTTTCATTGAATGAAAGAATTATGAAATTCTAAAGAATACTTGAACTATGTTGCATTAATCCTATCTCTCCAGTATTAACTATCAGTTCACTTGAATTGATAAAAATATTGCTGAATAAGTCTTGTAATTCCCTGAGATATACATTTTTAGATCCATACACAACTCTGAGTTCAAAATATGTACACTCATTAGATATAGAGATACATATATTTTCTAAATTATACAAATTAGAAAATCTTTGGATTAAGCAAGTTAGTTATTTCCAAAAAAATAAGAATTAATGTGTGTTCGGTATTTTAGGAAGTGCTTTCACATACATGATCTCATTTGTTTTTCATTACAACCTCATGAGTTGGGAATTTCCGTCTTTGACAAATAAGTTAACAAAGGCTACTAGCAGATAATTTAAACATTAGTAAGAGGTTAAGATGTGATTTTTCTGTATCCAAATGCCATGTTTTTCTCATACTAATGCATAGTCTGACATTGCATAACTTGATAGATGTGTGGCAAAATAAAGAGCAGAACATGAGCAGCCACCTTGAAATCTCAGGATTTATCTATTAATCTAGTCTACCTTGGTTTTATGTAACACAAGAGCCCTTTCTATACATGACATTTCATGAGTGATCTGCTTTTTTTTTTTTTTGGAGAGGTTTTTGTCATAGGGAGCGTGCGCTCGCCAGACAGAGAGAGACAGAGAGACAGAAAGCGAGAAATCACTCCCCAGGGGGGATGGCCACGCTGCAATCCCTTCTCCTCCATTCTTCTCTTGGGATCTTGGGCACGCACGCACACGTGCCCGGCGTGAGTTTTAAGCCACCAGGTCCGGGACGCGAACTGCGGTCGACTACGTGGGAGTCCAGTGACATAGCCATTACGCTAACTGCTTGTCCCATGAGTGATCTGCTTTTGAAGTAGATATGGATCTCTATAGTCAGCATTTAAAAGGGTATTTCTCCTATCATATTTTTTGGGGCCTTTTGTCACATGCTGACACCTTGCAGTCCTGCTCCATTGATCACAGCTTATTGACCCAGAGATCAATAGCTCCTCCAAGTTGAGCCAATCAGATTCCTCCTGACAGAAAGCTGGAATCAGGTCATGAAAGAACTAATCAGTGTCTCTTCTATTTAACCTAAATCCTGTATATCCTGAGCCCATTGAGTAACCAAGTTCCCCGGTATAAACTAGAGGAAGAAAGAAGCATATACACGAGGAGGCAAAAGATAAATTCTTGACCTTGAATTTTATGATCTACCCTTTATCCACATAATAAACCCTCCTTTAATTTTTTTTCTTGAACTAGAGGTACTAGGTTTCTATTATTTGCAACTAAAATTCCAAATAATATATCCCATAATCTACTAATCTCAATCCCCAATCCTTGAGGAGAATGTCCAAAATTTATTTACATAGATGATCACAGGTAGACAATAACAACTAACATTTGCTATAAACGATGATAATTTCACATTGAAAATTATATAGATGAATTTATAGTTAAGAATTTAACCTTCCCTGGGACCAGCAGTTGACGTAATGGCTATGTCGCTGGACTCCCATGGAGTCGACCGCAGTTCGAGTCCCGGACCCGGTGGTTTAAACTCATGCCAGGCAAGTGTGCATGCATGCCCAAGATCCCAAGAGGAAAATGGAGGAGAAGGGACTGCAGCGTGGCCATCCCCCCTGGGGGGTGGTTTCTCGCTCGCTTTCTCTCTCTCTGTCTGTCTAGAGTGTGCACACACCCTATAGCAAAAACCTCTCAAAAAAAAAAAAGAAAAGAAAAGAAAAAAGAATTTAACCTTCCCCAAAGAGAAGTCTGACTTTTATACTTGACTACTTAGGGAAGTTTCAGTGCTTTGGAATTCCTTTTTTTTTTTTTTTTTTTGGAGTAGTTTTTGCTACAGGGTGTGTGCACTCATCAGAAAGACAGAGAGAGACAGAAAAACAGAAAGTGAGAAATCACCCCCCAGGGGGGATGGTCACGCCACAATCTCTCCTCCTCCGTTCTCCTCTCGAGATCTGGGGCACACACACACACACGACTGGCATGAGTTTAAGCCAGGGTCCAGGACTTGAAATGCAGTCTACTACATGGGAGTCTAGCTACGTAGCCATTACGCTATCTGCTGGTCCCAGGCCCTTGGAATTTCAAGCCTAATACAAATGTCTTTGCCTGCAACCCTAAGTAACACTGAATAGTCTACAACGCAATTTAGAGTGGGGACTGCCCCACCAGATTGGCAGGTCGTTGGCTGAGTTAATAGTGAGAATGTGATATAGGATGGACACTGTGTGTCATGTGGTTCATTTGGCCTCTGGAAAGATTAGAGACGGAGATCAGCTATGTGGGTAATTAATCATGGCTATATGATGGAACCAAATAAAAACTTTGGACACCAACATCATATGAGATTCCCTGGTTTGCAATAATTCATATACATTTTCGTGAGAATAATGCTGTCCTGACTCCACAGGAAGGGAGCAGTTGGAAACTCTAAATGTGGTATATTTAGTATATCCTGGGCTCTGCCTCATATGTCTCTTCTTTGGGCTGATTTTAATCAGTATCTTTTTCCTATAATAAACCATAACTGTGAGATAACAGCTTTTAATGAGTTCTATGAGCCCTTCTGGCAAATTATCAAAACTGAGCAAGTTTTGGGAATCCCTTCAATTTGCAATTGGTGTCAAAAATGAGGTGGCCTTGAGTAGACTACTCCCTCTAACTTCATAGTTAACTTGCACAATTGATCCTATTTTAAAATGCTTTCTATTTTTAGACAAACCAAATTGCTTTCTATTGGTTGTTTTGAAGACTGTGAGTAGTCTTCATCTCAACTGGAGGCCTAACAATCCAGATAGCGTTTCTATGATTGCCTTGATAGCTGTGTTCATTTTATTCATTACATCCTTCTCTGGCCTTCTTGTGTTGTTCTTGAGAAGAGAAACTTATTATTGCTCCAATCCTAGTGCAATACAGATATACATACAGCACTTACTTATGCCAAGTGACCTATGGATGGATGGATAGAAGGAAGAAAGGATGGATAAGTGGTTGTATGGATATGTTTAGGTGGATGATTAATATTACCAATGTACAGACTTATGGTGAGATATGCAATGGTCTAGTAAAATTTCTGTGAATGAAGATCAGGATGCGAGCTCCTGTTCTTCCTTCAGTCTTCCCTATATCTACAATAGATAACCATGTTTATACAGGAGCTTAGTAGGGAGTATACGTGAAACCATGGCCTATAGATTTATGCTTTCCCATGCTCAGAACCAACCCAAACAGTGTAAAAAAAAAAGTTAAGTGTTCAAATCAAAACCACATAATGAACATCAGCTCTGGGCATGCTCACAAGAGATAATGCAGTTCTGGATTTTCAAGCAAAGGCCTAGATCAGTATTGAAAAATGTTTGCTTCTAAAACATTTTCAAAGACCTGATATTTAGTTATTTTCATTATTATTTCTACTATTATTGCCCGTTAACTGTGCTTACAATGTGCTCAACATTTTATACATTCTTATTTCCTCCTCATGTTACCCAGTGAGTTCGATGTTATTAGCACCATTTTGCAGATGAATACACTAAAGCTCAGAGAGATTTTATTGTATGAGCAAGGTTGGCAACTACAGGTGATATGGTAGGATGTGGAAATCATTGTAACCCACATTATTTCCACTCTGCTGTATCATTGGGTCTCTTTTCTTTTATGTATTTAGCACATTCAGCTGCATGCAAGGGACTATGCTAGGAATTACAGGTGACAGTAAAACAAATAAGATCTGGGACCAGCAGTTAGTATAATGGCTATGTCGCTGAACTCCCACGTAGTCGACTACGGTTAGCATCCCGGACCCGGTGGCTTAAAACTCATGCTGGGCACGTGTGCGTGCGTGCCCAAGATCCTGAGAGGAGAACGGAGGAGAAGGGATTGCGGCATGGCCATCTCCCATGGGGGGTTGATTTCTTGCTTTCTGACTCTCTGTCTCTCTCCGTCTGTCTGTCTGGTGAGCGCACGCACCCTATAGCAAAAACCTCTCCAAAAAAAATAAGGTCCTGCCCTTTGGGAGCATATGATCCAACATTGAAAAGAGAAAGGTGCACATCAGACAGTCCAAAGCAGACTATGAGCAAGGCCAAACAGTAGAAGAAAACACCACAGGAATCCAGAGAGGATCCCTGCTTAGTGTGCCTAGAGAAGATTTCCTGCAGGGAATGGTTTCTAATCTCAGCTTTGAGCAAATGGTAAGAGTTTTACAGAAAGAAATTGGGAGCATTTTAGGTAGAATAAGCTAAATGAGAAAAAATCAGGGTAGAAAAAGGGCATTTTAACCCAGTGTGTATGAAGAGTACAATGTTACATTTGAGCCATCACTCTTCTCTTAATTTCTTTTTAAGTATTCTTAGGTAAGTCTTTTCCTTCTTTTTTTTTTTCCTATAAGGTGTGTGTGCTCACCAAAGAGAGAACGAGAGAGAGAGAGAGAGTACGAAATCACCCCCTAGAAGGGATGGCCATGCTGCAATCCCTTCTCCTCCATTCTTTTCTTGGGATTTTGCCGTGCATGCACATGTGCCCAGCATGTTTGTCAAGCCACCATGTCTTGGACTTGAACCATGCAGTCAGTCATGTGGGATCCAGCACCTTTACCAACACACCACCTGCTGGCCCTCTTAGGGAAGTCTTTAGGGAGCTAAACTATTCTCATCTTTTGAATCAGAAACATAACTCCTAGCTCAGAGAATTGTTGTGTGGTGGAAAAGTAGAATGGTACAGACTCGATAAGTACATATTGTTTTTTGCCGGTGCTATAGGCATAGGCGTTCTCAGCTCATAGCAGTCCTGCTCACACCTCCAAAATTTGTGAACATATCTATTTTGTTGTGGCGCCTGAAGGGTTCTCTTGACATTTAGTGAATGGGCTTAGTGTGGCTAAATGTTCTATAGTTCTTAAAACATTATGATTCCACTAATAACATTCTTTCCCAAAGAGTCAATATTGTTTACATTGAGAAACATGGGTAAGAATAATAGAAGAAAAGGCTGAAGGAGTGAGAGGATGTTAGATTACTGTAAGCTTTGAATACAAGGCTACTGAGTTTACCCTGATAGACAAGGAGGAGCTCTTGAACCTGAGCAGGAAGTAACATCAATGCTTTTGAAAGATTGATATAACAGGAACTGGCAGGACAGATTAACGTGATGGAGACAGGTGGGAATGTTTTAAATTGTCGGGTGTTCACCATTGCTCCGGCATGAAGTAGTAAAGGATTTTTCAAGTGGTGCTGAGGGCACACACACACAAAAAAAGAATGGAAAAGAAGGGCCCAATTCTAGAAGGAGCACAAAAGAAAAGTTACAGAAATGGGTAAATCATGGCATCTGGGGAAGAGAAAGGAAAGAGTTGCTTCCTTCTATGTAAAGGCTGTGTACCTTTGTCAATGGCAATGCCATTATTAGAAAGCGGTAAGTCAGAAAATGTTTTAAAGGTGACATTGTAATTTCCATTTTAGATATTTTGAGATTGCTGTGCCTCTGGGCATGAAAAGAAATACCTTGCAGGTTATTGATTACAACATAGCAAGAAGACTGGAACTAAAGAGGCATTGTGTAGTAGAGTAGCTAACTGCTATAACAAATGAACAAAAATGTCTAGTGACCCAACTGTAATAAAAGTTATTTTTCTTATCATTGTGAAACAGTCCAAGGTCTGTTTCCTTGGTAGGCAGAAAAAGGCTCTCTTCCACATGATAAATCAGGGATCAAGGTACTTTGGATCTTCTCACTTTGCCTTTCTCTTAAGTTATTTCACTGACATCTGTATCTATCCAGCAAAAGAGAGAAAGAGAAAGTAGAGGAAGCACACCTATGTCTTAGTAATCTTGGCCTGGAAATGACGCATGAATCACTTCTCACATGCCATCAATGAGTCACATAGTGACACCTAACTGCAAAGGAGGCTGGGAAATGAAACCCACCTTGTGTTCAGGGAGGGGGAAAAAAAAAAAAAAAAAAAAAAAAAAAAAAAAACATAGCCTTTTGGTGAACCACTAGCAGTATCAGCCATAGGATAAATGTAACCCTCTTGTCTTTAAAGTAAAGGTCTTGGGATCAGCAAGTGGTGTGGGGATTAAGGCGCTGAACTCTCCCTCATGGCCAAGTATGGTTCGAGTCCTGGACCTGGTGGCTTTCTTTCTCACTTTCCCTCTCTCTCTTTCTGTGTGTATCTCTCTTTGGTCAAATTAAAATAAATGAATGAATACATAAAATTAAATAAACAATTCTTTTAAAAAATAGATAAATAAATAAAGTAAAGGTCTTGAGACAGAGGTAATGATGGTTTTCTCCTCTCCATCTTTAGCACTGTTATGGTTTGAGTGTCCCCCTCGGTACCTGTGTTAGAGCATGCTTATATTATGAAAGTAGTCAGAAGAAACACAATACCTTTATAGTGTTGGGAGTGATGGAGTAATTAAGACAGGGCCTGTGTGACTGACTCTGGTGGATTTATAAGGAGAGGGAATAAGACCAGAACAGACATGGACACAGATATGTATCCCTGTTCTTTTATGATGTGATGCCCTCCTTTCATGGCCTTGGGACTCCACCAACAGGAAAATCCTTATTAAATGTAGTCCCTGGACCTTGGATCTCCAAACCATGATCTGAACAAACAAATCACTGCAATTCAAGTATGTGCTGTTATTAACAACAAAATACACTAGAATGATCACCACCTATGGTGCCTGGTCCCTGACAAATATAAAACATGTGTCACAGCTGAAGCCATGGGTAGGAGGAAAAGTGATCTCAAAAGTGGGAACTTGGGACCAACAGATGGCACAGTAGTCTCTCACATGGCCGATCACATGGTTGACAGCGGTTCAAGTCCCAGACTCAGTGACTTCAAAATCACACCAGCTGTGTGGACATGCACGTCCAAGATCCTGGGAGGAGAATGGAGGAGAAGGAATTAAGCCATGGCCATCCCCCTGAGGGGTGCTTTTTGGCTTTCCCTCTGACTGTCTGTCTCTCTCTCTGGGGAGCACAAGCACCCTAAGGCAAAAATCTTTTTTTTTTTAAGAAAAAGGAACTATATAAAATAAAAAAGGCTATTTAGCAATAAAAATTACTATTTATTATTGTTATCATTACTGTTCTTACAACTTGCAGAGTACCTGTTACCTAATCTTTATAACACTGCAAGATTATAGATTTTATTAACCACATTTTAAATCTCAGAAAGACTGTTCTTATAAAATTTACACCACTAGAAATATTTGGAGCCATCATTTAGTCCCAGATCTTCTTTTTTTTTTTTTTTAAAAAAAAAAAAAAAGAATTATCTATTTATGATCATTATTTTTCAATTTTGGCCAGAGAGAGAATGAGAGCAAGCTACCATGTCCAGGATTCAAACCACAGTTGGCCATGTGGGAGTCCAGTGCTTTTAACTACCATGCCACCTGCCAGCCCCTAGCTCCAGGTCTTCTGAATTCCTATTCCCAGATCTTTGTAGAACACCAATTTCTGTTTAGTTGGGGAAGGAATCTTGACTACTGAATTGCACCCTGAAGAGAAAGAGATGTTCCAAGAACACACAGAATTTCTACAAAGGTAAGTCAGGTGAGTTGGCAGGCTTAGCCTCCTTAGGTTGCTTTGGGGAATGATCAGAGCAAGGCCTGCCTGGGAATCATGAGGACGCCTCACTGCACCAGCATCTAATGTCAAGCTCTGTGGCTCCATTCAGCAAGCCTGTCCGAGAGCTCCCAGCTGTTGGCGCCGACCTTAGCCTGGCCGCTGTCTTGCCATAACTTCGGCTTTCCTGTTTCTGATTGAAGCTTTTACCACATGATGGCCTATATTTGTCTACCTTCTTCAGCAGCCACCTCTGCTGATGTCACATAAATGCCATCTATCCCTCAACAATGAGGAGATGGTTGCCTCCTCTTAGGCATTTGCCCATGTTTCTAAAGTTCACTAAGTAAAAATTTTAAGAAGCTTCCAAAGGATTTCATCTTATGAAAGTCCCTTAAACCCCTTCTACTTCCGTCTCTCAGCCACAACTATCAGTTCTTTTCTGAACCATTTTAATAGCCCCCAGCAGATTGTCCATCTGCGCTTATCTCTCCCTCTAATTTATCTTCCACAATACAACTGTGATTTTTAACTGTATTTATTTCTTTTCTCCCTGAGAGAAAGAGAGAGAGAGGGAGAAAGACATATCCCCAATGGTGGGGTGGGGGAGGGTGAGATCTGCCCCCAGACTCAGCCAGCCAGGATCCTGGGCACGTATTTTCACATTCTTTTTTTTTTTTTTTTTTTTTTTTTTTTGAGAGAGAGATTTTTGTTATAGGCTGCATGCACTCACTGGAGAGATAGAGAGAGACAGAGAGACAGAAAGTGAGAAATCAACACCTCGAGGGGATGGCCATTCCACAACCCCTTCTCCTCCAGTATTCTCTTGGGATTTGGGGCATGCACACACACACACCCAGCATGAGTTTTTAAGCTGCCGGGTCTGGGACTCAAATCACAGTCAACTACATGGGCATCCAGTGATTTAACCATTATACTATATCTGCCGGTCCTGCATGCTCACATTCTTGGTGTGCACAGGGAGACCTCAGGATGCAAATCCAGAACCTTTCCATGTGGTTTCAGTATCACAAAGCACTATATCACTACTGCACCATTGCAGCTGGCCAAGAGTGTTTTGAGGTTTATTATTATTATTATTATTATTATTATTACTGCCCAAGGGCACATGCTCTTGCCAGAGGCACAGAGAAAGAATTAGCACTCCTCAGTGGAACCTGGTAATGCCACAATCCCTTTCCTCCATTTCTCCACCCCATCCAGATTCTGGGAAACCAGGCACAAGCACATAGTGTGTTTTTCAAGGTTCAAGGGCCAGGATTAGAACCACTGTTGGCCAGGTGAAATCCAGCTCCCTATGCACGGTACTTAATTGCTATGCTGTGGAGCTGACACCAAGAGTGACTTTTTAAAATACTCATAGGGTCTTGTCATCTCTTTACTTGAAATAATTCAGAAACATACTTAAGGGTTAGCATAAAATTCAAAATCTTTATTGAGGCTTTGGATCCAGCAAGATCCAGACCCAGCTGAGGACACAGGGCACTTCTTTCTGGCCTTTGTACCCTGAGACACTGGTCTGTTCCCAGGTCCTCACACATGCTTTGCTTCCTCTCATCTCAGAACCATGTTGTCCTGGCTCATTCTTTGCTTGGTTGGCTCCTACTCATCTTTCTTGTCACAGCTAATCAGCCACTTCTTCACTAGGTTCTTCCCTAGCCTTCAGCCTGAATCAGGTCTCTCAAGGCTCCCCAAGCACTTCCCTCATTATTCAGACCCCAGTCTGTGATTACACAGTGTGCATGTGACTACCACAGTGATGTCTATTTACTCCACGTTTGTACTACCCATGCTAGTCCAAGGTCAGTCAGCACACAGCATGTATTTGCTGAGTGAGTAAATGAATGAGTTTACAATTGTAGAAAACAGAACATACTTCCTTATGAGAACGTTCACACCATGTGGAATACTTGAAGAAAAATTTTCAATTTTCCATCATTTCATAATACTATTTCTTGTTAACTACTCAATGAGTAATTTCATTTTAAATGAAAATATCCTGTGGTTGAAAATAAATAAAGTAGTATAAATCATAACAGAAACAACACTTAAGCTTGGTATTGGGGTGATTCTCTTTTGAGTATATAAACTTATACTATTTTCCTTTTATATTAGAATTCTTTTTTTAATTTGCTAGAGGGCATGTGTCCCTACCAGAGAGGGAAAGAAAGAGAGAGATGGAGAGTAAGGACTCCCTTCTTTTCCATTCCCCTTTTGGGATTTTGGGCACCAACACACACATGCCAGTGTGTTTTTCAAGCTGCCAGAGCTGGGACTCCAACCACACAGTCAGTCATGTGGGATCCAACCACCCCACTACTATACCCCAGTTGGTCCACCACTTTCTATTTATTAGGGAAAAAAATATTTTAAATGTGTTTTTTCCGCTCATCTGAATTTATAATATTTAAAAATCTTTGCTCTTTGAGTTTTATTTTTTCCTGTAAGGACTTCCAATCCAAAAGTTTAGTAAAGAAGTATATATACAGTTCATGAACATATTTTAAGACTTTTGGGAAACGCTCAAAACAAAAGCTATTTTGAGGATTAGGAAATAGCTTGTCTGAATATTGCCAAGTGAATTTGGAATAACCTTTCTGTGGGATGCAATGAAAAAGAAAGACAAGAACTTCAACATTCTCAGTTCAAGGTTGCACGGGAATGTGAACAAAAAGTGCTTCTCATCCTGTTAACACTTGGACACACAGACCATAAAAACAGTGTCTTCTTTCATTTAAAAAAAAAAAAATGAGACATGCACAAGGAAATTTTGACCTTTTTGCCTTTCAGTTTCACTGGGAGGGCCCCAGACAGATTTTGATTCCTTTTTCTCCTTCTTAAATTTTTACTGTGCATTTAATGAGCCTTGGATACCTGTGCATCCCACTATGTGCACATTAAATGAGTTGGCAGTGGAAGAAGAGAAGCGGCCTCCGGATGCTGCTCATATCATGGGTAATGTCATCTTAGTGTCAGGTCTTTCCTCTCAGCTGCAAACTGAAAGAGAAAGGGAAATGTTTCATTCATAACACATTAAATACAAATACACTTTTTAAAAATGGGCAAAGACAAATGAGTATTGGCAGAGTCAGATCAAACAGTTAAGACAGGGCAACAAAAAATTCTTAGGCAAGGATGATTACAGCTCTTAAAACTTAGGAAGCTTATCCTGAATGATCTAAGTTTTGCTCTAAACTTAAGAACTCAGAGTCTCAAATACTAACTGGTTTAGATTAGATCAGTTAACTAATGTAAAGGTGTTATAAAGACTTAAATATAAGTAGATAATATAAAATGATGATTTAAAATAAAATAAATAAGATAAAAATGTGTTTAGGGAGTGATTGCATACAGAAATAACATTGTACAATATTAACACTGTACAATCTGAACTACAGACCCTGTGAGAAATTCAGGTTAAACCAAACGCAATGCGAATTGTGCCCCTACTGGACAAGTGAGGCACTGCACACTCAGGCTTTGGGTCTTGTCAGTACCTAACCACATGGAGTAGATCCTGGGTACTAGGTAGGCTATTTCTTAGAGCAAGTCAGCATAGCACAGTGGAACAGGGTGGGGGTGGACACAGAAAGGACTGAGAGTAAAGAATAAATCCCAAAACTATTGCTACTGGGTAAAATGGAAATTATTCAGTGAAAACAAAATCTCTCAGCCTGTGTTGGTCTTGGAAATGCTGGCCTATCCATCTCGTCTTCGCCCAGAGGTTCTCGCTTAGGAAACCCTGACTAATACAGTGGTTCAAGAACATTTTTTGGAGGCGTAACATCTGTGATAGATTTAAAGAGAGTTAATATAACACAGGACACTATCCTTGCACAAAGAGGTAATAAATAAGGAAGTGTGAAACAGCATAAGATGCATAAGGAATTAGTTCATAGCCGTTTAGTTCACAGCAGCTTGGGATTATGCCACAAAGGGCATAGGGGAGAATAGTAGACACTAGAACAAATTCCTCCCATCAGAGTATATCCCTGACTAGCAGGTGGCATGGTGCTTAAGGTGCTAGATTTCATATGACCCACTGCATGGTTCAAGTCCCAAACTCAGCAGCTTTAAAATCCCGAAAGGAGAATGGAGGAGAAGGGATTGCAGCATGGCCATCTCTTACTTTCCCTCTCTTTCTGTGTCTCTCTGTCTCTCTCCAGTGAGTGCATGTGCCCTGTGGCAAAAATCTCAGCAAGAACAACAAAAAAGAGTAAATCTCAGCCTTGAAAAGAATCTTAGAGAATAAATAAGCCAACACATTCATTGTAACCTAGACCTATGCACAGTGAAAATATATTCATTTAATATGTTATTAAACAGTATTAAATTTATTCAATATGCTACTGAACACAAATATAGTTATCTACTATACTATTACATATACGAATCAATACGTTTATTTCATGCACTATTAACTTTGTAAATTGAAAAATAATGTATTACCACAAGAAACTGAAAGAAAACTAAGTAATTTTTTTGAGAAAACCTAATGAAGTTCTACCTATAATTCATAAAGCACAAACATTGTATGTAGCCCCAAAAGTAAGTTATGATAGGACAGAGTAGTTAAAAACCAATTCTAGCCTCAAACTGGCCAAGAAACTGCAATAACTCTTACTTCAAAAACAGAATCTCCCTAAATTTGACTTCTTTTAAAGTAACAGTCTTCATCTGATGATGAGAAAATTGTAACTCAGGCTTCTGAGATCACACGCCTACTTCAGTAGCAAGACTGAAAGTCAGGCCATCTTAAAGCATCAGAAATCAAAATCTTTTCTTAGTATATAGACTCTGTTTGTGTATTTGCCCCCAAATCCCATTCTTATAAAATGTTCCTCTTCTTTGACATAGCATCTGATACTTGGCCATCCCTGTGTAGTACCTACAATATAATATGTTTCTACTTTAAGAGTTTTAATATTTTGCTGTTTGAATAATTTTTAATTAAAAAAATTTAAAACTAGAGTGGTGAAGATAAGGTAAACTGACTATAACAGTGAAGATCAACTAAACTGCTATAACAAATAAATCACAAATTCCAGCAGGTGGTACAGTGGTTAAGGCACTGTATTCCCACATGGCCAACTGCCTTTCAAGTCCCAGATTTGGTGGCTTGAAACTCAATGCTGGATGCATGTGTATGCATACCCAAAATCCCAAGAAGAGAATGAAGGAGAAGGGATTGTGGTGGCATGGCCAACCCCCTTGGGGAGTGATGTCTTGCTTTCTGTCTCTTTGTCTCTCTATGTCTTTCTGGAAAGTGCATGTGTACTATAGGAAAAAAATCTAAAAAAAAAATTTTTTTAAAAGCAATAGAAATTTATTTTTCACAAATGCTGCAGTATAGGACTGGTATTCATCTAGCAGGCCTCTTTTCTCAATCCATTGTGTGGCTCTACTGTCCTCTAGAAATGCATTGTCATCTGTATGCAGGTGGCATTGTCATCTGTATGCAGGTGGCAGAGGACGAAGGAGAACATGGACACACACATTTCTGAAAAAACCAGATGTGACACAAATTGCTTCCTCTCAGAAACCAAGGAAGTATAGGAAGCGAAGGCTGGGTGTTTACCTGGCTATAGTGATTTCACAAAAGCAGTGGAAAAACAGACCAAGGTTGATAGCTGACACCAGTTGCTCTCTCAAATCTATTACTTAAGCCTTCATCAATGGGGTAATAGTCAACTCTACAGAGAAATGCTGAGTTTTTTCCTTTGGAGTTCTTCCATTTGTCCATCACTGAGGACCTAGCCTAAACCAAAGGCCATAATGATAAATCTCTGACATCAAGGACCTTATGTCCACTAACAAAGAACATGAGTGTGCACAATTAAACTTAACTTGCACGAATAAGATTTAAAGAATTAAAGGCATGCTCAAGGTTAACCAGAAATTAACTTTCTTGCTTTTGCTTCTTAGTTTGTTTTTAATTTTGCTAGAGGCCGTGTGCACGCACTCACAGAGAGAAAGAGAGAGAGAGAGAGAAAGCACCCTCCACGGGAATGGTCACACTGCAATCCCTTGTCCTCCATTTCTCCCTCTTTCTGGGCCCTCACTCACACATGCCCAGTGTGTTTTTAAAACCACTGGATCTGGGACTTGAACCACACCGTTGCCCACATGGGATCCAGCTGCCTTAACCAGAAGGCCACAGAACCAGCCCCAGAAATTAATTTTCAATTTTACCTAAGCACAAAATTTCTACTTACATTTTCAGATTAACCAATGAAACCCATTGGCAAAGCATGCTTTGCACTGTATTTAGAAATGCTCTGCACACGAGCAAGTATATTTGCATCCTGAGCCACGAAGAGTTTCCTTCCAACTTGGAGAGCTAATAACACAAGGCACTATATGATTTCTTTTTCAATTTTAAAATCGGCAGTACTGTTGCTGCTACATATCCAAGCTGAAGTCATTCCTTGTTCTATGTATTACTGCTTCTTTCTTTGTGGTTTTTGTTTTGCTTTCTATCTTGATGGGTTTTATTTCTGAAGAGTTTTCCTGCCCCCACATACTACTTCTGCATTAAATATATCAGGTATACACAACCCAGTCTGTCTCTCCTCTCACCAAGTCCTACCGTAGACAAAGCCAGAAATGCCACAGTCTTGGTCTAATTACAGCTTAGCCAAATGAGGACTGTCTGAATCAACAGGCCACCCACCAAGAGAATGAAAAAGAAGATACTAGTTCCTCCCACAGAGAACTGGAAGAGCTTTCGATGAAAAAGGGAGATAATTGTGTTTTGCCCTTGGCAAATGCAAAAAGTACCTAGCACAATAACACATGTGCCACAGTGTTTAATAAATATTACTGAAAGTGCGATAGTAAAAAGAAAAATAGTGGCTTGACAGATGTATGGCACAGTATCTTCCCTATATTCCTCATGCATCTACCCTCCCATATTGAAGAAACAATTCTAAAAGGAGCCCAGTAGAGAAAAATATATGTAATTGCTTACACATGGCTAGGCTTTTCAGACTAAGAGTCAAAATATGTTGAGTAAAAAGGTGTGAGATTCTAAGTGGATTTCACAATATGAAAACATAATACCTCATTTCTACTACCTCCTAATCCCCAAGACAGTTTTTCACTTAACAAAAGCCTTAGTGTGGTTTTAACTATTAGTTTAAATTTTGCCAATTGGAAGCAAGGAAAACCTTGCGGATGTGCTATAGATAAGTGATTCTCAAATGGGACTTGGTGGAAGAGTATTGAACTCTCTGCAAAGATAATGGAGCTAGGAATGTGTAGTTTGGAAAAACTCCCCGGACTGATTCTGCAATTTCCCTCCCCTCATCGTCATTCAGAACGACAGTTGGAGCTGTTACTTCCTACCATGAAATCAAACTGCTGTCACAGATGTGGAAGACCAAGAGCAAGGATTGGAAACTTTAAGACTGAAAAACACAAATGGCCCACACCAATATCCCTCCTCACCCCTGGGAAGTAATAGAGAAACAAAGAGGTATAAGAAGAGTCATCAGGGGCCAGCAGGTTGCATGGTCTTTAAGGCGCTGGATGACCACAGGGCTAACTGTGGTTCAATCTCTGGACCCAGCGGCTTGAAAATCATGTCAGACGCATGTGCTTGCATGGCCAAAATCTCTAGGAGGAGAATGAAGAAGGGATTGCCGCATGGCCATCCACCCTGGGAAGTGACTTCTCACTTTCCCTCTCTCTTTGTCTCTGTCTCTGGCAAATGCATGTACCCTATAGCAAAAACCTAAATAATAATAATAATAACAATAATTATAGAAGAGTGGTTAGTAACAGGAAATTTTCTTTAAAAGACATGGGATGAGATTTAATGATTCTTACTTTATCAGGAATGAAATTTTGTTGCAATTCAGAAAGACCTGGAAAATTGTGATTCATACAAACAAGATTTTATTCTGCCAAAAAAACTGAAAATTGGCAGTCCAGGCTGACACAGTGGCTCCATGAATTCTTCAGAGACCCAACCTCCTTCCTGCTCTTGTAGCCAATCCTAGTGCTAGCAAGGCCTTCATCTCTCTTCTAACATGGCTGTTAGAACTCCAGACATCACAATTGCATTTCAGGAAACTAGAAAGAAGAAGGAAAAGAGGGCATGTTCGCTTCCTTTTAAAGAAGACTCCTAGGAAGAAGAATCTCAAATCCCCCAATCTTGTCACATAGTCTCATCTGGCTACAATGCACCTACAAAATGCTACATTTACCTCAAGCTAAAACGTGCTAAGATAAAATTCTACATGCATACTGAAGAAGGAAAGAAAGGCGGTTGGGATATATTGCCTGAGAGTACATGTGCTCACCAGCAAGAGACAGAGAGGAAGAAGGAGAAAGC
Source organism: Tupaia tana (assembly GCA_026018925.1). Lineage (NCBI taxonomy): Eukaryota > Metazoa > Chordata > Mammalia > Scandentia > Tupaiidae > Tupaia > Tupaia tana. The sequence continues at coordinate 76,038,230 of JAKSZU010000002.1, forward strand.
ACCCCCCCACACACACAATGGGGCATGGTCATGGTCCTTCTCCTCTACTTCTCCATCCCACTGGGACTTGGGGCATGCATGTGCTTAGTGTATTTTTCAAGTGTCCCAAGCCAGGATTCAAACCTCTATGGGACATGTGGGATCTAGCTCCCTTAACCACTAGGCTATGGTCCCAGTTCAGTTCAGCAGTTGAGATAAAAATGAATTTATGAGGCAGGAGCTGGTATGGTGGCTAAGGCAGCTGGAGCCCACGAGGCCTACTGAGTAATTTGAGTCCTGGACCTGGCAGCTTGAAACACATGCCAGGTTCATGTATATGTAGGTACCTAAAATCCTAAAAGGAGAAATGAAGCAGAAGGAATTGCAGCATGACCATCCCTTTGGGGTGGGGGGTGGGGGTGTTTCTCACTTTCTCTTCTCTCTCTGTCTTTCTGGTAAGTCTACTTGCCCTCCAACAAAATTTAAATTTTTATTTTAAATTTAAAAAAGAAAAGAACAGTTTCTGCTTCAGAGATCTTTAATAACCTCAAAAATCAGTGTGTAAAATTAAATTTACATAGCATAGTATAAATCATAAATATATGTTGATTTGCATTCATTGCAAATCATTTAGAAAAAAGAAGCTGTTCCAGAATTGGTGTTGTATGAAATGTATGTGAATTAAATATCAGTTTAAAAGACTGACATAAAGTCAGTTAGGTTAAGATAAATCATATTTTCTATTTACTACTAAGGCTCATCTTTAACTTCAGAAGTGACTTTAAATTGTTTGTGATTGGAGCCAGCAGATGGCATGGTGATTAAGGTGCTGGACTACTACATGGCTGAATGTAACTCAAGTCCCAGAGGTGGTGGCTTGCTTTCTACATTCCCTTTCTCTCTCTGTCTCTCTCTGGTGAATTAAAAAATAATAATAATAAATGAAATAAAAGTTCATTTTTAAAAATATTGTGATTACTATCATCTTTTGCTAAGTGTTCAAAATTGACTTGCAGCTCTGACCTTTCAAAGTTAATTTATATTTCTGTAATTTGTTACGGAAGAAATAAGACTTTCTCCAATATTTAAGGTAAACAAGAGATCCACCGTTTTTCATTATTAGGTACATCCTGTCTCTATGTCTGGTTTTCACAACACAATACTTAGTGTTTGTAACAACATTAACTAACATCTTAAGAATATCAATAAGTCAATGAATATGGTGAAAGGGGTGATATCTCAAGATAATAATTTATAAAGATGATTTTAAGCTAAATATTAAACAAGTAACAAATTTTTTTAAAGAGAGATTTTTGCTATAGTGCATGCGCACTCGCCAGAGACAGAGAAACAGAAAGCGAGAAATCACATCCCAGGGGGATGGATATGGTGCAATCCTTTTTCCTCCATTCCCCTCTCAAGATTTTGGGCACGCATGCACACACGTGTCCAGTGTAAGTTTTAAACTGCCAGGTCAGGGACTCAAACTGCACTGAACTACATGGTAGTCCAGCAACGTAACCATTACACCATCTGCTGGTCCCACTTCAGGAGTTTCAATAAATAATTAAGACGTCTCTGGTATGAACATTTAATATTAATAATACACCAAACAAACTCCTTTCCTATCCAATTTTGCTTTGCGAATATTCATTTCATATAAATCTAAAGTAAACAAAGGACTGGCTCCCTGTGACCAGCAGTTAGCATAATGGCTATGTCACTGGATTCCCATGTAGTCGACTGTGGTTCAAGTCCCAGACCTGGTGGCTTATATTCATGCCGGGCATGTGTGCATGCGTGCCCAAGATCCCCAGAGGAGAATGGAGGAAAAAGGATTGCGGCATGGCCATCCCCCCTGGGGGGTGATTTCTTGCTTTCTGTCTCTGTCTCCTCTGTCTTTCTGGCGAGTGCACGCACCCTGTAGCAAAAACCTCTCCCCTCAAATAAATAAATAAATAAATAAATAAATAAATAAATAGGAAAAAAAATTTTAAATAAAAGGAAATGTTTCAGGAGAGAATTCGGGCTAACTAGAAAAACCGCAGAGTGAAAAACCTCAGAGAGCCTGTCCTCCGTTTACTCAGCTGCTTCACTTCCACAAGCTCACACTAGCCCTGGTCGTTACCAGTGACTCCCGCCTTTCTGTCCTCTCACTTTTCAGCTGCTTACTTTCCAACCAAGGGCTTCTATTTTTGCAGTCGTTCCTCTTAGTATTGCTGCCTGAAAGATCCATGCATAGTACCATCTTGTCACTGCCTCTCAGTGCCTTTAGGTGCTCACATCCCTCCTTACTCGCTAAAACCCTGTGACTGGTCATTGTCATCACTCCCCCTGAATATACCCTCAAACACTTCATCCTCCTTTGCTTTGTTGGGTCCACCAGGAAACACTCCAGCCATGCACATTTCCAACACTCCACAACTATTTCACACGCAACTGAACATGGATGGAGAAAAATACACAACTGCGTCAAATCTCTAACCACTCGTTCCCCTTTATTATTCTCACTAAATGGCCTGGCTTCCACTTCTAAAACAAAAAAAAAAAAAAAAAAAAAAAAAAAAAAGCAGTCCAAAATTCCACAAGCTCTCACTCATACTCATGTATAATCACTACGTCTGTATCCACATATCCCCCCCCCCCCATCCTATCCTGTAACAAACTGTGTGTGAGCCTATACTGAACCAAAACCACCACAGCCCAGCTAGGTGGCACAGCGGTTAAGGTGGCTAGATCCCACACAGATGACTGTTCAGTTAGAGTCCCAGACCTGGTGGCTTGAAAAACACACTGAGCATGTGTGCATGCATTCCTAAAATCCCTAGAGGAGAATGGAGAAGGGGTTGAGGAATGGTCATTCCCCCTTAGAAGGTACTTCCTCATTTTCCCTCCCTCTATCTACAGCTGTCTCAGGCGAGCTCACATGGCTCGCCCTCTCATCTTCTTCAGGTATTTGCTGAAATGTCACCTTTTCAGTGAGTCTTTACCTACCAACATATTTAAAGTTTCACCCTGTCCTTAACCTTAACCCCCTTTTCCCTTCCCCTTCCTTTCTTACTCATTTCTACGGCATTCTTACCTACGCAATGTTCTGGTGTATTTTTGTTTACTCCCTCTCTCTTTCCACTAGAACACACAGTCCTTGGCTGCATGCATTTTTGTCTATTTCATTCATTATTATACCCCTAACATATACTTGGTCTTTAAGAACAACAGCATAATAAAATCTTGTCTGGATTCACTAACAGTTAATAAATATTTATTCAATGAATAAATTAATGAATGATATAATCTTTAGAAAGCTTTAAGGAATTCAACATAGAAAGATATAACTCAAATAAATGGAGAAAAATATGGGAAACGTATTGGGCAGTCACACAAACCCAACTAGCTCATTGAATTGGTTGTATCGAACTAGAGAAAATAGAAAGAATCTGAGCGGGAAAATATCATTAAAAAGGATTAGAGGGGCCAACAGGTGGTGTGATGGTTAAGACACTGGACTCCCACATGGATGACCTCAGTTAGAGTCCTGGGCCCAGAGGTTTGAAATACAGTGGGCTCAGGTGTGTGCTCAATAGCCCAGGAGAGGAATGGAAGAGAAGGGATTGCAGGGTGACCATCTCCTTGGGGGGGAGGGGGGTGATTTCTCACTTTCTGTCTCTCTGTCTCTGGTGAGCACACATGCCCTGCAGCAAAAATCTCTCTTAAAGAAAAAAAAAGCTGTAACAGGGTGAATGAAAGAAAACTGATTATGGGAAAGAGGCGCTGCAGTGGGAAACTCTATCAAAGAAAACACGTGAGGTTTTGGCCATGGTGAAAAGGTACGAATGAGCTTCTAAAGGAAAGTTTCACTTGTCAGCAACTTATTAGGATTGGTTCTGTATATTGGACTCAACTCGAGAAAAAATGAAACAAACAAGCTATTAATAATAATAGGACAATTTGTTACTAATATTTAAGAAACCAATTCTATTCTTATTATGGTCCCTACTAATATTCTAAATTTAAATTAATTGAAAATAAAATTATTAAAAACTCATAAGAAATTGGGCATAAGAGCATAATCAAGTCTGAAATACTCTTAAAATCTACTTTTAAATGGACTCTTTAAGTGCTAAAATATTTTTTTATCTTTATAAACCTTTTATAATTAAAAGAAATTTTATTTTCTTTTACTGGCAATTGTCAGATTCTCAGATTCAATGTTTAAAAAGAGAAAATAGTATGATAATTATGCCAGAGAAAAATCCTTACTATGAGTAGAGCAATCAGTAATACTGGTTCAATTCTTTTTATGGAAACCACAGGTGAGAGTTTTTAAACATATTTAAAATATTTGGTGAGTTTAAATAAATAGATTTAACTACTTATAAAAATTATCAAATTATTATATTCTATATTCCTTTCTCTCCAATAAAGATATGTTTAGCATCAAAATATGTATTGTTCTTATCAATTTCAATCCATTTTTCAGTTATAAAGAGTAAGTGGAAAGACTGGCATAAATAAATTTAAATGCTTGTATCATTAGAAGCTTTATTCCAACTCGTGTAAACATAAATCTCAGCTCCATCTACCTTTGTACTAGACTACATTCAAGGACCAAGGATGATTCATTTGAATTTCATTTTCATTTTCTATCCTTGTCCTGAGAAAATACACAAGTAAATTATAAGAGGACCACAAGCAAGAAGTTAATGGAAATTTTTAAAATTCATTGATCTCTTGGGTCCACAAATCAGGTAACTATTTTTTAAAATTAAATACAAGTCACTATTGTATGTAGTTTAAAATACTCTTAAAATGACTTTTAAATATCAATTGATAAACCAAAAGAATATTTGCCTTCATCTGTTTCAAGAACCCTTGAAAGATATTTTGTTTAATATATGCCATTTTGTATGTTTACATTTTATTCTGCAAACTAAAAAATTATTTTTAAAGAGAAAAATAGTTCATCCATCAGTACTGTGAATTGAAGCTTTCAGAAGGAAACCACGAACACAGCCCAAGTTCTCAAGTATCCATTAATAGAGGATGCCCATTTGTCTGCCAAAGCTGATTTTCAAAGAAACTGTATTAAGAGATAGAGTAAAAGGAAACATGCAGAGGTTTCCTGCCAAGGTGCATATTCTTGAGTGATTTTAAAAGTCTCAGCTTTTATTTAGCTGTATTTCTGGATGTTTAGTTAATCTTTATTGACGTGTGCATAACTCTCAGGAATAGGAATGTAACTGTGACCTGAGAGAAATTTTCAAGTGTGCTAAAATGAACTGTTTATCTTTGCTAATTCTTGTTCCTAGTTAGGAGTCTGGAAGTTTGCAAGGCTCTACACAGACACCTGGTATACCGTACCCAGGGGAATGGGTTATGCTGGAAATCTGTCCTATTTGAATGACAAAAAGAACTTCCTTTGTTTAAATTTAGTTGGCACTAGTCAGTTTCATTGCTTGTCACTAGAATTAAGAAACCAAGAGCTTTGAAGAAGGTACACGACATTCAATGGAGAGGGAAAAACTAACCAGATGGCATAGAACAAATACGATTTAAAGAGATTGTTGTGATTAGCTAAACACCAGAGATAGGAGGGCAGTGGTAGTTTTGATTGCCTCGTGACAAAGATTCAAACGCAGCATTTCTCAATCTCAATTAGTGATACACATATCCTTGCCAAACAAATAAACAAAAAAAAAAAAGCAAAAAAAACAAAAATGAACTTGTACCATGTCCCCCTCTCAGTTAACATCCCAAACCCAAGCCACGTTTCTCCAGTTCCTCGCTCCCTAAACCTTCACAGTCATTAGTCACCATGGTTTATAGATTCTACCTCAAAATGTTTAGCAAATAAACCCTCCTTTCCATCTTCATTGTCATCACCTTGTTTTAGACTTTGTCCCTTTTCCAGTCACGTACCATGCTAGTTTCCACTATGCAAAATACACTATTGCATCAACAGACCACTTGCATGGGTTAGAAACACCCAGGACTCTCTGGATGCTCCTGGAGTTGAGGCTATGACGCCTCTGTTTACCCTCTTTCCTACACAGCCTCTAGTTCTTAGGGGTCCTGATCCTTACAACTTACACTATCTTATGTACAGATGAGTGCTATTCAAAAACAAACTGTACTCAGCATTTAAACAGTATCATAAAAAAGGTTGATTATAGGAAAAAATAAGAAATTTCCTTCCTGAATGTTGAAACTGCTCCAATTTCAATTTCCTAATGACTTTTACTTCACTAAATGGGAGATTTTTCCATATGCCATATACATGTACATCTTTCAACAAAAACAAAAATATTAGTTGTTTAGAACTATATTTCCTTTTCCTCAAAATGATAAAAGGTATAACCAAATGCATCTCTCTGTTTGTTTGTTTGTTTTTTATTTTCCTAAGTGCTATATAAAACATTTTAAGAAACCTGTTTTCTACCTCTTTGGACTTAAAACACAATGAGTAATCAATGTACGGCTCCAAATATACACAAAAATATCTTAGAATTTAGAGTGTCTGTAACTAGTAGTAATAGATAATTAACATTTAACACTATTCTAAATACGAGAGGGTTTTCTAATAGTCCATGAAAAGTGAGCATTGTGAACAAATTATGCATGGATTACAAATTTTTTTGCACCAAAATAAACTTACTTTAATTTTTGTTTTTCCACAAACTTTTTGAAGCAGTTTCATGTACTCCCTATATAACTATATATATATATATATATATATATATGTATATGTATATATATATATATATATATATATATATATTTTTTTTTTTTTTTTTACTCACTTAAACATTAAGAAACATTTAGTTCAGAACGGCTTTTGGCCTCAGTTTACAGATGAGGAAAATTAAGGGATATTCAGGCTAAATAATTTGAGTCCTGTTACATAGCTAATAAGTGTCAGAGCCTGGATTTAAACCCATCTGTATGGTTCTAGAGTCTATGCTCTTAATTTAAATTATGTGGGGTAGACTAGAAGGGATTTGGGAGAAGGAGAGAGAGAGAGAGGAGAGAGAGATGCTACCAAACAGCTCAACCAAATCTCATTATTCAGTAGTAATATGTGTTATCTTTAAATGTAAATTTCTTCTTTCTATATTTAATCTTTCTAGTGTATATATATATGAATGTGCAGAGGCTTCTAAAGTTTATTTGTCTCTATTATTAGAGAGAGAATGGAGAGACAGGTACTATCAATAGGACCCTAGGGGTGCAGTGCACCCCTAGTCTTAGCTGGCCTGAACCACAGGCACATCTGTGCTCCCAGCACTCTAAAGAGAGGTCCCCAGATGTGAACCCAGGACATTTCCCATGGGAGTTCAATTGTGTTACCACTGTGCCACCACCTGGCCAAGGGAAGTTTTTTTGTCTTACTGTTTTAATTTGCGAAAGGGTGTATGCACTCGTTCAAGAGAGAAGGGGAGTGGGGTTTAAAAATGCAACTGCCAAGGGAGATGGGCACACTATAATCCCTTCTCCTCTATTTCTCCCTTCAGGATTCTGGGCATGCAGACACACGTGTCCTGTGCGTTTTTCAAGCTGACATGTCCAAGACTCGAACCTTGCAGTGGGCCATGTGGGATCCAGCTGCCTGAACCACCACACCATGGCCTAGCCAAAAAACTTTTTTAATAACACAAGATATATTTATGTGTGTATATACGTGTGTGTCTGTATGTGTGTCTATGTAAAATATTCTCCTCAGAACTATCTAGAAATTATTTTAGAAGGGAAAAACGTACAAATACATTTTAAATAAGAGAATAAAACCTTTTAAATATCCTGGAAGTCTTAGAAATTACAAACTCAGGGACTAGCAGTTGGCGTAATGGCTGTCGCTGGACTCCCATGTACTCAATCGCAGTTCGAGCTCCAGACCCAGTGGCTTAAACTTATGCCAGGCGCGTGTGCGTGTGTGTCCAAGATCCCGAGAGGAGAATGAAGGAGAAGGGATTGCGGCATGGCCATCCCCCCTGGGGGGTGATTTCTCACTTTCTGTCTCTCTGTCTTCCTGGCGAGTACACACACCCTATAGCAAAAACCTCTCCAAAAAAAAAAAAAAAAGAAAGAAAGAAAGAATTTACAAATTCAGATATGAGATTAGAGAAAAATAAGCACAATCTTAAAATCTATCCCAGAAACAAAAGAAACAAGATTTCAATACATTAATATTTCAATTCTGTTTCAGGAGAAACCGAGTGATCTAAAGCCTTTTCCATTACCAATGAAGCCTGAGTGTATGTGCTTCTCCTTATGTGAAAACTGAGTTATGACTGCCTGTCTTAGAGAGAAAATAGCTATTCCAGGACATCAGATGGAGTCGGGTAGAAGAGGGCTAAGGAAAGACCTGCCACTGAGCTTATAAGTGCAGCAGCTGCGGCCTGTTTTCACTAATATCTGACATGTTTCTTTGGCCACTGGCCAAATTGAGCTGTACCCAACACTTCTCCCATCCTTCCTGTGCCTCCAGGATCCTTTGTAACTGCTACTTGAGCCTCCAGTCCTCTCCAAATCAAGCCCCTTGGTTCCTTCCTCCCCTTAACATGCAGGCAGCCCACCCTAATTAATTAACCCAACACCAGCTTCAACCAGGACCTTCCCACACTTTGCCCCTCATGCAGTCCAGAAACATCAGCACATTCCTGACTTCATCACTTGTCAACTCCCTTTCTGTTAAAGACCAGTGTCCCCTTTCCCTGACCTGGCCTCTCCGATTTGATCTCACTTTAAAGCAACCCGCTTTAAGAGACAGTAACAAATGCTGCCTTTTTCCTGTTTGGTTTGTTTATTCATGTTCACCCGGCCTATTATAATTAAAGACCAAGGGACTTAGAGGAAGAGCCCAGGAAGATGGTTTATGCATTTGATTTGTGGATAGACTCAATACTGGTTTGTAACAAAACTCCCTTCACCTATTACTAACTGTATGACCTTGAGTGAGTTTCTTAAGCTCTTGTCATTCACTAAAATACTTACCAAGTAGCCATCACTGTTCCATTGTAAATGGAGCAGTGTAAATGCTGGGGCTGCAATTTCAATAATACTTAATGAAAATATCTGTCCTTGGTGAAGCTCATACTTTAGAGAAGGGAGGTGGCAACTAATAAATAGATGAATTATTATTATTCAAATATAAATAGACATTCAAGGAAAACTATAAGGGATGAAGGAAAAAGGGTAAGGAGTGCTGAGATTCCGAGTAGGAAGCAAGGTGGCAACTTGGAACAGAATAATCAGAACTCACTTACTGTGATGTCTGCCCAGACCTGACAAGGTAGGAGTGAGCCATGGACATAGCTGGAGAAAAAGCATTCCCCACAGGGGAAACAGCAAGTGCAAAGGACCTGAGAAGGATTGCCTTGCCCAGAGTGTTGAAGGACCAGCAAAGAGGCAGCTATGGCTGGCAGAGATCCAGAAAGTAGCAGGAGGTGAGGTCAGAGTAACAGGAAGCTAGTACACAGAGGGCCTTGTACATAACAGTGTGGATTTTACTTTGATTGAAGTAGGAAGTCTCTAACAGGTATTGATTAGAAGATTTGATTTACTTCTAAGCTCCCAACTAGCTCCTCTTGAAATAATAAGAGTAGGTAAGATCAACCTGTCTACTCAAATCCCAGCACTACCACTTTCTGGCATTGAGATTTTTGGCTAATTATTTATCCATCCTATACCTTGAGTTTCTTTTTTTAAGAATAATTTATTTTGTTTTATTTATTCATTCATTTATTTCAATTTGACCAGAAAGAGAGAGAGAAAATGGGAAAGCAAGTGACCAGGCTCAGGACCCAGGACTTGAATTGTGGTCTGCCATTGGGAGTGTCCAATGCCTTACCCACCATGCCACCTGCTGGTCCCCTATGCCTTGGTTTTCTAATTTTTAAATTATTTTTTAGTTTTGCTATAGGGTGCGTGTACTCACCAGAGAAATAGAGAAAGAAAGAGAGAGAGAGAAAGTGAGAAACCACCCCACAACAGAGATAGCGACAGTGCAATCCCTTCTCCTCCATTCTCCTCTTGGAATTCTAGCATGCATGCACACACCCCCAATGTTTTTTTAAGCCCCTGGGTTCAGGACAGGAACCATGTAGTCAGCCATGTGCAATCCAGGGGTCTTAACCACCACATCACCAGGGGACCTAGTTTTCTAATTTTTAAGGTAGAATTGATAGTAGCTCCTATTCTGTAAGGTTGTTAAGAAAAATTAACCAAATACTGCATGTCAAGGTACTTGCACCGTGCCTACTGCATGGAAGGGGCTGAGACATGCTGATGTCCTCAGACTGGTGAGACTTGAATGAGACAATGCCAGTACAGGACTTGGGGTGCTGTCCCGAGGAGTGAGCACTACCATGCCATTGCCTACTGTTTACTACCATTACCAGCCTCTAACCCACTAATCGGCTGTTTTCAAGTAACTTTGTACATTTTAAAATTGTATAATGAGTCCTTTAAAAAGTGTCAGAATAGAAAGTGTTCATGAATAATTTTCAGATGACTCAGAGAATTGACGGGATTAACTGAGCACTACTCTGTGCAAATTGCTCACAGAGCAAAAAACTGAAGATGTCCTCTCAAACTCAGATGGTAGGGTACCAGACAATGGTATTTACAACAATAAAACATGACACTTTGCCAGGAAATCCTATGTGGGAAGGTTCCCAGCTCAAGTGCAGAGACCTCCTTGAGTCTACTGGGCACGCCTGTGTCTGTGATCTGGGGCTGGCTGAAGGCCAAGGGTGCGTAGTGGCTTTAGAACCCTGTTAAGGATTCTCTCTCTCTCTCTCTCTCTCTCTCTCTCTCTCTCTCTCTCTCTCTCTCATCCTTTGTCTCCCTTATTCACAGAATTAATAAACTTCTAAAAAATTTGGTGGGGATTTTTTTCTTCTTTTTTTTAGGTGTTTTTCATAAGGCACCTGCGCTCATTGAAGAGAGACAGAGAGAAAGAGGAAAAGTGAGAAATTAAGCCCCCCAAGAGGGACACCCACAGCATAATTCCTTCTTCTCTACTCTCTTCCCGGTGTTTTGAGCATGCACGCACACATGCATCAGGTTTAATTTTCAAGTCACCGAGTCCAAGACTCTACTCATAGGTGGCCATGTGGGAATCCAACACAAGCACCATGCCACCTGCTTGCCCCTTAGGTGGGAAGTTTAAAAGGGTCTTATTATCACTTTTTTAAAATGCGCTATTCTACATAGGGTCAGGTAATACTTGTAGATGATATAAGCACTAAAAAGGTTAAGATGGCTTTCATATACAATTTAAAATAAAATAAGGCCAAATTCTAAATAGGGTTGTATCTTTTAAAACACAGTCAAGTTATGTGTATAAGTAAATTCAAACAGCTCCTTGTTAGACTCTCTGATTCCCTGTCATTTTCTTCCTTACTGCCTATGTATTTCAGTGCCCTATGTAGCTGGTGCCCAGAGAAGCCTGTCGTCATGTGCTAAAGGAACCAACCCTAACCCAATCCAGCCAAAGCCAGTTCTCCGAAAGCTCCCTTACTGACTTTTCCTCTAGCCGCGATCAGTGTTCCTAAAACCAGTTATATTCTTTTGCTTTATTTGATGGGAACCATCAAAAAAAAGTAGAGAAAAAGGTAAGGAGAAATGACATTTAGACCTTTATTTGGCAAAGTCGCATGATTAGAATAATAAAATGCAAAAGGTCAAGAAATTGGGTATGCTTCTTTTCCCCCAACCTTAGGCCAGGCAGTGTTAGAAATCTTAACTTCAGGGATACTTTCCTCCTAGATGTATTTTGTTTATGGAGAGGGTTGGCCACGCCTGCAAGGACAATTGGAAAACAGTAATGAAAACATACAAGTCCCTCTGAGTCTTTGTCCTCTCAGGTGACTTAAGACAACTTGAGAAGAAAATGTGGCCACCTTAGATCTCCCATCAAGACTCCATCTGCTCTGGGCCAGCCTTGTAGTACCGATTAAGAGGCTGGGTGCCACATGGCTCGCACAGTCCAGTTCTAATTCAGACCAGAGGGCTAGAAAAACACTGGAGACGAATGTCCCTGAGTGACCAAAATCCGGAGAGGACTGTGGCATGGTCATCCTCCAGGAAGATGTTTTCCACCTTCTCTCTCTCTCAAGCAAGCACAAGCGCCCTGTAGCACTAACCTTAAGAGACAGACAAAAGAGGCCAGCAGGTGGCGTAGTGGTTAACGTGCTGAACTCCTACGTGATCTACCAGAGTTAGAGTCCCAGACCGGCTTGAAACTCGCTGGGCAGGTGTGCAGGAGTGCCCTAAATCCCCAGAAGTGACCGGAGGAGAAGGAACTGCAGTGTGGAAGTCCTCCAGTACCCCTGGTGGGCAATTTCTCTCTTTCTCTTTGTCTCTCTGGAGAGTGCACACGCTCTCTAGCAAAAATCTCTCTTGGCAGGGGTTGGGGTGGGAGCGGAGGAGGAAGAATCCGTCTTCTCTCTTTTTCCTTATACTCACAGCCTGCGTGGAACTGGGAGTGGTGTGTACAGGAGAGACGAGGTAGCTGGCTTTAGGGGGCCATTTTGCACCTTCTCCCTGCCTTCCACTCCCCCCTAGTCTCTTCTGAGTAAATATTCAGGTGTTTCCATTCCTGTTTTTGTTCTCGCCTCTTGCTGACAGGTCGCTGCCAGCTCTACCCCACTCCTCTCCTCCAGAGGGCGCTTTTTCTATGGCTGACTGAGGGAGCGCCTTGCTGGGATGTTGATTTGGCTTTGGTGGGGCAGGGGCTGTCTAGGAGGTGTGCCCCTTTCTCTCTGCACCTCTGGCTCCTCACGCCCCGGCCCGCTCTTTCGATTGCGCAGGTCTCCCCGCTCCAGCAGGCGTAGGTCTCTGCGCTCCAGCACCCGCAGGACCCCCAGTCCGAGTCCGCCGCCCCGCCTGTCCCGCGCTCCACCCGGGATCCTCTCCAATGAGCAGGGACCCACACTGTCCCCTTATCAGCTCTCTCCAGGCGGGCCCTAACCTGAGATTTCTACACAGGGAGGGAAGGTGGAGGCACAGGTGTCCTATTTTCTCATCCTTTAACCGCTCCTGTCGGTTACCCACCAGGGATAGCAGTGACTTTCTCTGATGCAATCTCACCCAGACCACCCTCTCTTCTGAACCTCCTCTTTCTAGGGTCCACTAAAATCCACTAGGAGCAGGGTCAAAAAACTTAGCCAATAAGGAAACCAGTCCGCATCACCAGCGCACTGAAGGTCTACACTGTGGTGTCCCTGCCTGCGGTCTCAGCGCGAGTGCACACGCACACACCACACTGCACATATGCCTCTGGGATCAGGGCTGTTTTTATGATCTCTTTGATCTTAAAAGTTAGAGCATGCGGCCCAGAACTGGGCACAGTTGGCTGACAATAAATACTGAGCTGGGTTGAGATTAGGGTGAAAGTCTTCCCTTTTATGTTCTTACTCGTATTTGAATTTGACCTGTAATTCCAAGTGCAGCAGAAACTTGGAACTGAACATCTTGGTACCATAACCCCACTCATGTATGCAAATATGAGTAAGGCAATGCTAGTTAAAGCATCTGTTTCTTGACTGATAACAAAAATATGATGAAGTGTTTTTGTAGTTTAAGAAAATTTAAAGCTTTCCAGGAAATCCTGTCAATATGATGATTGCATCCTAATATCTTTTTCTCCACCTAAAACATCAGAAACTTATTACCTTACAGTTCTGGAGACAAGAAGTCTGAAATCAAGGTGTCAGGAGGGCCTCACAAAGGCCCTAAAGAAGAGCCCTTCCTTACCTTTTCCACCTTCGCATGTATCCAAATTTCTTGGGTCTTCTAAAGGGCACCAATCATTGGATTAGGGCCCACCTTGACCTCATCTTAATACGATTATACTCGCAAAGACCTTATTTTCTTTTTTTGAGAGGTTTTCACAATAGGGTGCGTGCGCTCGCCAGACAAAGAGAGAGACATAGAGACAGAAAGTGAGAAATCACCCCCAGGGGGGATGGTCACGCCGCAATCCCTTCTCCTCCATTCTCCTCTCGGGATCTTGGGCACGCACACACACACACACACGCCTGGCGTGAGTTTTAAGCCACCGGGTCCGGGACGCGAACCGCAGTCGACTACGTGGGAGTCCAGCGACATAGCCATTACACTAACTGCTGGTTCCCACAAAGACCTTATTTTTAAGGAAGGTCACATTCACAGGTCCTGGGTAGACTTGAATTTTGGAGAGACACTACTCAACTCAATACAACGAATATTTTCAGAAATTTTATTGTCAGACAAGGGTCTTTATACCCTCAATCTGGAAACCCAAAGCAGGTCCAACCCCTCACCAGTCAACCAAACAAGAGTGGGGCAAAATTATTTATGAGACAAGAAGGGAAATTTTACTATATTGTGGCCACATGAGAAGACATGTAAGAATATCTTCCACTGGTCAGCCAACTTACAGGTGCTTTTATAAGGGAAAGATACTAAAGGTCTAACAGCTGTGTGTAGAAAAGCATAGATCACCTTGGTTTTTAGCTGAGCAGCACGAGTGAGTAGTTGGCCTTTGAGACAAGAGTTTCAGTCTTAGCTAAACAAACCATTCATATTCAAGACAGAAGTTTCAGCTGTTGCTGGAGCAGAGTGCCCCTCATTGTTCCAGCTCTAGGTTGGTCAATCATCTCCTTGAAGTTCCTGGGAGAAAGCTCAGAGAGTAACAGGCTGAGAGAGAAATAGTTTTTGACTTTAGCAAGATAGAGTCAGTCTGGCTAAGCAGAGTCCAATTATAATTGTAACAGCCTAGTCTCAGTAACTGACAGAATGACTGGACAAAAATCAGTAAGGACATATCAACCAGTTTGATCTAAATGACATACATATTAGGTTGTCAGGAAAGTCATGACATATCTTTCTATGTGTTTCTCTGCAAAGATGCACTTACCTTTCCGATGGTCCAGGTAGACTATTGCAACCAACCATGACAGAATGCACAGTCTTTTCAGTGAACCTAAAATATTCACCAAAATTGACTGTTTAAAAATAAAATTGCACTCGATTTTGGAGGACTGAAATTATATCTAGTATATGTTCTGACAAAAATGAAATTAAAATGAATAGTGAGGACCAGACCCATGATCCCATGGTTAAGGGAGCTAGATCCCACATGATAAATTGTGGTTCAAATCCCAGCCCCAGAGGCTGAAAAACCTACAGGACCGTGTGTGCCTGGATACCCAAAATCCTAACATAATGGAGACATGGAAAAGAAAGGATTGCAGCATGGCCATACCCCATCGGGAAGTGCTTTCTCATTCCCCCTCACTCTGTCTCTCTGTCACTCTCTAGCAAGTGCTTGTGCCCTATGGCAAGAATTAAAAATAACAATAGTAAAATAGAAAATAATAACAAAAGAATTATATAAAAATCCAAAATACTAAGAAGTTATGAAATTACTACATAACACATTTCCAAGTAATTGTGAAATTATGCAGTCTCTAAATTGTCTCTGTGTCCAAAGAAGGTATCAGAAAGAATTTTTTTTTTTTTCTTTTTGTTTGGAGAGGTTTTTCGCTATAGGGCGCGTGCGCTCGCCAGAGAGACATAGAGACAGAAAGCGAGAAATCACCCCCCGGGGGGATGGTCACGCCGCAATCCCTTCTCCTCCATTCTCCTCTCGGGATCTTGGGCACGCACGCACACGCGCCCGGCGTGAGTTGTAAGCCACCGGGTTCGAGACGCGAACCGCGGTCGACTACGTGGGAGTCCAGCGACATAGCCATTACGCTAACTGCTGGTTCCCAGAAAGAATGTTTGAAATATTCTGAACTGTCAGTTAGTGAAGACATAATGTAATATATCTTCATATTAAACTAGATGTGATACTTTTTTTTTTTTACAAATTTACCTAGAAAACTGGCATCTCATGAACATTATAAGTCAGAAATTGGTAGAGATGAGGGTAAGACAGTCTCACTCGGCTGCAGTTAGATAAACTGCCTTAGGTTTGCTGCTTATTTTAAACATACTCTTTTATTTCATTAAAATTTTGGTTCCTGGAACCAGCAGATGGCACAATCATTATATCACTGGATTCCCATGTAGTTGACGATGGTTCAAGTCCCAGACAGGTGACTTAAAACTCACACTGGGCACATGTGTGTGCATGTCCTAAATCCCAAAAGGAGAATGGAGAAGGGATTGTAACATAGCCATCCTCCCCAGGGGGTGAGGTGATTTCTCACTTTCTATCTCTCTGCCTCTCTCTGTCTCTCCAGCGAACACACATGCCATATAGCAAAAATCTCTCTCTATGAAAAAATAAATTATATTTCTTAAAGTCAGTAGATCCACCTACCTCCTGTGGAACTAAACAATCTCTTAGATAGGAGAAACCAAGATTTCCAAGCTTTCAACTGCTTTAAGAGATGTTAAATTTATTTATTTTATTCATGAGAGAGAGCACATACATACACATGAGAGAGTGACAGAGACAAAGAGAGAGAGCACCCTCAACAGAATTTCACCATGCCATGATTCCCCTGCCACAGCCCTCTGGCTTGTCAGGATCTTGAGCACGTGTACACTTGATATGTGTTTAGTCAACTCAGGATCCAAACTCATGGTTGGTCATATGGTTTCCAGCATTGAAGTTCATTATGCATGCTACTGCCTGTGCCACCAAGGCTGGGACAACTTGGGAGATTTTTAAAGAAAATCTACAAGAGGCTAGACGGTGGTGTAGCAAGTAAATGCAATGCTCTGCAAGGTAGACCCACATAAGAAGGTTACTCATTCACATCTGGAAACCCCTCTGAGTAAACCATGCACGTGTGTGCCTGTGATCCAGGGCTGGCTGAAGCTGGAGGTGGGTCACCATGTCAAGACCCTATCAGGCGTGGTGTATGTCTGTCTTTCTCTCTTTCTCATACTCATGAAATAAATACACCTGAAATATTTTAAAAGAAGTATTTTATTTAACTTTATTTATTTATTTTAATTTGAGCGGAGAAGGACAGAGAGAGAGAGAGAGAGAAAGTGAGAAAGGAAGTCACCAGGTCCGGGACTTGAACCGCAGTCGTCCATGTGGGAGTCCAGCGCTCTTATCCACCACACCACCTGCTGGCCCGAAATATTTTTTTTAAAGAAAATTAAAAAAAGAAATACATGTAACCACATACCTACTATTATATGTAAAATATATCCATTTGTCACAAGGTTTCTTTAACCTATGATCTATGAACCTGGTGACATGACGAACCTTACTGAATATCCTGACTTATTAAAATTATATGTGCATTTATTTCTCTGCATGTTTCAGTGCTATTTTGATGTTATTCTTTTGATGCTATTCTTTCATTGCCATTCTTTACTTTGTATACTCTTTTCTGTAAGGACAAGTTAGGTTTTGATGTGTTATTGACATTTTGGATGCCCAGAGAGTGAACATTGCACAACACTAGGAATAATCCTGTTAATGCAAATAATGATGAGAGGTGATAACATAACCCAGCCTTGTTTGAGACCTTGACTTGTTTCAAATTCAAGTAGCATTACAACTCCGTACAGAACTGTCTTAGAACAAGCATGGAAACAGCTTTTATGCTGCCTTTGAGGCCAAAAAAAATAAATGCAACTCTGCACATTTTTTATTTAAAAGCATTCACAAATGACATGCAAAGCATAAACATTGGCCACAAGCCATAGCTAAGTGTTGTGTTAAAAAAACACTGGATATTTTTAAGCTAAAAACTATTCAAAAATCATTTCCTAATTATTAAATTAGAAATAAAACTAGGAGGGGGACCAGCAGATGGTATAATGGTTACATTGCTGGACTTCCATGTAGTCAACCACAGTTCGAGTCCCAAACCTGGCAGCTTAAAACTCATGCTGGGTGTGTGCATATGCATGCCTAAAAGTCCTGAAAGAAGAATGTAGGAGAAAGGATTGTGGCATGGCCATTCCCCCTTGTGGGGGATGATTTCTTGCTTTCTGTCTCTCTATCTCTCTCTGGTGAGTGCACGCACCCTATAACAAAAATATCTCTCAACAAAATACCTCTCAAAAAATAATAAAACTAGGAAAAACATGTTTAAAGCAGTATGTTTTAAGTATGTTTCCCTTTAGGCTTACTGTCATCATGACTCTTTTTTTTTTTTAATTTTTGCCAGTGTGTCCCCTCACCAGAGTTAGAAAGAAAGCAACCCTCCACACACACCAAGGGGAATGATTACTCCACAATCCTTTCTCTTCTATCTCTCTCTACTTTTAGATTTTGGGCACACACACACATGTACCTGGGATATTTCTCAAGTCTCCCTGTCTGGAACTAAAACCGCACTGTCTGCCATATAGGATCCAGCTGTCTTAATCACCATGCCACAGTCTGGCCCCCATGACCGTTTTTTAAATCCAAATAAAATTGATCAACCACCTGCATCAAACATCTATGCTTTTGCATAGATTAATGTTTTTCTGCAAATAAAACTGGTTCTGGTTCAATAAAGCAGCTACATAGATGAATCTGTAATAAGCAAGGTAACTGGCCATTTAGAGCCAAGAAATGAGAGTTATTCTAGAAAAATATGAAATGGTCAAAAGTACTTTGGAATCTCTAATTACAGCACGTGTAAAAGCTCTAGCCTGGATGACAATGGACAAGGGAACTACAAATCAAATCCATGTTGAAGTTCTTCAAGATGCAAGTGTCAGCATTGAACAGCATCGGAAAAATAAGGACCTTACTTGGCAGTTCTTTTAAGCCATATCTGGCTTCCTTTGCCTCCAGGTAACATGTTCTGCCAATCACCCTTAGTTATGATGCAAACACTTATCTGGGAATCCACTTCCATCTTCGAAAACAGTTCATAAGATCTACATAAGTAGCTATCTCTAACAAGTCTTGATAATTTGCTTTCAGAAGGGTATGTCCCAGAAATGATATCGCAGTAAAAAATCCTCGTTGAACTTAAGTCCAGATTTAACAATCCACTTAACACATTATGGTATTAAACCTGGGCTTTGGTTCAGGATTCCACTAGACATATACCTAACATATTAATAACTGTATACGTAAATATACCTGAAAGATTGATGAATCCAGAGGAAAAGAAACTTAGAAGGCAGTGTCACCTTCTCCTGTTGTCTAAAATTGTTCTCAGAAAAGCCAGATGGACAAGGGCCATCACTATTGCTTTCTGCTCCCTGACTGTTTCACAGAGTTGAGAAACCCATGTTCGTAAGCCGCGTGCCCTAACTTAGTCTGATGTTAAATACTTCAAGCTGTGATTTAGATCCATTTGGTATTTTTCACATTCCCCCCTGGTGATTCCCAAATGACATAGAAGTACAAGGAAGAAAACCGAAGCATTCTGAAAAAAGGGTGTTTAATGATTCTAATTGCTATCAATGAGGAATCATTTTCTCACAGTATTATTGTTTTGGGGGCAGGATATAGAAGTTGCAGACTCAAAGACCTGCAGGGCCAGGTGGTTCATGTGAGGCCAATGCAGAACAAAAGTGATGCTCCTCATAAAATAGGCAATCACTGTCTTATTCCACTTGTTACCTTATGAAAAGAAGATGACATGTGACTTTCCACGATTTTTCTCAAGACAACTTAGATATCTGGCTTATTTATTCATTCATTCCATGAGAGAGAGAGAGAGAGACCCCCAACACTCTTCACGCTTTAATCCACCCCTGATCTCACCCAGCCCAGAGCAATGCTTAGGGAGGTCCCAGGATGTGAACCCAGGACCTTTCCAGTTGTGTTACTGCTGCACTATCATTTGATCTTATATCTGAATTTGTATGTGGCTACTCCTGATCATTAAATGCATCAATCTCCCATTTCGTATATACCATGTAAGCCTAACAGGACAGAAAATGTTTCACAACTCTGTGACATCTAAGAAAAGAGTTTCTTGAAACCAGGTTTGGCCATGTGACCACGTAAACTTGGATATATGATCTAATCTTGAGGGCTTCAGCGACCTTGTCTGCATGATGGAAGAGAAGTCTGCCCGAGCCACAGTTTCTGGGGTTCTGAGGTCCTCTGCAAGACGGGCAGTCATCAATTCTGAGTTAAAATCAGCCTTTCCACATCAAGTATCAGCTCTAAGGCAAGGGTGTGGTTTCTGACCTAACCACTAACAAAGGGTCACGTGCACTTCCACCTATCAAGATCTAGCATGACTAACTTTCTGCATCAACTCCGTTAGCTGATTATTTTTCCTATGGACTTTAGAAAAATGAAAATAATAACATCAACTAAGATTCACTATAGAGTCTGGCCTGGTAGTTTAGACTCTACTCATGGTTCCCACATGGCCTACTGTGTGTGGTTCCCAGCTGGGGCTGGGATTAAAAAACACATTGAAAATCCTAATGGGATGGAGAAAAAGAGGAAAAAGAATTACATGGCGTGACCACATCCATTTGGGAGGTGTATTCTCTCTTTCTCTTTCTCTCTCCCACGTGCCCTCTGACAATTAAAAAAAAGTGATTTAGGGAGCCAGCAGGTGATGTGGTGGTTAAGGCACTGGATTCCCACATTGCCGAATGCGGTTTAGTCCTGAACCTGGAGACTTGCTTTCTCTCTCTCTCTCTCTCTCTCTCTCTCTCTCTCCTTTCTCTAATGTAATCATTACACCATCTCCTGGTCCCCAAAACTAACATTTTTAAGCATTAATTTGAGATTCAGCAATGGTACAAATTTCTGTTCACAATTTCTGGAAGGGCTATAGTTAATAAAATAAATGGCCGGCAGACCATTTATAGCTGAGAAGTAAGAAATCAACGTTTTGGAAGACGATATCTTTGTTGAGTCTCCCTCCAGTCCTTGGCTTCTCTTGACCAAAAACTGTTACAAAGCACATGGCCAAGAGGGAGTGAGGTAAGAAAAATATGTGAAAAAGCTTTTCTATAATTTAGCAATACAGTGACATGTTTTTCACAGAGAAAAAAAAAATCCTCTCAGTAGTATAAAATAATACTACAAATTTTATTTCCAGAGAAATTTTTCTTAGATCTGTTTTAAATAAATTCCGATCACTTTAAAAGCAAAACTTTGCAGAAAATCATGTATGAGAGCGAATATGATCTGTCCAATATGCTCACAGTCCTGTCTCAAACTTGTGTGAACCAATGTCAAATTCCATTAATCTAACAGAGAAAGACTCACAAAAATCTATTGAAGACACTGTTTTACTAATCTAATATTTAGAAGCTATTAAATTATTAGTTTCACTCAATGTTGATGTAACTTTCCATATTTTCATTTGCTTCCTGTATACAAGCCACTGATAAACTTCCCTGCAAAACGTCCTGTTCTCCATTCCTGAAATTAAATAAATCAATTATATGAAATCATTTTGCAATGCAGATGCTTCCTTTCCCCAACCCAAAATTCCTATAAAAATTTAACAAGAAAACTTTAAAACATTTCATAATACTGTTTTTACAAAGCAACTGTTAGTTATAAACAGTCTTTTAGGTCACAAGGAGATTTAAGATATTTCAAAGACTCCATCTAAACCCCTAAATCCAGGTTGTTCTCAATGCCTTCTAAAATATAGTATGTTCAGTTTAATGCTTAAAAACAATGTTTTCAGTGTTTTGTTATAAAGTGGAAAAATTTAAAGAGATATTCTAAGAAACATTTTCTAGAATTTCTATTTTTACAGGTTCTTTTCACAAGATAAACAAACAAGTGCTTAGTTTCACTGTTTTTCTGTAATCATCTTAAAAATAATTAAAGAAATAACACAACTTGTCTGGCCAAGGCAATGTATATTAACATACTTTGATATATGTTAAAAAAAATTCTTCACAATCTAGTTTTTGCAGATGGTCTTCTTGGTTACTCCTCTTATCAGCAGAGAGGCTGATCTGTCTTCTTCTAGTATATCCTATGGGTCGGTGGCAAGAAAAACAAATAAAGGCCACTTTGATCATTATTATACGTTTGTGCAAATATTAGCTACAAAAACCTGCTATTCTGAATTGTTCAGTTAACATTCAGTGACACATATTTTTTAAAACTCTGACTTGAATCACTTATAAAAAACATACATAAAGGTATTTATTTTAAGCTAAAAATCATAGAAATGTTTTCCCCTGTAAGTTTTAGGTTATAGTATTTACTGTGTTTACCCTGCCAATTTGGGTTATTAGAAATAAATAAATCACAATTTCTGAGGGCAATGTCTTATTTCACAAGAAGAGTCAACTAGACTGAATAAATAATTTCTTAGCTTTCTCCTTTGTTTCATAGTATACAAGTACTGGAAGCAACAACTTACTATTTCTTGTTTTAGTACACATTTTGAAATTTTTTTCAACCAAAAAGGGACATACATAATTCTTTAAAGGCCCATCTCCTTTAGTATAAATAAACATGTATCTCTTACCACTAGCTGGGCATATTCTCAATTTCAAAATTGAATAAAAGAAATAATCATTTGTCTATTTGTTATATTTGTTACAATGTCCATTCTCTTATACATGTGAAACAGCAGAGCTTTAAGAAACTTTCCTGTTTGGCTTTTAAGAGACATTCCTATTTTGCCCAATGAGAACCTGTAATCTTTTGTCATATGTGTAATATACAGAAGGCTCATCAACAGTGTAGAGTCATCTATAAAAAAGAAAGATTGTGAAGATTGTGAAATTTATTTAAAACTGAATTACTACTGTAATAATTCTTTATTTTGTGCTTTCTGCATTTTTTATTTTTCCAAAATAGATAAAATGTACTTTTTTTTAAGGAGAAAATTAGAATCATGGATTCCAGAATCCCAAGGACTTATTTGTCCATTTCCTACAAATACTTAGACATTGTAAACCCAAGATGGGGGCCAGCAGATGGCATAGCAATTATGTTGCTTCACTCCCACATCGCCGACCACAGTTTGAGTTCTGGACCCAGTAGGCTGGAAAATCATGCTGGGTGTGTGTGCATGCATGCCCAAGATCCCAGGAGGAGATCGGAAGAGAAGGGATTGCCAGTGGCCATACCCACTGGGGAGTGATTTCTCACTTCCTCTGTCACTGTCTCTGTCTCTGTCTGTCTGTCTGTCTGTCTCTCTCTCTCTCTCTCTCATGAGTGCATGTACCCTAAGGCAAAAACCTCTAAAAAACAAAACAAAAGATTAATAGAAGCTACCCTAAGGCAAAAATCTCTAAAAAATAAATCAATAATAATAATAATAATTAGGTTAATAGAAACTAAAGGTATATGGTCTCTCTCCCCTTGGAAAGAAAGAAAATATGTAGCTGGTTTTTGTCATTGATGTTTTGTAATGATTGCTGCTAAAAGAATACTTGTAGTGAAAACTGAGTTTATTCTGCCACCCATTGCAAAATTAACACTTTAATAATTCCCTTTTTGTATTCATCGTAAACAATCCTAGGCAAAAAGCTTTATATTGAAAACTTGTGTGCCTAGTTCTGGTAGTTACTGAACAGTAGCAACTTTACATTCTTCTATATTCCCTCTTTTTTCACCCGTATGCATGCACGTGTGCACACTTAACACAAGAGAACACAGTTGTGAATCCAGACACATGGTAGTTATTCAAGCAATGGCTAAACATTTGCTGGGCATGCCTTACATTAAGCAACACGCTCTACCTGTGATACTTCAACTCACACAGTTACAAAAAGGATACTTGCTATAGTTCAAGGTTAGCCTCTGAATACTCAGAGTCCAGTTCCCCAAGTGGCAAGAGCTTTACCATGGTAACTTTGTCCTTGTCTATCTTTTCTTCAAGATTCAGCTCCCACTCAAAAATAGAGAATCTCTAAAAGACATAGGGTTTTTTTAGTGTTTTCTCAGTGAGATACATGCTTATTTTCAAGTTTTTTATTTCCTGTTCCCCAGAATATGAGCCTTGACAGCCTATAGAGTAACATAGCCCAGCTTCATAGCCTGGTGGTTAAGGCAACCAGATCCCACATGCATGACTTTAAAAACATGCCACATGTATGTATGTGTGCATGCCCAAAATCCGGAAAGACTGGAGAAATACAGGAGAAGGAATTGCAAAGTGATCAGGCCCCACTGAAGGGGTGCTTTCTCCCTCCTCTGTCTGTTTGTCTATGAGTATATGGGCCCTCTGGCAAATTTCAAAAACAAGTAGTCCCACCTGTTTAACTGTTCAGCAATGGTAATAGTAACTAATATTGTAGTAGTGTAAGAAAACAGAAAGAAAATAATGAGTATCCTTAGAATAAAATGCAAATTATGTAACTAGATTCTAATGTCCATGATAAATTTTTCCTTCTCTCTTATAAAGACATCAGATATTGGATTGTATGATATATTCATTCCCTTATTCCTTCTCTCATAAATAGCCATTTATTTACTTGTCTTTGTGTCTTTAAATTTAACTGGAAGTCAATTCACAATCTATATAATGGTTTTAGTGAGAGACTTATATGCTACTGATGTCAGTATACCTACAGTAAGATGAATCACTGTTTTAATTATTGGATCCTAATCTGAGAACAGTTTGTCAGTATGCCACTTGTCCTTGTGCTATGTAAATAACATGTTTTTATAAATCCCTGTATTATTAAGAAGATAAACATGTACAGCCACAAGAAAGACTAAGTTTATTCAAACCATGAAAAGGCTTCAGGTCTCATTTCTTTTCTTGCAATGAAAATTATCAGAAAATCTTTCCACAGTGAAAAATCCTATGCCTGGGGAGTCCAAACACATTGTTAAATAGTTTTAACATTCTTCATTACACAGAAGGAACTTCCTACAATTTGTTTGTTTGTTTGTTTTAAAGAGAGATTTTTGTTACAGGGTGTGTGCACTTGTTGGAGAGACAGAGAGACAGAAAACAAGAAATTGACCCCTGGAAAGATGACCACACCACAATCCCTTCTTCTCCATTCTCTTCTTGAGATTTTGGCCATACACGCATACTCACCTGGCATGAGTTTTAAGTCACTGGGTCTTAGATTCGAACTCTGGTCAACCATGTGGGAGTTCAGCAATGTAACCATTATACCATCTGCTGGTCTCACCTCCCTAAAATTTGTAACACCCAGTACCCTCCAAAGTTCAGGAGGGTGTATATGGTGCAGGTTCTCTTTTGAAGTGCTACATCAAGTTAAGAAGGTCAAGAGCTTTGGCCAATGTCAACTGAGTGGAATATCTTTCTTTCAACTCTGTGCCCAAAGAGCCATGCAGCCATGTTTAAAATTCCATTCTAAGGCCACTAACCTCACCCAGTTTCAAAGCCACATCTTGCCTATAACAAATCTTTAAGAGAGTACTTCAAGGTAAGGAATATAAGTTGTGTCAAGGTATAGAACATAGATGCATTAATCAAAATGATACATGAGAGAAAGGGAACTGAGAAACCTAAAAGCCCTGTTGATCTTCTTGCATTAACTGGAAAGCTCACATAGTTTAGGAAAGCCAGAGTTCTCCTTCAAACAAAATGTAATCCTGGATCTGGACTGCCGAGGTTATAAAAGAGTCCATGATATCTTTTTCAGGGATTATGATTTTAACTCTATGGCCACAGCTGAGCCTGATAACTAGAATCTGTCTCTTCAAAATCCCCTCCTGCAAATTAAGACTTGCTTGATTTCCTTTGAAACATCACATACCTTGAGTTTCTTATGAAAATGTTGCTGATGCTACCAAAACAGTTTTTCTTTTTCTGAATTATCTATCATTGTTAACTATTATTAATTATATAGCAACAACCACCAACTCTACAATTTGTGCTGCATAATGTGAGTCTTATTTGGGTCAGAATTAAGTTATTTCAAAGGTAGTAAATTTTTGTGCCCTTATATTTCCTTTCAAAAACATCTCTGGGGGACTAGAAGTTAGCATAATGGCTATGTCACTGGACTCCCATGTAATTGCCCACAGTTCCAGTCCTGGATCTGGTGGCTTAAACTCACTCCAGGCGTGTGTGCGTGCGTGCCCAACATCCCAAGAGGAGAATGGAGGAGAAGGGATTGCAGAGTGGCTATCGCCCCTGAGGGGTGATTTGTCGCTTTCTGTCTCTCTGTCTCTCTCTTTCTGGCGAGTGCAAGTGCCCTATAGTAAAAACCTCTCAAAAAAAAAAAAAAAAAAAAAAAAAGATCTAAGGTATTCTAAAAGGCGCTAGGTGAATCTAAACAATAAATATCACTTTTGCAATATCCTAAAGCAGAGAGATTTTAATACCGTGGTTGAAAGTCAGTAAAAAAAAAAAAAAAATTGTTGGATGAATGCACGTCCCCTTTTTACAGAGAACATGCACGAGAACTGACAGCCATCCGTCCAGTCAAGTACGTAGCACAGCATGTTGTCTCCATGGACTTCTACTCACCTTCTTTAAAAAAAATTTTTAACGAGCCTGATAAATCAAATGTTCATGGTTAGGACCAAACCAAAAAAGATTACAGAAGCTCTGTTTACCAAATGGAACCAAATACTACTGAAAGTATAAAAGGCATTTTCTGTGAGGCTACGGGAATTACAGTAGCAAGCATCCAAGAATCTGGAGTTGGCAAAATAAAAAACAATCTTCCAAATTGTCCCCAATGAAAAGTCCATAAGTAAATATAGCTAGTTTCTAGTACATGAATGTAATTTAATTTGGTTAACTTTACTAATTTACCTGTCTACAAACAAAACATCTTTGTGTGTTTTCCAGGTACCTTTCTTTTCTTCTTCTTCACCTCCTCCTCTGCTCCTCCTCTTCCTCCTCCTCCTCCTTCTCCTTCCTCTTCCTTCTTCTTTTATTCTTCTTCTTTAATTATTTATTTTTTTAGTGTACTTATTTATTTGCTATAGGGCCTGTATGCTCATCAGAGAGAGACCAAAAGGGAGAGAGGGAAAGTGAGAAAGCAAGCCACCAGGTCTGTGCTTCAAACTGCCATTGACTAATTAGTACAATAATTAACTTCAACTTTACTAAAATTAAGTTTTGCTTTTATGCTCATTGACATTAACATAAAGCTAATCATTTTATCTTGGCTTTTATCAAAAAAATTATTTCATTTTCAGGATAAGCTAATAATATCTAGAACAACACCATTATGCTCTGTCACCCACCAAAATACTCTGAAGTGAGAAAAGAATTGATTTGATTTAACTGACCTTGAACAGTTTACTTGTCAAATAACTTCCATAATTTAAATTTATAAATCTAATTTGGTAATCCTGAGAAACTCCTACTCCTATCCCTCCCTTGTGCTTTCTAAAAGGTTCAAGAAGTTAGAAATAAAACACTGATATTTAGTTGTAATTTGTAAATTAGTTGATTTTTGGGAGGGTAGGGGGGCAGAGTCTCACTATGTCCCAATCCTCTTACCTCAGCCTCCTAAGGAGCTGAGACTACAGGTGCATACCACCACACCTGCTTTTAAAGTGGGCCAGGAATTGAACTTGGGCCTCCCTTGTGGCCTCAGCCTGCCAAGTAGTAGCATCAACCAATGCATACTACTGCAGCTGGCCTATAAAGTATTATAGTTCTTATATGCTCCCTGGTATGCATTTTAAAATCACTCCAGTTTTCTTAAAACCTAGAAAATGCTATCTTTAGTTACAATTTTCATATGTTGATATTTTCTGGCATTTCATTTAAAAATAAAAAACAAAGCAAAAACAAACCCCTGGAAAACCTTATAGACAAGAAATACTTTAGGTAACAAAAATAACATCTCTTCACTTCATTAACAGTTCCAAATCTCAGAAATGTGACAAATCTTTCCAAAAGAAAGGTCTTATTAACCCCCAGTGTATATCTGCACTTTATCTTTAACCACTGTTTAAATTCCATAACAAGGGGCCAGTAGGTGGCATGGTGGTTCAGGCACTGGACTCCCACATGGCCAACCGTGGTTCCTGTCCTAGACCTGGTGACTTGCTTTCTCACTTTTCTCTTTCTCTCTTTCTCTTTCATGAGCATGTGTACCCTATAGCAAAATTTAAAAAATAATAATAATAAATAAAATTAAATGGATAATTCTTTTAAAGAAATAAATTCCAATAACAAATCAGATAAGATCTTCAAAGCTGATTTATAAAATGAGGAAACCCTGCTCAGGAGAATTCGAGAAGTTCATAACTGTAAGAATAATGCCACAGTAGAAAGTCAACCATGAAACAACCATGGATCCTGACTGAAAATTTTACCCTATACCAGCTGAACTAATATGGAGCTGCTGTAGATGGTAGGGAAGTTGGGATAAGAGCCTTTGCATAGGCCAACATTCCTTGCTATCAATTAAAAAGGATTCTGTGCATCTATGTTTATTGCAGCATTATTCACAATTGCTAAGACATGGAACCAACCCAAATGTCCATGAACAGAAGAATGGATTGGAAAAGTGTGTCACATATGGAAACTTTATGGAAACTACTCAGCCATTAAAAAACAAAACAAAAAAAAAACAAAAAAAAAAAACCTGGCATTCGATTGAATATAGATGAATATGGAAGATTTGCTGCTGAGTGAAACAAGCCAGGCTATGAAAGAGAGACATTGTATGTCGCCACTTAACATACACCAACTATCTGCCCTTTATGGTAGAAACTGAGCAACTGGGGGACACAGAAGCATTGAAAATGGTTATAGATCCTGGAGACAATGTGGGAGGAGGGTGGGAGAAGGGGGAGAGTTTAAGGAAGAAAATTAAGGAGGAAAATAGAGAGGTAGGACATTTATGGGACAGAGAAGTGGGTTATTATCAGTTGATGATCATGTGTTTAGAATCTTCAACTGGACTGGTGTGAAGTGTATTTATGCTGGGTAAATTCAGCTTACAAGCAAAGTGATGGATAATGATTAAATGTATAAAATAAAAAGTAATTAATAAATAAATTAAGGAGGAAAATAGGCAAGACATGGACACAGAAATGGATTATTATCAGTTGATAATAATGCGTTTTGTAACCTCAACTGGACTGGTGTGAAGTGTATTCATGTGAGGTAAATTCAATTTATAAGCTGAACGATGTATAGTGATTAAATGTATAAAATAAATTAAAATAAATAGAAAAGGATTCTGTGGGTCTAGCCTTATGATACAGTTGGTAGCATATTAAACTGCAATGCTGGAAGACACATGGCCAACTGCAGGTTCAAATCTAAGGACTGGCTTGAAAATACATCGGTTGTGTAAACCCATGCGCCCAAGATCCTGATGAGCTAGAAGGCCAGAAAAAGAAGATCAAGCCATGATGAGCTCTTGTCAAGAGTATTTCTATATCTCCCATACATGCACACGCACTCTCTATCATGAATAAAATGAATACACGTAAAGGAGGGGGGGAATTCTGGGAGCAGCTGTTGAAAACCTAGAGGTCTGCTCAGCAGAAGAGCAGGGCCAAGCAGAAACAACTCCAAAGCCACCTTCTTTTTTGAAAGACAATTATCAGGTGAATTTTCAAATAAACTTACCTCAAATTATTCATTATCTCCCCTGAAACTCAAATGTCTAGAAATATAAACACAGCACATACCTTCCTTTCAGCACTTTATAAAGTTCAAGAATTTTACATAATAACCACATGCATGCCAAAGATTTATGGAGTAAAATTTGAAAAAGATCAGATATTATTGATAGATATGAAAATTATTTGGGAATAACCGTCAAAGCATTTTATTATTGAATTATTAGCTTTTGCTCCTGTGAAAAGAAACGTTGTAAGAATACTACTATCTCTCTAATAAGACCCACTTGACACTCTGACAAACATTTGGGAAAAGAAAGTGTGTCTCCCCTTACATTTATAATTTTCTACAAAGTCAATTTTCTTTTAACATCCTTGATCATCCACATTCATATAATAAGGGCTTCTTCATTAATAATTCACCTTACACATGAAATGTAAACCATATCTGAAAATAAATTCATTGCAAAATTGATGTTACCGGCCAAATCTTTCTAGTAAACTATTTAATAATGGACAACATAAAACGAGTGTGATTTGCTGGTTTCCTTTGTTTGTTTGTTTAACTTCTATAGCAGTTTCAGAAGCAAGTGGCATAACTGCTTTATTTCAGATTTTTAGAAGTTTGTTTGAAGTCCTTCAGGCCCGTATTACGAGTTACCTACAGACCAATTCCGGGCGTCATGGCAATTTCCCAGATATTCAGAGCACCCAGGACTGCAGTGGGGAAGGGTGAGTCCGCTCTGCCACGTGTGGGATAGCAATCGTCGGCTGGTTTCAAACCTCCCAGCCAGGCACTCAGGATTCACAATAATTCCCGGTGGTAGCGCTTGCTAAGCGACAAGTCGCTGGGACAGAGGGTGAGGAGGAAAGTGACCCTGGGAGCAAAGTGCTGGCTTCACACACCGTTGGGTATCTGTTACATGTGAATTTCCTCTGGCGCCAGCAGGTATTTTGAGCAGGCAACCAGGGGATACCCAAGGGGAAGGACGTGAGAGCGCATGAGACGGAGATGTAAGTTGGGGGATCAAGGCTTTAAAGATCCCAGAGGAAATGGTAAGATCCGATTGACAGTCCAAAGAACGTTAAGCAGGATATGGAAGCTAATTCAAATCTCTGAGGCTTAGGGCTGCGGAGGAAGAGGGTGGGCAAACAAGGAGTAAACAAGATCCCAGAGGAGAGGTCACACCGGACAGGCCCGAAGGATAACGAGAGGATTTGCCCTCGCTTTTGACCCTAGGGACTCCACAGGGCAATTCCAGGTGCCTAATCTGCCAGTGTGCAGGTGGAGGGGCTGCGATCCTTCCCAGTCTCTCCACGGAGCTGGGGAGGAAGGGAGGTGAGGCTCGGAGCCAGCCAGGGGCGCTGAAGTTCGCAGCGAGTCTTCTCCGGAGGTCTGGCGGGGAAAGCCATGGGAGCCTGGTTGCCCGCTAGAGCGCACAGGAAAAACGACTGCGATTTATTTGGATTAGTCACTAGGAAGGTCTGGGAAGACAGCTATTTACCAGATGCGGGACCTTGACAAATTAATTGGGCAGTGCAACACAGAACAGTCCCTCTGACCTTGGGCGGTGCTGAGGCGGAAGGCAGGATCCTCCCACCTGCCCCCGGACCCGAAAGAGCGCTCTGAGACTGCGACAGCCGCGTCTTCACTTGCAGTCGTCCTACAGCGGCAGCGCAACCCGCCAGATCTCGAAGAGGTGCCTTCTCCGGACTAGAGCGGTTCTGGCACAGCCTCCAGGCCTGCATTGGAGATGTGCGCTCACTCGCTCACTCTCAAACCGCATCATCTCCCCAGGTCCCGGCAAGGTCACCAATCTGTGATCTGGTCCAGCTGCCCTGTGGGTGACCCAGTACCCTGGAGGGTCTACCTACGGGGTAAAAATCGTTTGGTCTGGCAGTATCCGGGTCATATATCTGAGAGGTCGTTTAAAAGTCATTTTTTTTAGAACTGACAAGTGATTTGAACCTGAAATTTAATTCCACTTAATATGGAATGCAACTATAATATACTGGTTCTCAACTGAAGATAACATTAGTGTCACAAACTATGGCATAGATCCGCTTCAAAACCTACACTCCTTGGGAAGTATTAAAGTTCACACACCTGACCTGAAAAAAAAAAAAAAAGGAAGCGCCTTTGGTTCTATATATGTTTTTATGCTTTCTTGGAATTTGTTTCTGTCTTTAACATATGAAATGTTACATTAAAATCCTGTAGAAACAGACATTTGCACTACATAGGTACAAAGATAAATAGGTAAATTTCTAACTGGCAGTGGAATCAAAGGGAATCATTTTGCCAGCAGTGTATTACTTGTAATATCATTAGTTGTCCCAACCCTAAGGCCAATGTCATTTCATCAGGTAATGCGAATATGTATGGCTGGGTACCGAAAACAAATCCTTCTGAACAGATACTGTGGATAACAAGTAAACCTAACTACTTTGCTCTCAGGATCTGAAACAACGCTTAGGGGACAGTCTCCCAAAATGTGTGTGTCAGGCAATGAGGTTACTTTCTTTCATTATTCGTCTATATTTTGGTTAAAGACCCAAGACTAGGAGAATAATCGGAATGAAATTCTTTCTTGTAAAGATAAAAGAAATTGGATCCCTAAAGTTCAAAAGATGAAAGTCGGTGTAGCCAGAAGATGAGGGTTTTAGTCTTTCTGGTGGCAACTAATTTGAACCTGAACATTGTGCGTGGCTATCTATCTTGCTGAGAGTGAGCGAGAGATAGAGTGTAATCTGGCTCTGATTTCTGCTGCAAAGAAAACACCGAAATGACTGCTCATTTATCACTGGTCCACCTCCCCCTCCTCCACCTTGGCTTAATTGACAATGGAACACCAAGCTGTTTCTGTCTTCTCTCGCCTGTTAGAAATAAAACTAAGTAAAATTAAGCTCATGGTGGGGGGGGGGGGGGTTCTAAATGATCAGGGTCGTTATGTTGATTCTAAAGTATCATCAGAAGAAAAGGGAAGGAGCCTGTGGTGAACCAGTCTACCAGCAGCCGGAGCACTAGAGAACCATCTAAATTCTGTGATGATGCATGAGGTTTTCCTTCTTGTCTGGCTGCTTGGTGAATCAGCACATGTTGGTTCCTGGACTAAAGTAGCTAGTTAAGGGTTTCGTCAAGATACTATTTGTGGCACTATTCCTAAACTGATTGCAATAATAGGTACATTAGTGAGAATGGGAATTAAAATGTTTGGATCATGTACTTCTCATCCAGAGAGTGATTTTAGTCAAATAGATTAATTTATCTCCCCTATATAGATACTAAATTCGCAGAAGAAAAAACAATGGCCAAGATGCATGTATTTAAATTTTTGATTCTACTATTTATACTAATAGTAAAACAATAATTGAATCCCTTTTCCAGCGGTCTGATTAGTCAACATTCCTTAAACTGTAATATCAAATTTTGACAAAAATCCAATAAAACAGCTTCTCCCAAATACTGTTTGAGAATATATAAATTAGAACAATTTAGGAATATCTGTAATTATTATGAAAAGACTTTAAAATGCATAAATCATTTTTAGAAACAATAGACTTTTAAAATTATTTATTTATTTTAATTAACTTATTTTTTTAACTTAACCAGAGAGAAAGAGGGAAAGCAAGAAAGCAAACTACCAGGCCTGGGACTTGAACAGTATTCTGTCATGTGGGAGTCCAGTGACTTAACCACCACACCACCTGCTAACCCTCCTATACTATTTAAATTAGCACTTCCATGTCAGAGAACTTAGTTTTTGGAAAGAATTAAGGAAACATACAAAGATTTTACTTAGGCATAGTCTCAATAATGAAACACTGTGAATCAATATATACAATATGAAAATTTATTTTGTCATTCAATTGTGTCAAAAAAGAAATTATAATGACATCCAAAGATGTTTGTAACATGTTAGGTAACAAAATAATTCTATTTTGATCAACCAACAATATATTTTACTTAAAGAAAATGGGAGAAAAAGAACTGTTACCTGGCACATATAAAAACAGGAGGTACAGCATGTAATAATAAGAATTAATGTATATATTGAATACTCACGATGTGCTAATGTGTGTGTGTGTGTGTGTGTGTGTGTATATATACAATCTCACTACACCTTTCATAACAATGTTATAAAGCTAAAGAGGCTAATTATGCCCAAGCTCATGCAGCCAGAGAGAAACAGAACTGGAAATGATCCAACTGTGTTCATCTGCCTTTACTGGATACCCATTGCTCTGTAGAAGCTAGTTCACTAAAAGAAAAGAAGGAACACAATACACTAAGTATTCTTTTCTGCTTCAGATCTGACTGTTTTGCAGCTAGTAAGCTCTTTAATTTGGAACACAAATTAAACATATAGAACAACTCAGGGCAGAGAAAAGTTAGCTCCAAACTGTGTTAAATGAAAGGAGTGAATTGGGCTGGCCCTGTAGTCTAGAAATTAAGGAAACTATCCCCAGTGGCTAATCTCAGCTCTAATCCTGGCCCAGCAGCAGGAAAAACATGCAGGCATGTTTGTGTGAGTGCCCCAACCCCCAACAGGATTGAGAAACGGAAGAGAAGGGATTGAGACATGACCATGCCCCATTGGAGCGAGCTTCTCCCTCTCCCAATGATTGCATGGTCAATTTGCAATGCGAAAGTATAGCATGCTGACCTAAACAAGGTGTGATGGCTCACTAAGCACCTGCACTCCAACTGGATGGATAAAATGGAGAAAAAAAACAAGAGGCATGAATATGAATGATAGAAGCCCACATGGCCTTGGACATTACTGGACACACGAAAGGTTCTAATAAATGTTTGCTGATGAAAAAGGACCCTAAGAGACAGGACAACAGGCATGAGTAGTTAGAAGTATTGATTGTATTATTTTATATATTTAAGGCAAATCTTGCTTGGACAGAAATAATCCTTATTGTTGGTATATTGATTGATTGATTAATTTTATAGTTTTATTAAATGCAAACACTATTTAAACAACTAATAGATCAACACCTATAATTTAACGAAGAAATTTAAACATTTTAATAATAATTTCAAATGTACTTCATCAAAATTCTTACCAAATCTCATTGACATCACAAATTTAATACATTAGTTATATTTAAATGCTTCAAAAAACTTACAGAGGATCTCAACAATTGTAAAACATTCCACTATCATCAAGTGGACTAAAATATTTTTATATATACTTTGAATCTAAGTTTGATCCTCTTCATCTTCATACTTATTCTCATTTCTAAAATAATTTTCCGGATTCTGGACAGACAGTATGCAAAATATTTAACAACCAAGCAGAAGGGAATGCCTTTAAAATGGAAGCAAGTCCCTAAGTCCCTCCCCTCTTGCCCTGACCCCAGATTTACTCCAGGCTTAACCCGTAAATGGCTAAATCACAGGAGATCTAGGGAAGGGCAAGGGAGGATTGGAGAGGCACATGACAAGGCTAGGGTATTTACCAATTTGTAGAACTATTTCAGTGCTGACCGCTGTTAACAACTACTTTTATACTGACCAGCTATCAGCCCTTTTTACAATAATATCTTAAGGCTCAAAAAAGAAAGATAATTTTCTCAAACCAGGCAAGACTAATCTAGATTTCAGACCAACTAACAGTCCTTGCTTGGGTAGCAGTACCTGTTTATGCTACCCAAGTAATTTGAGAGGTTTTATGGTGGCACAGGGGTAACACCACTGGACCCACAAGCGAAAGGTCCTGAATTTGTGTCTCAGGATGTTCCTGAGCATGTTGGACACTTGGGCCCACAATCCTGGCCAGTTGAGACCAGGAATGGATTGTGGGGTGAAGACCCTGTTAGGGTGTGCCTGTTTCTCTCTCTCTCTCTAGGAAAAAATACAATTAAAAAAATAAGCTAACTAGGGCTGGCAGGTGGCATGGTGGCTGAGGGCTATGGACTCCCACATGGCCTACTGTGGTTCAAGTCTCAGACCTAGCAGCTTCCTTTCTCACTTTCCCTTTCTTTCTCTCTCTCTCTCTCCCCCGCCCCACCGGTCAAATTAAAATAAATAAATAAAGATAAATAAAATACTTGTTAAAAAATAAGCTAACTAACAAAAGATGATCTAAGCCCTAACCAAAAATAACCTAATTGGGCCCCTTTGAATGACTGAATTTTGCCCATCATAATTTTCCAAAGAATACAAGTCTCTGATAAATCTGATAATGTTTAATATGTCACAACCCTAATTATTTTCTTTATTTTATGCTTATTTCTTAGGTTTTTTATTTTTGAAGTTTATCTTTATCATCATTATGTAACCATACTTTCATTCTCCTGTGTAACTTGGGCCTAAACTAGTTTAATGACAGTGAAAGTTTCTGAAAAGTCTAGTTCATTGTAATCCCAATTCTTCCTCCTTACCAATAGCCAAGAAAGCCTTCTTATCAATAATCAATGTTGATTCAAAGGAGTTAGTTTGAAAGGGAAAGCAAAGAGTCTAGTTTGGGACATGCTGCCTATGAGACATAGTTGAATGGCAATGATAATAGGAAGACAACATAAAATATATAATGTTGTAGAATCCAAGAAGAGAAATTAAAAAATAATAATAGAGGAAGTGGGACCAGCAGATGGTGAAATGGTTACATCGCCGGATTCCCACGTAATCATCCTATACACGGCAACTTAAAAAAATTCACGCAAGGCGTATGTGAATGCATGCCCAAAATCCCAAGGAGAGAATGGAGAAGAAGAGATTGCAGCATGGCCATCTCCCCTGGGGAAATGATTTCTCACTTTCTCTCTCTCTGGTGAGCACATGTGCCCTATACCAAAAATCTCTCAAAAAAAAATAGAAAAAGTAATATCGTATTTTTTGAAATAGCCCTCTAAAAATGTTAATAACCTAAATCCCCATCAATCAGAATGTGATTAAATTATGGAGCCATAATATCATAGAAAATTATATAACCACTAGAATGAGGTAGATCTATGCTTGCTACCATGCAAAGATATCCAAGCCACATTAAATCACAGAATAATATAGGAGGAGACTCCGAAAAGTTCATGGAAAATGAAATTAAAGTGCAAGTTTATTTTGGTGCAAAAGATGGAAAATCTTGCATAATTTTTCATATTATATATTTTCCATGAACTTCTTGAAGACCCCTCATATATGTGGTAGGATCTCAAATATATAAGAGAAACACTTTAAATTACATAATGTAATTATGTATGTATGATATATATATCCATATATATATATATATATATATATATATATATATATTCACACACAGATATCTATAGTGACAGATGATAGACAGATAGATGATATATAGAGAGATGATAGATGATAGATAGAACATAAGTTTACAGCTGACCACTACATGGAGAATGGAGAAGTTAAGAAGGATGTGAAGTGGAACTTCCATATTTTGATTAAGATATTCCTACTCTGAAGCTTTGCATAAAAAATATATTGTGCACTACTTGGATAGAATGGTAATAAACCACACAAAATGTTTTATAATAAACCAATAAACTAGTTATCAATGCTGTTTGAAGAAAGCAAAGAGGAAAATGGCACTGGTATTAATCACTAGAAATGTGATGGCAGCCCTAAAAGAACAAGTTCAGAATCCTGGTAATGTAAGAATTCTCGTTACCAGAATGAGAATGGATGAACATGGGGAGCCCAGAAATGACATACTCAATATTTTCGCCTATGCCTGGGAGAAAGGACTAAAAATAACAGGTGACCCACGGACCTGTAAAGGGTGAAGGGTGAAGTTTTTGTGCTCCCTAGTGAGCTTATCATACCCACAGTACCATGAGACCTTTCTCTGGGGCTGCAGAAGAGCACACCCTCTTCTTTTTTTCTTTCTTTCTTTCTTTTTTTTTTTTTTTTTTTGAGTACACTCTCTTTTTTTCCACTGAGGTTATACATGGCAAGAGCTACGTCTTGACCACCAGACAGCAATTCTGATTCCATTTGGAATGTGACACAAAAGTCAACTCAATGGCCTGGCAGGTGGTGTGGTGGTTAAGGTGCTAGACTCCCAATGGCCGACCACAGTTCGAGTCCTGGATCTGATGGCTTGTTTCTCTCTCTCTCTCTCTCTCTCTCTCTCTCTCTCTCTCTCTCTCTTCTCTCTCTTTCTCCCTAGCATATGTGTCCTATAGCCAATTAAAAATAATAATAATAAATTAAATTGTATGTGTGTGTGTGTGAGTGTGTGTGTGTAAAATAGGAATAATAATAGCTGCCCTCCACACCTCATTGCATTAGGTTATATGTGTGCAAATCTTTTAAAAAGTACAGAAGAGTTTATCAGTCATCATGTATATTCACTGAAAAAAAGATTTACAAATAGAGGCTTAATTCTAGGAACCCAAAAAATTATTTTCTTTCTTAAACCAGAATGGGTTTTCTGCCACTTGATGCAGAACCCATCCAAGAGGCCCCTTTTGGGAGACTCCATCCAAATAATGTAAGCAAGAACACCTTGAAGTGAATTTCACAGATAATCTAAAAAACTTCGCATGGTCATTAGTTTCAGTATCTGTTCCGTGGCTCTTAGCAGCACAGCTTGCTAAACAACACTGAAATAACACCAAGGGTTTTGAATTTCACCTCCTCTCTTTTCCTTTCCCTCCTCTCAAATGGAGGTGTTTAATGAGTAGTGGAAACTCACGAAAGGTGAATAGAAAAAAATAACTGGTCAATCTGTCCTAAATGCTAAGGCAGTGAACCTCAAAGATACTCAGTCAAGATAGTAAAATATTGTTTGTCCTCACTCAAGGACTTTCAACAGGTTATTCTTCCAAGCATACTCCTTGAAAGAATAGAGAGTGGTTGGTACTTAGTGGATGTCCTTTCCTTTCCTTTCCTTTCCTTTCCTTTCCTTTCCTTTCCTTTCTTTTCTTTTCTTTTCTTTCCTTTTATCTTTTCTTTTCTTTTTTTAAGAATTATTTATTTAGGGAGCCAGCAGTTAGCATAATGGCTATGTTGCTGGACTCCCATGTAGTCGACCGCGGTTCGCCTCCTGGACCCGGTGGCTTAAAACTCATACCGGGCGTGTGTGTGTGCGTGCCCAAGATCACAAGAGGAGAATGGAGGTGAAGGGATTGCAGCATGGCCATCCCCCCTGGGGGGGGTGATTTCTCGCTTTCTGTCTTATGTCTCTGTCTGTCTGTTTGGCGAGCGCACACGCCCTATAGCGAAAAAACCTCTCCAAAAAAAAGAAAAAAAAAAAGAATTATTTATTTAATTTTACTTATTAATTCATTTATTTTAACTAGACCAGAGAGAGAGACACAGAGAGAGAGAGAGAGGGAGAGAGAGCGAGAGAGAAAGAGGGAAAGTGGGAAAGCAAGCCACGAGGTCCAGCACTCAAACTGTGATCGACCACGTAGGAGTGTCCAGTGCCTTGACCCCGATGCCACCTGCAGGTCCCCAGTGGATGTTCTTTTTAATGTTGACATTTAAAATATTCAGTACTATCAAAGAATGGGTATCTTCATTATAAATATATATCCGTTCCTACATTTTTCTAGGAGATTCAAGTTGTGACTTCATAAAACGTAAGGGGTTGAATTGAGTTTATTTCATGGTTTTATATCATACAATGATATCATTATACACTTGTTCCATGCAAAAGAAATTTATGAAAAACATTTGTAAATTATGAAAGATAGTAATTAAAACTCTTAGCACCACCATTCAACATATGAACTACAACATAGTCAACACCTGTGTAGCTATTTTTGAATCACATACCCCATCACCCCTAAATAAAATCACTGTTCTGATGTTGTGTTCAACCATCCCTTGTTTCTATAATAGTTTCATTGCCTATATGTGTATTCCTGACCAATCATACTGTATAGTCATCTATGGCTTGATTTTTCACTTAGCATTTCTAATTCATACATATCTATGACTCACTCATGATGTTGAGTATAGCTTACTGGATGTAACTTTCCCCACTGTATTATAAAGCCTTTGATTTTTGTCTTGTCATATTATTCAAATTTTTAAAATCTTTCTTTACATGTAATGGAACCCTAGGAGCAGGCAGACTATCCCAACTAGTGTCTGCATGAAAAAGATCATTATAGTAATACAGCTTCTTTTTCAGAAATCACTGATTTAAAGAAAAAGCTGCTTACTCTCTCTATTACAGTTTTCCCAGAATACACTGCAGTGTTGTCTTTCTAAAAAACCTAAATAGGGCCAGCTGGTGGTGCGGTGGTGAAGGCAGCTGGATCCCACATAGCCAAATGTGCAGTTTCAGTTCCAGACCCAGCAGCTTGAAAGACAGGCCAGCCATGTGTGCCCAAAGGCCAGAAAGGAGAAAGGGAGGAGAGACCATCCTCCATGGGGGTGAGTCTTTCTCACTCTCTCTCTCTCCCTCTCTCTCTTTCTCTTTCTCTCCAGCAATCACATGTGACCTCTAGCAAATTTTTAAAAATAAAAAAGAAAGAAACCTAAGTAGAGACTATGACAAATTAGTCATCATACTCTATTAAGATATTCAAAAAGTGAAAGGAAACCATTTGTCTCTTTTAAAAAACTTAACATACAGTTGTTACTACTGAATTTAAAAAATTACTATGCTTTAGTTGGGTCTGCGTTTTCATAATATACCAAATATCTGCTTAAAAATGGAAATGTGGGGGCCAGCAGATGGCAGATAGTTACGTTGCTGGATTACCATATAGTCAACTGCAATTTGAGTCCCAGACTCAACAGATTGAGGCTCACACCAGGCACATATTCATGCATGCCCAAAAATCCCAAGAAGATAATGGAGTAAAAGGGATTGCAGCATGGCTATCCCCCTGGGGGGAGGGGTGATTTCTTGCTTTCTGTCTCTCTGGCAAGCACACATGCCCTATAGCAAAAATATCTCAAAAAAAAAGGAAATGTGAGCCAGCCCCATGGTCTGGTAGTTAAGGGAGCCAGATCCCACATGGCCAATCATGTGTTTCAAATCCTGGATCTGGGAGCTTGAAAAACATGCCAAGCACATGTGAATGAATGCCCAAAATCCTGACAGAGTGAAGAAATGGAGAAGGGATTGTGGCATGACCGTGCCCCATTGTGGGATCCTTGAGAGAGAGAAAGAGAGAGAGAGAGAGAATGTAGGCAGGTGGCGTGAAGGTTAAGGTGCTGGATTCCCACATGGCTAACGACTGCGGTTCGAGTCCTGGAAAATGTTTTGGGAACCAGCAGTTAGCGTAATGGCTATGTCGCTGGACTCCCACGTAGTCGACCGCGGTTCGCGTCTCGGACCCGGTGGCTTACAGCTCACGCCGGGCGCGTGTGCGTGCGTGCCCATGATCCCGAGAGGAGAATGGAGGAGAAGGGATTGCGGCGTGACCATCCCCCCTGGGGGGTGATTTCTCGCTTTCTGTCTCTGTGTCTCTCTCTGTCTGTCTGGCGAGCGCACGCGCCCTGTAGCGAAAAACCTCTCCAAAAAAAAAAAAAAAAAAAGAAGGAAAATGCAAAATATTACAGATTCTCTATTATATGTTAAATATCTATGATGCATATATATATATATATAGTTTATAAGTTATATGCCTAGAATAAGCAAAATAATAGACACAGAAAGCAGATTAATGATTGCCTGAGATTAAGAACAGGAAGGAAGATTAATTACAAATGAGTAAGAAGAAATTTGGAGGGTGATGTAAATGGTCTAAAATTTAATTGTAGTGATGGTTGCACAATCATATAAATTTACTAAAAATCATTGAATTGTAAAAGTGAATTTTATAGTATATAAATAATTTCAGTAAAGCTACTAAAAATTGAAATGGTGGTAAAGGTGCTGGACTCTCACATGGCTGACCATGGGACGATGGTTTGAGTTCCAGACCCAGCAACTTGAAAATCATGCTGGGCATGTGTATATATATGCACAGAATCCCAAGAGGAGAATGAGGGGGTGGGGGATGATTTCTCACTTTCTCTCTCTGTCTCTCTCCAGTGAGTTCATGTGCCCTATGTCAAAAACCTTAAAATAATTATAATAATAAATAAATACTAAAACTAGTTCACTTTTCCATTTCATTTAATTAATGCAATATATAGGTTGGTCTTTAGAAGAAACAGCTTGAGTCTGTCAAATTAAAACGTTTTCATAGACCTTCAAATGCCCATTGCAGAAGAAAACTAGTTGGAAAGAATACAACACCTTGAGGAGACCTCCTCATGAAGATGACTTGTAAGAACGAGTCAAATTACATGTGAAGAGTTGAGAATAAGGCATGGGAAAGAGAATCACTTCTATACATGGAAGAGAAATCTCAAAACAGCCTCAGGTATCCCCAGGGACCTTATGTCATGCTGAGGAAGGATTACAGGAAACTTCTATTAACGCTTTATTTTCCTTTCCTGGAGCACTAGGAAAGGTTTCAGTAACTGGGCAGACAGACAGGTCGATAGCTACTTACACTATAGAGTTACTCACATTATAACTTACAGTTTGCACTCTCTTTAAAACCCTCTGTCTTTTTGTCAGAATTTAAGTATTTCATTGCAACAAATTTGCAACTCTCAGTCGAGTTTGGTGTGTGAAGTAGTTGTGGTTAACTGAAGTAGGACATCATATACCAAAAATGACTTCAAAGGAAACCAGCTAAGAAAGTCCGAAATAAAAGAATGACTTGATCGAATCCACCCCATTCTTTTGGTTATACTTGTAAATGAAATAAAGCATTTTGTCGTAATATGACCCAGATCTAAAGCTAAAGCTAAAGAAAGCTAAAATATTTCAACCTAAAAATGTGTTAATGTAGAGTTTAATGTTCCAGAAATTCATAAATTAGCTGTCATAAGAAAGACAGTCTTGGGCCAGCTGGTGGCACAGAGGTGACACAACAGTCAGCAATGCTGGGACCTCTGAGAAGGTGCCAGGTTTGCAGCCCATTGTCTCCTTGAACATGTTGGATATGTGCGTGCATGCCTGGCTGCCTGAGGTTGGGGCTGGATTGCAGCATACGGACTCTGTTGGGAGCGATTTTCACTCTATGTGTGTGTGTGTGCGCATGCACGCGCATGTGTGCACGACTTGGAAGAAATAGATAGATAGGCTTTAGGGAAAATAATCATTATTGCTATCAACATTTTCCTGTAAAGAAAATTATAACATGACGATGTGTCCTGCCACCTTGCAAATAGCCATCAGCCTAGTGTACGTGATGTTATGAAAAAAATACCTAAAAACAAATGGACCATAGTCATTTGAGTTAAAAATCCATGTGTATTCTAGAATGTGAGAAAGCACCTTTTATTCTTATGTGTCGTTTTTTAGTAGGTGAAGGATAAAAAATGTCTATAGAAGCGTTGAGATAAAATGACTCTTTTAACTCGTTTCACATAATGTGTATCAATAACACTTCCAAGTAGAATCTAATACAATGTGAGTGGTTTTTAGATGTCAATGTTTTATTTTCCAAAAGAATGCATCTGAACCAAACAAATTATTTTCGTGCCATCTTTTAAAGATTTTTCATCTGAAAATGAAAGGATTACTATAGCCTCACCTTTAAACGTGTATTTAAAAAGAAATAACAGAAACTGAGAAAACTAAAGGAAAAACAGACTCTCTCTAATCAGGAGTCTCTTTCTTTCACAGATAGAAAAATTATCATAAGTAAGAAAATAGTGCCTCGCCCACATAATTAATGCAAAATTTCTAAGGCTCTCTCTTAATTGATTGGAAAGTCCATGAAGCATTTGCTCCAATGGCTAAAGTTCATTAGGAATGAGACAATGAATCACATTTATTAAGATTATCTATTGATAAGATAGTGCCTTTAAAAAGGCAACTAAGGGACCAGTTAATGGTGTAATGGTTATATCACTAGACTCCTACGTAGTCAACCACGGTTTGAGCCCCGGACCCAGCTTAAAACTCATGCCAGGTATGAGTGTGTGCATGTCCAAGATCATGAGAGGAGAAAGGATTATAGTGTGGCCATCTCCCCGGGTAGTGATTTCTCTCTTTCTGTCTCTCTCTGTCTCCCTGGAGAGCACATATGCTCTATAGCAAAAATCTCTTTAAAAAAAAAAAAAAAAAAAAAAAGACAATTAAATGAAAAGCAAAGGATAAAAAAAGCTGAAATCAAATAGAGTCACTTAATGGGACCAGCAGATGGTGTTCTGGTTATGCTGCTGAACTCTCACATAGCTGACCACGGTTTGAGTCCTAGACCTGGACGAGGTCTAGGACAAGGACATACTGGGTGCATGTGTATGCGTGCCCAAGATCCCAAGAAGAGAATGGAGGAGAAAGGATTCAAGCATAGCCATCCTCCTGGGGGGTGATTTCTCGCTTTTTGT
This sequence comes from Tupaia tana, assembly GCA_026018925.1. Taxonomy (NCBI): domain Eukaryota; kingdom Metazoa; phylum Chordata; class Mammalia; order Scandentia; family Tupaiidae; genus Tupaia; species Tupaia tana. The sequence continues at coordinate 76,081,921 of JAKSZU010000002.1, forward strand.
CTGTCTCCCTCTTTCTCTTCAGTGAGCGCATGCACCCTATAGCAAAAAACTCTCAAAACAAAACAGTCACTTAGAAATACATAGAAACAGAAAAATTAAAGATGAAACATTTATGTTTTTCATGTTTTGGGAAATAACTATGGAATTTCATTTAAAATTTTTCTTCTTAAAGACAAAATAATAATCAATACGCATTTCTAAGTCCTGAGTATTTGTAAAACTTGAAATAAACATACAAATATGAATATATATGAAATTAAAATAAACACTTGTGTATTTGAGTGACGCTTAAATAGAGGTCTCATGATTCTATTACCTGCTCCCATCTAATAGCAAATTACATGGAAATATTATTATTAGAGAGGCATAATTATTTTTCCTTCCCTTTAACAGTTAAAGTCTTTTCGACAGTGTCATTTAAAAAGATTTTTATGTATTTGGTTTGCTTATTGATTGAGTCTTTCCCCTTATCACAAGTAGTGAAAGTGGGCTCCATTTTCCATGTGTGTAAAGAACGAATGTAAGTCTAAATCTCTTCATGATGCAAACGCATGACCAAATACCTTCTTTTACCTATTTGATTCTCCTTCCCCATGGAGACTCAATTTGTGATCTTTGCTCATGGTCGTATGTATGGTAAATTACAAACCAAAAATGGAGACTTATAATGGATTAAATATTGCCCCCTGAAAAAATTCTTGTTCATGGAGAATCTTAGAATGTAACCTTATTTGGAAATAGTATCTTTGCAAATATAATTAAGCTAAAGATTGAGATGAACTCATACTGCATGAGAGTATGTTTATGAAGGACAGAAAAGGATACACAGAGAAACACAAGAGACAAGGTTGTATTAATCAGGGTTCTCCAGAGAAGCAGAAACAATTCCTATGTATTTCATATATATATATATATATATATATATATATATATATATATGTATAAAATATCATATACTTATATGAAGGATTGGACCTTCTTGTTCTAGTGGAGCAGAGCATTCAACACACTGGATAATGTACACTGTATTGTTTAGGACAATCTTTTTCTTTCTTTCTTCTTTTCTTTTTAGAGAGAGATTTTTTGTTATAGGGCACATGTGCTTGCCAGAGAGACAGAGAGAGAGAAAGTGAGAAACTAACAAAACCCCCTCGGTGGGGGTGGGGTGGGGTGGGGAATGGCCACACCATAATCCCTTCTCCTACATTCTTTCCTCAGGAATTTGAATATGCATGCAGAAGGGCCCAGTGTGAGTTTCAGGCCACTAAGTCTGGGACTTGAACCACAGTCAGCCATGTGGGAGTCCAGCACCTTAACCACTAGGCCACCTGCTGGCCCCTAGGGCAATCTTCTTTACTCAGTCCACTGATTTAAAAACTAATTCATTCTCTAAATATTCTCACAAACACACCCAGAAACAATATTTTGCCAGCTATGTGGCCATGTCTTAACTCAATCAAGTTGACACATTAAATAAACCATCACAAGGCCATGTGAAGATGGAGTTAGAGATTCATGTTATGATGCCACAAGTCAAAGACCTGGGGACACAGAAATGGAACAAGGTAGGTGTGTATTCTTAGAGTCTTCAAAGGAAACATCACCTAATGATATCTTAATTTTGAATTGATTGTGTCCAGAACTGTGAGAGAATAGGTTTCTGGTTTTAAGCTATTCAGCTATTGTAGGTTGTTACAGCAGACCTGGGAAACTTATACAAGTATTTTGTCTTAAACTCTGTAAACTACACACATTATTCATGAGTACAAAGATTAAAGTTATTGAAGATATAAGCCTTCTTTTTTTGTAAAATCAGTCCACTTTAATATTTTGTACAATTTAATAAATAATCTTTTGATGACTACAGAAATGTAAGACCGGCTATATTCAGAAACATCAGTCATGGTGGTTTTCTAGATCGGTGTATCATCTTCAAAAATTATAAGGCGTTACTTGTATGCAACTGCTATCAAACCAGTAAGACAGCATTTATGCATCCATCATTCAGGATTGTTGGTAATTTGTGCATATTTCCCCCAAATAACCTTACCCCTTTGTGTCACAAGGCCCAACTCACTCACGTTCACCTCAGTGACAGTACCTTTGGTGATAACACCCCAAGTCATATATAGTGGGGCTGAGAAATTCTTCTTTACACCAAGTATTGACAGGCAAAAGGTGGCTTTCAGTTCAGGATGTGTTATGTGGGCTTTCTTGAAATGTGAGCCCATTGGCCTAATGAATCTTTCATATTTAGGTGCTTTTCTAGTAAAGCCATTTCCAACAAAGCAGACCTTTATAACCATCCTCTTCCATGCCTTCTTTTTCTTTCCCGTTCAAATAACTTTTAATACTTCTGTTTCTCCCTGGGCTCGAACTTTGGGTAGAGGGACTTCCCATTTTCCCACTTTCTCTTTCATTTTTTGTTTAATCATATTGGAAAGTACTTTAGCTCAGGACTGTCCTTCTCTGTCCAACAGATAGGCAGGTGCTGCTCCTTGCGGAGTCTTTTCATCATTTTTCTGTTTGGTGTTCCTCTTTTCATGCATCTTGATATTCTTTTTCATGGCGCTGTTTATGATAGAGCTTAGCCTTCAGACCAATCATCTCTTTTACCTTCTTTGAGCATTCATGAGCCTCCCAACTTTCCTTCTTTCTCTTTTTCTCATGGTAATCCAAACAGTATCTATAGTGTTTACGAGGTAATTCAATATATTCCGTGGCATGGTAATGGCTGCAGAGTTCCTGGGAGCAGCCTCCCAGATGCAAAGAAGTTGTCAACTTTCAGGTCTCAGAAACCAATAAGCAGATCCGACATAGTCAGGGATGGGAAAAAGCTATTAGTCTTTTTTTATAATGATGAAAAATGAAAGCCAGAATTCTAGGATGTGGCCATTTTGTCTCTAGATTGAGCCAAGTTGTTTTTTGTTTGTTTGTTTGTTTGTTTGTTTTTTTTTTTACTAATATCTAATTTTAAAAGTTGGTAATATAGGGCCAAGTTAAGATGGCATAATGGTTATATCTCTGGACTCTCACATGGTCAACCATGGTTCAAGTGTTTTACCAGAACCTCCCACTGTGCATGTGTGCATGCTTGTGTGCCCAGAATCCCCAGAGGTGAATGGAGAAGGGATTGCAGTGTGGCCATCCCCCTGGGGGAAGGGTGATTTCTTGCTTTCTGTCTCTGTTTCTCTCTATCTCTCTGGCAAGCACATACATCCTATAGCAAAAAATCTCTCTAAAAAATAAAGCTGGTAATACAATACCAAAGAACTGGCTGCAGCTCATCTTCAGTATGACTATTAATTTTGTCTTTAAGGAAATTTAAATACTTATTTAGAAATAGATCCATACCAGGCCAGCAGGTGATGTGGTGATTGAAGCACTGGGCATTTCCACATGGCTGACCATGGTTCAGCTCCTGGACCTGGTGGCTAGCTTTCTCACTTTCCTTCTTTCTGTGCATCTGTCTTTCTCTGATCAAATGAAAATAAATGAACAAATAAATAAAAGTAAATAAATAATTCTTTAAAAAAAAGAAATAGATCCATAACTAGGCAAAAGAAAAATGATTTATTAATGGAATTTCATCATTCCTTCAAACCTCAAAAACTTCAAAAGAGATACTATCCTAGCATAAGTTTTAAAGTAAACGTTCTAAATGAATATAATTATATCTTCATTTAAATCATTGATGATAGTTTTTGTCTTGTTTTGCTATAGGTCTTGTGTGCTAATCAGAGACAGAGAGAGAGAAGGTGAGAAATTACACATATGTGCCCACATGATTTTCAAGCCGGCTAGATCCAGGACTCGAACCTCAAAGTTGACTATGTAGGATTGAATACCTTACTCTCCAGGCAACCTGCTGGCCTGGTGATAGCTTTTTTTTTTTTTTTTTTTTTTTTTTTTGGAGAGGTTTTTGTGATAGGGCATGTGCGCTCGCCAGACAGACAGAGAGACAGAAAGCGAGAAATCACCCCCCGGGGGGATGGCCACACCACAATCCCTTCTCCTCCATTCTCCTCTCGGGACCTTGGGCATGCACGTACACGCGCCTGGCGTGAGTTTTAAGCCACTGGGTCTGGGATGCGAACCGCGGTTGACTACATGGGAGTCCAGCGACATAGCCATTACACTAACTGCTGGTTCCGGTGATAACTTTTTTTTTTTTTTGAGAGGTTTTTTTCGCTATAGGGCGCGTGCGCTCGCCAGACAGACAGAGAGAGACATAGAGACAGAAAGCGAGAAATCACCCCCCAGGGGGGATGGTCACGCCGCAATCCCTTCTCCTCCATTCTCCTCTTGGGATCTTGGGCACGTACGCACACGCGCCCGGCGTGAGTTGTAAGCCACCGGTCCGAGACGCGAACCGCGGTCGACTACGTGGGAGTCCAGTGACATAGCCATTACGCTAACTGCTGGTTCCCCTGGTGATAACTTTTTTAAAAGGTGTAGTTCCTTGCATGGAGAAAAAAAGTGTGATTTTTACTTCAAGTCAAACAGTTGGTGTTTGACAGAAGTGAAGATAGAAGTGACATCAGTGACTTACTGTGAGATTCTTTTTTTTTTTTTGGAGAGGTTTCTGCTATAGGGCGTGTGCGCTCGCCAGACAGACAGAGAGAGACAGAGAGACAGAAAGCAGGAAATCACCCCCCAGGGGGGATGGCCACGCCGCAATCCCTTCTCCTCCATTCTCCTCTCGGGATCTTGGGCACGCACGCACATGCGCTCGGCGTGAGTTTAAGCCACCAGGTCCGGGACTCGAACCGCGGTCGACTACGTGGGAGTCCAGCGACATAGCCATTATGCTAACTGATGGTCCCGAGATTCTTTTTTATCTTAATGCCAAAGGACACTTGTACATGTGTGCACAGGCAAGGGAGAGCAAGAGAGAGAGAGAGGCAAAGAGAAAGAGAACGAGAATGAAAGAGAAAGAGAAAGAGAAAGAGAAAGAGAAAGAGAAAGAGAAAGAGAAAGAGAAAGAGAAAGAGAAAGAGAAAGGGAAAGAAAACACCCCCCAAAGGGCCTAGTCATGCCGCAACCCTTTTGATTCCAGTTCTCCATCCCATTAGGATTCTGAGCATGCACAAGCACCTTCAGTGTGCTTTTCAAGCAGCCGAAGGCAGAACACACACACACACAATAATATAATTACAACTATAAAGGTATATACAAGGTTCATATATAAGTTCTACAGAAAACGAAATCATTAACCTTGTCTGGTGTGTCTTGGTTATACCAGTGACTTACTGTGAAACTTACATAGCCTACTACATGCTTATTTCACCATAGTCTAAACTTAATGTGATGGGGGATGGAGGGAAGCAACTGGTAATTACACAATCATTGAAATCACCAAAAAGTGAAGAAAAGGATAAACTAGTCATAGCTTAACACTGAATAGATTTTTGTGACTGAGCCCATGAGATGCTTTTCATCCAAACTAATAGAAGTCTAGATTATATTGACAAACTCTTCCTCCACCACATGCAATTATTTAGCACTTAGGTGTTTTTGTGTTAGGTTTTTGCCGTAGGTTGCATGTGCTCGCCACAAAGAGAGACAGAGACAGAGAGGGAAACTGAGAAATCACCCCCCAGAAGGGACAGCTATGCTGCAATCCTTTCTCCACCATTCTCCTTTTGGAATTTTGGTCATGCACGCACACATGCCTAGCGTAATTTTCAAGGTGCCAGGTCCAAGACTAGAACTGTGATCTGCCATGTGAGAGCCCAGTCCTCTAACTGCTATGCTACCTGCTAGCCCAGCACTTAGTTTTTAGAGCAAGACTCCATCCTTGCAATCACGACAGTAAAAGGAGGACACTGAATCCCAGCAAAGCTGAGGGACTTGTCCAAGTTCATACCACTATAGTAGTTAAGTCGTATGTAAGCAAAATTTGACTTAGTACATTAGTTCACAGTCCAGGAGTGCTCTATGTGCCACAGTAACAGGAGAGAAAAATACAGGTTCAGTCAGAAAACTGCAGGCCGGGCACAGCTGTGCAGGGCTGGAGCACCGTGGGAGGGACTGGGAGTTTCGCCCTCAGGCTGACCTGGACCCCTTGGGCACACCAGTGAATCCAAGGAGAGGGGTGGGTAGTAGGAGGGTTCACAGCCACAGCGTGTGGGCCCCTGTCAAGGGTGCTTGTCTGTCTCCCTCAGGAAATAAATATAAACAAAATTTATATATAGATAAATAGACAGATGAAAGATATGTGTCTTTGTAACAAAAATCATAATTCTATAATGGAATTTTATGTTTTATAATTTGACAGGCAGCAAGCTTTACATTTTCCATCCAACATTTAATTTACTCTTCCACTGGCATCCATTTGAGAAGTATTAAACCCTACTCTTCCTGGGCAAATTGTTTCATCATGGTTGCCTTTTGTTTGTTTGTTTTTTAAACATTCAATAGCTATACATCATTTGACTTGTAAAAAGAATTTGCCCAACATGAAATACACCTCAGACCAGTCCAGTAGAGAATATTATACACGTTATCATCAACAGGCTATAAACCACTTCTGTGTCCCACGAATGTCTTTACTCTCTCTTTTTTCTCTCTAATGTTCCATCATAGTTGCCTCTGAAATTAGGTTAAAAGACAAAAGAACTTACTTATTCATGTGAGTGGAAGAATTTTTGTACTTGTCCCATACTCCAGCTTAAAATAATACTGGCTTTATCTTAAATATGTCAGAGTGACCAGTTGAGAAGACCCTGGTGCAGTCAATCAACTGCTTGTTTTGTCTATGGAGTAATCCCCAACAAACGTTTGGCAAATGTTAGTACTGAATCAATCTAACCCATGTCTATTTCTGTGTGGGAGCTGTGTTGTACTCCAATGTACCAGATAAAGAATTCCTAATTCTTTCCTAATTCTTTAAAATTCATTTAGAGTTTCTAACTAAAGAATTGTCTCCCTCTTTCTCAGCAGATTTTAGGCATGAGAATCAATTGATTCTCCTCATCATAGACTGAATCTGGATGTGCAGTTTTTAATCTTAAAAACTCAGAAAACAAAACAGCAGCCAAAGTCCAGATTTACTATTGTTATGGCTGTTGGGATTGGTATGAAACCTACAGTAAGCCTTCAAATAACAAGAGTCCTAAGTGTATTTTCTATTAATCTTGAGTAGATTAAAAGCTAGAAATTGTAAAATTTAAAAAAAAAAATTCAGAATATATTACTAGTTTAACATAAGAGCTTAAGCGTCAGATTGTTTATGTTTATCCAGACTCTGGCAATTGTCCGGGTAGTGACCAGCAGCCAAGGAAGTCCTCCACTGAACCATACTCTTGCTGTGTTGTACAGGCCCCTCCTCTTGAATCTGGGTGGGCCCCATCATTAACCTTTTTTTCAGTTTTTGCTATAAGGTGCATGCACTCACCAGAAAGAGAGAGAGAGAGAGAGAGAGAGAGAGAGAGAGAGGAAAAGTGAGCTATCAGTCCCCAGGAAGGATGGCCACACTACAATCAATTTTCCTTTATTTTCCTCTCGGGATTTTGGGCATGCATGCACACTCTGGGTGTCTTTTTTAAGCTGCTGGGTCCAGGATTCAAACCACTCAGTCAGCCATGTGGGATCCAGTTACCTTAACCACCAAACCACTGCCTGGCCCATGATTTATTTTGACTAACAGAATGAAGCAGAAATTATTTCGTGTGACTTCCAAGGCCAGGCCATTAGAAGACAGCTTCCATCTGGGAAGGTACTAAGCATTATACTCCTGGACAGCTCAATTCTATGTCACTTCATGTAATTATTACAGATTCTTGTTATTAAATAGGCAATAACAGATTATAAACCTTTCTCACATTCAGTTTTTATGATTACTTGAATAAGAAAATCCATTCAAAGTAATATGGTTTAGTGAAAGGAATATTACAAGGCAAATCAGGACACAGGCTCCAGTGGCAATAATGTCACTGATAGCTCACAGGAACAGGGTTCTTTTTTTGGAGAGGTGTGTTTTTCTTGTTTTTGTTTTTTGTTTTCTGATTTGTTTTTGTTTTTGTTTCCTATAGGGCACGTGCACTCGCCAGAAAGACTGAGACAGAGAGACAGAAAGTAAGAAATCACCCTCCAGGGGGGATGGCCACACCACAATCCCTTTTCCTCCATTCTCCTTTCGAGACCTTGGGCACACATATACATACGCCCAGCATGAGTTTAAGTCACTGGGTCTGGGACTTGAACTGTGGTCAACTCCATGTGAGTCCAGTGACATAGTCATTATGCTATCTGCGGGAACAGGATTCTTGACCATTAATTCTTAGCCTCATCTAATTCTGACAGTCTATTAATGTGTGTCTCTATTTAAAAGTATTATATTGCCTAGACCATCAGGTTGCATGGAGGTTCAGGTGGCTGGACCCCACATGGGTGACTGCATGGTTCAAGTCCAAACTGCAGCACTCTAGGTGCATGTGCATATATTCCCAAAACTGTGAGAGGAGAATAGAGGAGAAGGGATGTGGCATGGCCATCCCCCCTTAGGGTGCTCTCTCTTTCTTTCTCTCTCCAGTAAGTTCACATGCCCTATAGCAAACAAACAAAAAAACTTAAAATTAATAAATAAATTAAAATGCTATCTTGCTTGGAAATATTTCATATTCCTGAGGTCAGATACACACTCTCAGTACTCTCTTGTTGGTCCTGAAGATTTAAGTCCCATGCCTCTTGGTTCCTCAAGGCTAAAAGCACCTGCCACAATGAAATACTCCCAAGGCGATAATCACCAGAGAAGTCTTTGATTCTAATGCCCACCCTCTCCTTACCTGATGGAGGGAGGCTGACAGCAAGCGCGCCTGTACATTTCTTGTGCCCGTCAATAAACCATATTTAACATACTAGTGCTTTATGGGGGTCTTTCATATGACTTGCAAGTTTTATTTGTTCTGAAAAAAAAAAAAAAAACTAGGGAGGTTTTGCTTTCAAGCTTTTCACAAAGCTACAGAATAATCATCATTCAAGTGAGTCTTTCTAAAATGTGATTGTTGTAAGGGAAAGTCTCCAGCATGCACTTCTATAAAGATTTTTCATTTTCTATAGCAGCTTTCTTATGAATGATGACAATAGGAAGGAGAGTGAACATATGAAACAAGAAACTGGAGGCCAAGAACTACTCGTGGTATAAGACTCAGTAGTTGTTCAATCTTTCACCCCTGTTTTCTAACATTGAGCTGATCTAATAAAATTGTTCTAGAACTAGAAAACTTAGGAGGATATTGAACTGACTTTGTATTTTACCTCTCAATTTCAGCCTGCGTTTCCTTCAGCCCACTTGCGCCTGAGAGTAATCTTGGCCACTTCCAAAGCTACATGAAGTAGCATGTGGACCTAAAGTATCATAAAGAGTCTTTCTTTAGATTGTACTGCTATTTGCCAGCTTTATATCTCAGTGTTGTGGGGGCCGGCTGGTAGCATGGTGGTTAAGGATGCTGGACTCCCACATAGTTGATCACAGTTCAAGTCCCAAATCTGGCAGCTTGCTTCCACTTTCCCTCTTCCTCTCTCTCTCTCTCTCACTCTGTCCCTTTCTGGTCAAATTTTTAAAATAAATAAATAAATCATAAAAGTGAAAGAAAATAATTATTTAAAAAAAAAAATCTCAGTGTTGTGGCATCTGATCTGCAATCCAGGGTATAGTAAATACCAAGAGGCCTTCAGAGTACTTTACACCTTGGCCTGCGCCAGGTAAAGGTAATAGCAGCACCAGCATCACTGCTATTGCCCTCCCTAGATAACCACCAACCTCACTAGTGCAATATTCACTTTGGCCAGCATCACTATAATTTGTAACAAGTAAAGGGAGACTATGCTAACTTTATAAACTAAAGTTAAAATAATTTTTAAGTTTACTTATTTATTCCATGATTGAGGGAAGCACACAGAGAAAGAGACAGACAGAGATACAGAACCCCTGACAGAGCCGTGACACCATGATCCATCCCCAGCTTCAGCCAGCCTGGATCATGGGCAGACATACCCAGCACACTTGGACTTCTCCAGATGTGAACTAGTAACTTTCCCATGTGGTTTGCCTCACAGTATTATGTATTATCTGCTGTGCCACATGCCAAAATTAAGTTAACATTTAGTAAAACTGGAGGTTGGCCCTGTATTGCAGTGGTTAAGTGCTGTGCATAGGAACCAGACCCCACATGGCTGACCGTAATTCGAATCCTGGCCCAGGGACTCAAAATGTACACGTGTGCTCATGCCCCAAATTCTTACAGTATAAAGGAAAAAGAATTGTGGTATGACCATGCCCCTTTGAAGGATGCTTTTTCCCTGTCTCTCTCTCTCTCTCTCTCTCTCTCTCTCTCTCTCTCTCTCTGACAAACAAATGTACATTCTGACCATAAAAAATAATTTTTAACAAATGTGAGATTTCAATGGACTTAGGAGAGAAGATGGACAGCAATCAATCAGCAGCAAACAAAGAGTAGAGTGGCAATTAAGTAGAATCAAGAGACCTCATAGTGGTGATCGTCAAGTAAAAAGAATAAGTCACCTGGTGTCACTAATTAGAAGTGAAGGAGAAAAGAGAATTGACAAATTTGCCAACCATGGCCAAGTGATGGAGAGTGGAAGAAAAGGATTATATTTTGCGTTTAAAAGCATATTTCCCCCCTGGGAAAGATAATGTGATGGCATATGAAGTCAGTTCAAAAGAAGCCTGTGATGTTTTCCTTCTCATAAAAAAGAAAGCAAATTATTCCACCCAAGTGCAACCGAATCAAGTCTGAACTTCCTGAACACGTATCAGCTGATAAACCAGGATTTAAGTTCAAGGATACATTCCAGGTCTAATCTTCATTTTACAACTTTGGGAGATAAATTTTCCTTAGCATTGAAATCTTTCAAAGACAGCCTTTCTTGCAAAACAAATTGTTGGAAGCATGCAGCAAATTGGCCAGATGCCTCTAGGGCATAAACTGTTATTAAAAATGAGGTAAGGGCCAGCCATGGTGGCGCACCCTGCTAGAATGCTCGGCTCCTCAGGCTGGGACCACGTAGGAGACTCGTGTTTGATTCCTGGTCCAACTTAAAGGCCAGACAGTCCCAGAGGCATGCGTCATGATTCCAGCCACTCAGGGAGCCGAGTCAGGAGGATCAGGAGCTGGAGGCTAGCCTAGGCAGCCAAGTGAGATCCTATGTGCACCAGCCAGTGGTGTGGGCTTAAGGCAGCTGGATTCCACGTGGCCAGCATCACAGTTTGAATCCCAGATCTGGCTGTTTGAAAAACATGCTAGGCGCATGTGCTTACATGACCAAAATCTCCAGAGGAGATGGAAAAGGGACTGTGACAAGGCCATCCCTTGGGTGAAGGGGGTGATTTCTTTCTTTCTTTCTTTCCATCTCTCTGTCTCTGTCTCTCTCCAGCAAGCACGCATGCACGATAGCAAACAAACAAACAAAAAGCCTGACTTGCACCTGTAGTACCAGCTGGGAGTCTGAGGCAGGAGAACCACCACAGTGATACCTCATCTTTAAAAAAAATTTTAAAAAAAGCTTTCAAGAACTGTCTCATTCTTTCAAACCATTCGTTTTTTTTTTTTTTTAATTAGTGCTTTGAAACAGTCATGTTCCAATTGAGTTTGATTGTTTTGTTTTGTTATTGAAAGGGTTAATACAGCTTCTCAAAAGTGCTTCTCCTCTCACAGAATACAGTTTATATTTTGGGAGAATTTGGCACAGCTTAAATTACAGCCTAACTGACTTGCTCAGTAGAATCCAACAATAAGTCATTTCCCTGCCCATTTGTCCCTACATGTTTATTAGCAGAGACACACAGTTTCCAGAAGGAAAAAAAAAAAAAAAAAAAAAAAAAAAAAACAGTATTATTCACATTAATCAGCTTCCTTCAAGACCTCACATCAACATACCTAAATGACAGTTTTCTTCACATTGTGCTCCCAAACTGGTAGCCATCCGTTACACAATTTTAGAAACACCCCGAAGTTCTCTATCTACCTAAGTAGCCCTTCCAAGCCTAAATGAATCACTGCAAGATAAAAGGACACAGGACTCATTTATTGCTTATATTTCTCTGAAGAGAAATAACTTCTGGGCATGAAAACCAGCTTGAGGCATGAGGTTAGTTTTGTTCCCTTCCAGAATTGCTATTTTTACATTTCTGACATTGAGAAAATACACGGGCAGCAGAAATCTGTTCAATGATAGATATTACTGTAATTGCTATTCTCCCCTCAAACTGCCTGAACAGCGTATCAACTACAGTGCTGCGGAGAACCAGACCTCCACCCGCCAAAAACTGGAGTCTAAAAAGAGAAGTCTTTGCACCTTAATATCCTGGTATGTGGAGAGACCATAGTTCAAAATTTTAATTGTTCCCCTATTCCAGAGCCCAAGTAAATAAATTATTGGTGGTTATTTGGGAAATTTCTCAGTAGCTACACACACACACACACACACACACACACACACACACGTCCAGATAAGACTTGCCAATGCCCATTTTAACATAGCTCTTGAGTCTAAAAATAACTTTTATGTCTTACCAAGTCTGAGAAAAGGGAGGACAAATCAAAGAAAGCTAGTATGGGAATCACCGGGCACGTTCTGAACAGCTTCATGAGTGTCCTTAATGCTGTCTCGGATCTCAGGTTAAATGGTTATACTTTCTGTGTTGTGGTCCCGGGTCATTTGTGCATGAAGACAAAGGCAACTTCAACTTGATAGTTCTCTCATCCCTGCAGTTAGAAGAGTCCTTTTCCTGGTTTATAACATCAATCACTCTTGCCATAAATCTTGGTAGTGGATATGGTCATTTAAATCTCCACCTGCACAAACAACAGAAAATAAGAGCTCATAAATCTCGGCGCTGGTGATTAACAAATTTTGGACCCTCAGTGAAGATATTATGGGGGAAGGGTTCACGAATTCATTAATAAAGACTGATTTGCTGACAATCTGTTTAGTTTACAGCATCAGGGGAAAGCAAACAAGACCCTGCTAACAAAATAAAATGTTGGAGGTTAGTGAATTCCCAGCTGAGCCCAGGATTAGAGATAGGATATCTTAATGTGGGAGAGGGGTGCAGATGGAGCCAAACACTCAGAAGTCGCTCTTACGGTTTCACCCCAGCCCTTCATCTTCAATGCCTAACTGTTATATAAGGAAAGAAAACCTGGAGACGAGCCAGTAAGAGAGACTCATATATTCAGTCTTCCTGGTTTCACTGCTTCAATTTTATCAGATCCCTCGGTTGGTGTTCCCTGTTCTACGTATTCCCCAGAAGATTTTCTGTTCTCCAGGAAACATGGTCCTAGCTGGGGCAAAAGGATGGAAAAGAACTTTTCCTCCAGGGGCCATCCTGCTTTGTGTTTTGCCATGTCTGTGTCCCAAGAGAAATCCTAGCAGCCCCAAGGGTAGAAGGGAAGAGAAAGTTCACAGCACTGGGCAGAGGATGCATAACAAGAAGTCCCAGGCTTAGTAGCTAAGACTCTTAGAGGATAGTAAATGCATTTCTAGAAAGTAATTCAAGGGCATGTTTTCATTTCATTAAGAAAAGATCATCAACGAACAAAATACCTCCCCCACGCTCCTAGTACCCGATCTTGCTTCCTACCTACCCTCACGGCACTGTGTGTGGCTGTGAGTGGCCCAGTGTGTCTGTGTGCACACTGGCGGTTCCTCCATATCTTTGAAGTGCCCAAGTGCTATGGTATTTTTTTTTCCTGCTTACATCTGCCACGCCATTAAAAAAATCTATGAAGCACTCGTTTTCTTAATTCCCACTTCCAGGTGAAGCAGGAAGGTATCTTAGTAAAGCCTTGGAGTCTCATGGGGTGTTAGCAGGGGGCACTTGATATCTGCCTGGATTGTAATTGGTGTTCTCTTAGGAGGAGGGAGCTCATACAGTGCTTTCGAGATTTGTGGATGGAAGGCCCAGAAAGAGCAAAAAGACCTGATCCCTTCTCTGAAGTTCTCAGTTAACAACCCGCTGTCACCTCTTGAGAGGGAAAGAGGGCCTTAGGAGATGGGCTGGCTATGGCGCTTGCTCTTCTTCAGCCTGGGCCAGAGTGGAAGAAGGTGACCGGTGTGCGCATTGCATTGGAGTTGATTTACATTCAAAGTTGGAAATGAGGATCTATGCGTGAGAATTTCCCTCTGGTTGTGAAAGGGGTCTAAGAGCTTTGCTGGGCCTCTCAGGCCCCTCCCCTGGGCTGCAAGGATCCGCCTCTCTATTCCCCAGATAAATTCCTAGTGTCCACCAAATTCCTCAGCACTCTCTCACACTCGTCTACGGCCACGACTCCGGGGGTGGGGAAGTAGAGTGCCTGTTTACTTCCCCGCCTAAGTCCTGGCGGTTCCTCCTCACAAGTCTGCGGAGGGGAAAGAGGTGTGAGAGCCAACCAGCCAGACCCCAGATCCAACTCCCAACACGAGGCGGCTGCTCCTTACCCGGGAGACCCATTAGTTTCAGGGTCTCTCTCCCTCCCTCTCTCTCTTTCTCTCTCTCTCTCTCTCTCTCTCTCACCCTCTTTCCCAAACATGTCCACTGGCTCCCTTAGTGATGTGGAGGACCTTCAAGAGGTGGAGATGTTGGAATGTGACGGGCTGAAAATGGACTCAAACAAGGAGTTTGTGACTTCCAATGAGAGCACCGAGGATAGCTCCAACTGCGAGAATGGGTCTCCCCAGAAGGGCCGCGGCGGCCTGGGCAAGAGGAGGAAGGCGTCCACCAAGAAGAGCCCCTTGAGTGGAGTCAGCCAGGAGGGGAAACAGGTCCAGCGCAACGCGGCCAATGCGCGTGAGCGAGCCCGCATGCGGGTGCTGAGCAAGGCCTTCTCCAGGCTCAAGACCACCCTGCCTTGGGTGCCCCCGGACACCAAGCTCTCCAAGCTGGACACACTTAGGCTGGCGTCCAGCTACATCGCCCACTTGAGGCAGATTCTGGCTAACGACAAGTACGAGAACGGCTACATTCATCCGGTCAACCTGGTGAGTTGTCCCGCGCAGCTGTGGGCCCGCGGGGCTGGGATTTGGGGGGTGGGAGAAATGGGCAGAAGGAGGCGACTTACACACCTCGGTCTCCGCGGGCCTAGCGCCTGTAGGGACCGAATGCAGAGGGTCTCCACACGGCCCTTGCTCTTTGCCCTACTTGCCACCGAAGCGCCGAGTGATTTATGCGACGGTTTGACGTGGCAGCCCAATTAGGGTTTTGCAAGTGTATTAAATTGGCAAGGAGGAGGGCTTCCCCGCGCCCGCGCCAGGGCCACCACCGCTGCCTTGGAGAGGCTGGTTCAGGACCTGAACGCTGACCAGATGCCACCCCGCCGCCAGGCTGCACTTTTTGAATCCCTGGTTTTCTTCTTTTAGCTGAGAATGGAACCTGGTTTTCTCCTCGAATTTTCATAAATAAAAACACCCAACTGTTCCTTTCCAAGCGTATTTAGAGCTTTAGATATGGACAAATTCATGGTCCCCATAATTGTGCCTATAACCCCCCCCCAACTGCTTAAATAGTCTATGCTTCTCCCATAGGTGGACTCGCATTTGTAAAGCTCAGACGTCTAGCTAATGTCAGCGTGACCCGAATATGAGTGTAATAAATTTTAAAATATTTTACACTCCTCCAGGATTCAAGAGTGGTGCCTTTTATCTTAAAAAGTATGTCTGCAGAGCCCAATGTTTCTCAGATCCAAACACAATGCTCGTTGAGCGTACTCTATTTAAGTGTGTTTTGTTGTTTAAGCAATAGATCTTTTTTAGAGAAATATGTCTTAATTCCTTCTTCATTTAATTTCATTTTAAAATTTCTGGGCTTCAAAGAAAATCAACACCAGCAGCTCACTAAGACCTGTTTATTTATGATAAGAACAAGAGGTTTTCGTTCTAAAAGTCAAGTCTTATCAGCCAGTGCTAGTGAGAGAGGATCGGATTGTCTCCTTCCCGACTTGGACTCAGAATTGGGGGAGGGGATGCAAAACCACACTTTGCTGTAAAAAATCGTTTTCTTCCATTAAAAGTTTACTTTTAATGAGTAAATAGCTTTTTTAAAAATCTAGAACTAAAATGAAAGTAGTGCCCAGAGGGTTTACAATTGCAGCTGCCTTGATCTTTGAATAAGAAACTTCCATGAGCTTTATTATAAAAGAGTCTGGAGAAAGAAAAAGAAAACTATGATTTCTCAGCCTAGAGGGAAGACAACCTTAAATAAAAATGACCGTGTATTTTCTATTAGACTCTTTTTCCTGAAGATCCAATGATTCGTTTAGAATCTGTGAACAAAGCCTGGATTTTGATGAAGAAAAGAAAAGTTGGCGCTGGGGAAGTAAGTGGGAGAAAAGGCGAGGGAGCCCTGAAACTGGACCAGGACGTGAGGAGAGCAGCCTGGAGGGCTCTGGGCCGCAGAACCTGGCCCAATAGGCAGCAGGTCCTACTCGGCGCCCTCTGCTCAGGCTCACTAGAGCATCTGCGTCTGGGCGGTGCCCCTCCACAGCCACTGCCGGTTTTCCCAGCTCTTCCTCTCTTGGGTTGCACTTTACACCCGGGTTGAGCTCTTTTCGCTCAAATTCCAAAAGCCCACCACCACCTAGAGTTGTAAGTTGGCGCCAAAGCAGCGTTTGGCTTTATCCAGCCGCAATATAATATGCAGTAGGACAGAGTGAGCTGCAGAGATAACCGGTCTCCCTAACTCCTTGCCTGCCGCCACCGCACCCCCTCCTTCACTCTCAGCCTCGGAGTCCACCCCACTCCCTCTTCCACCGCCACTCACCTCTTCCATCCTCTTCTCTCTTGCAGACGTGGCCCTTTATGGTGGCAGGAAAACCCGAGAGTGACCTGAAAGAAGTGGTGACCGCGAGCCGCCTGTGTGGAACCACCGCATCCTGACCTTGGAGGTGCGAGTCTGGGAAGGGCGCGCTCCCGGGGGGAGCGGGCCCCGGGAAGGCGACCCCTGCCCTCCCTGCTCTCTGTCTTCGCTTCCCCCGGCAACGCTCCTCTCCCTAGCCTACCCCGCCAGAACACTGCAGCGACGAGGAGATTCCTTTCCAAACCCGAGGAGGTCAACTGTACTTACAGAGATTCCCATCTATTTAACTTTATTAACTTCTACCGTGAATGACTCTGCGAGCCTTGCTGGTCCAAGTGCAATATGTAATATAAATAGATAAATACCTATCGATGTGTATCTTTTGTACAGTATGTTGTAAAATGTAGATCATAGAATAGCTGACTTTGACAGTCACATTTATAAAGTAATTCACTTAAAGATATATATATTTTTTTCAAACAAGTTTTGCTACTTTCGAAAATAAATCTTTCTTTATATTGCTAAAAAGCCCTGATATTAGTGTGATTTTTTTATGGGGATGGAAAAGTGGGAAAGGATGGGGACGTTTGGTACTACAAGTGGTTCTTTCCAACCTCATCCTAAACTCCTAGCGATAGAAAAGAATTACATACGATTTCCACTATGTGTGCAAGTCACACTTTGTACTGAAACGTTAAAAAGAAACTCTGAAGCTACTTAATTTTAAGACCATGAGAAATAATGTCACTGGAAACAAAAACTAGCTAGAATGAAAGTATTCACAATGTCACATTTCAACCGGAAAGATACGCCAGGAAAAGAATCCGACTTTCATGGTATTTCACACTATAATTGCCAACACGACCAGCAACGTAAACGCTTTGCAGGCATGGACGCGATCCCAAACAGCCATAGTTGCCGTCTAGTAAAGAAATTGTGGGAGCCACGAAAGATAGAAATTTCATGACCCCTAGGATGTGTTTCACGATTTTCAAAGTGCTGTCTCTTACGTTATATATTTCTTAGGAATAACTGATGAGTTCTCATAATGAACGTGCATGCTTGCGTTCAGGTTGCAGCTACCCGGGGCGTAGAGCTCCCGCCGCGACTTCCGGCGGACTGGGTTTTAATTTAAACATCTTCCAGGCTTCGGAACAGCGCAGAGGGGAAGATTAAGTTGAGATAAACAGAGAGGCGAGGCGGAGAAGCCTGGGACCCGGCTCTCTCGCTGCCCCAGCGAAGCCCGCGGCTGCCGATGCGCCAGATGCCACCGGGGCTGTTTAATGTTCGGGGTTATGACCGCACTGTTTACAAGACGTCTTCGGTTATTTATACTGTTATTCCTCGCAGAGGGCCTTGAAACTTCCGCTTGGTTTGCTTTTTCTTTTCGATTTTTTTTTTCCCTCCCTTTTTCTCGGCTCAGTTTGGTACCTGGAGGAAGAGCTTCCCCGCCTCTCGCCTCTGGCACATACGTCTAACCAACCCCAAAGGCCGCTAACGCGCGGAGCCCTCCGCCGGGTCCTCCAGAAAGGGTCCCGCAATGACGGTCCGGAATGGGGAGCCTCCGGGTCCCACGAGTTGTCTGCCAGTGCTACTGCGTTACCGAGTGCAATTCTCCATTCTTCCGGGGCAGAGCTTCGGCTACTCTCCATCCACGGGCTGCCCTTTGCACGTTGGAGAACTACTGGAGGTGGCAGGCTACCCTCCCAGCCGCCCACTCCAACTTGACTTTCGTGACTGCTTTTCAAATTCTGGCCAGCGCCACCCTCCCCGAACTGGCGCGTCCCCTCACTTTTTTCAGTGGGACAGAGCCCTCGCCCTCGCTGATCTGATCCGGAGTTCAAGTCGAGATGCAGATGCTTTCCAGAGCTATTCAGATGTTTGCCTTTCACATTCAGGGCAAGTTCCTAGCTCCCACTTGAGCTTTTACTGGAAAAGACTCGAAATTCTGAACACCACTAAGATGGCTTGGTGAAGAAGTAACTTCTGCTTGTTCATTCTCTGGCCACCACAAACTACAAGAGGATTTTTTTTTAACTCCCCACGACTCCTACCTATCATTTGAAACCTTTGGTTTAGGCAGGAGGCTAAGAAAACAGAGAAGGTGAACTTCAGTCCGTGTTGTGGATCCAGCTAGCTGTTTTCTAAAAGGTCTGGGATGCTCAGCTTTCTCATCTCTGCAGATAGGGAGAAAGATAGGATAATGATCATAATAATCATGCTTCTACTTTCCCCTTTTCACCTCACAAAGCCTCTTCAGTGGGGCTGGAATGTGATGAGCTGTGCAAACACCTTTATAAAGGAAAGACAGGTCGCTTTTACTAAGTGGGGAGTAGCTGTCTGTGTCCAGACCCAAACCGAAAGTATCTCAGCAGGAAGCTCAAAAGGGTGTGTGTTTATAGAGCACATGTGATGATCTTTTTATTGCATGGTTGAGAACGTTTTTTCCATGCAACATTGAATTCTTGTGCACGCTCTCACCTTCCGAGTCTCCTCCACTGTTCCCCAAATTTAACCAGAGCTTCCTACCAACATGATTCTTTCCTAGAATCCAGAAAAAAATAGGAACAAACAAAAAACAGTGTCTGACACCTGCAAATCGAAGAATGACACTGGCGCCTGGCAATAGGGACACCCATTCCCATCAGCGACCTCAGTCATTAGGCACGCTCAGGTCTACAAAGCTGTCGGCTGAATGGAGTGAACAGAGTAGTAGAAAAAATGAGATGGTAGCTGCTACTGCCCCAGGAATGTGACAAGGTGACTGCCCTCCACACTCTTCCAGCACACACTCACATTCTAAATCTCTCTCCTCCACCAGCCCTTTCACGCCAGATCACCAGCACTCACCCACTGCTGCTTCTCTGCACCTTTTCTTCTCCTTAGTCTTCAGCTCAGCTCAGGTACTGTCAGTCCCAGTTTGAAAGGGGAAGGGAGAAGCTACTGGGAAGCAGTAGGCTACCTCTAAGCCCCAGGCCAGGATAGCTGCGGGTGAGGGGTGGGGAGTGCCCTGTCTGTGACCTCTAGGTTATGAAAACTACCTATGTAGGTGCTTTCAGAAAGACTCAGAAGAATGACCAAACTGCTTGTAGATGCCTGGAAGGAGAATGAAGTGTTTCAAATAGCAGGTCTGTGAGTTCTCAGAAAGAGCAGATCTTCCAAGTCACTGTGGCCAGGGAAGTTCTCTCTCCCTCTCTCTCTCTCTCTCGCTCTCGCTCTTGCTCTTGCTCTCTCCTCTCTCTCTTGTTGTTAATTCAGTCATCAGGTGATGAATTAATGTTTATGATGCTTGTGTGACTTTATGAGCAACTCGGTGTGCTTCTAGCAGGCTTTCCCATCACTAAACCAAAGGCTTCTTTGTAAAAGGAGAAGCAGTACTTGCATAGATTTAGTTAGTGGCAAACACTGCCCAAGAAGACTTTTGAGCCAGTGGTTCAGTAGGTTATCAAAATCACTACTCTGCTGATTCAAGAGGACTGGGATGGGGCCAAGAATTGGCATTTCCAACAAGTTTCCAAGTGATCAAATGCACCTGGTCCAGGGACACTTTGAGAATCACTGTTTTGGGATCTTTCTAATTAAGGAAACAGTGAATGAAAAGAAAATATTGCAGAAGGGACTACTTTCCTTTGGAAGTTGCATGTGCTGGGCTCTAGTTTAATTTTCTATTCTCTGCAGGTTGGCATGCAGTGGCTTCTTAATAAGTAAATGCCAGTCTAGATATCAAACCGCTTGTCCTAGAAAAATAAAAGATTCCTTTACCCTGGTGTGTGCACCCATGTTGTACTCTTAAAGACAGATATCAATCATCAGGTGATGATGGAAGGGCCAGCAGGTGGCTTTGTGGTGAAGGCACTAGACTCCCACATAGCTGACTGTGGATCCTGGTTTGAGTACCAGAGTACCGGACCTGATGGCTTGCATTCTTACTTTCCCTCTTTCTCTGGTCAAATTGAATACAATAATAAAATCAGATAGATTCTTAAAAAAAATAAATCTGGGTGGATTGGGGCTGCTGTTGGCTCTGATCTGCCCCATAAGGGAGAGATCAGTCTAGGAGGAGCCCCAGGCTCGCCCTCTGCAAGAGGGTTTCGCTGTTCATCTCCAAGCCAGAAAGAAAATGTCCTCATCACTCCAGTGGTAGTAGTTGGGTTTGCTCTGGTTCCGTGCCCTGAGTGTTGGAACGCGGCCTGGGGGTAGGGTGCAGACTCCAGATGTGGTGCGCCAGTGGAGTTAGTGGACTGGGAGACTGGCGGAAGAGAGAGGCCATCTGCAGCTTCTCTGCAGGAAGAAGAGTTTAGAAGCAGGCGGGAGAAGTAGGGAGGAGCCTCCTAGTTTCAACCCCAAACCTACAGGGCCTCCTGTCCTTCCCTTTCCGGATGCTGTGTCAGGGACAGAGGGTGCATGTCCAGCTGCGGACCCGCCCCGGCTCAGAGACTCCTTCCAGGGCAGATTCTGCCCTGCCAATCCCAAACACAGGCGGAGGCGGGACAACGTTGCCCGCGCATATCCTTCTTGGATACTCGCTGGGTGCCAGCGGCCTTCCTGAGAGTGGCTTTGGTTTCCACCAGGCTCCTTGGCTAGACCTACCTTTGGTCTTTAGATTTGAGCAGGCTTGGCTGGTCTACTCTCCTCTCCGTCCAACGAGGGGTTAACCACACCATGAACTAGTTTAAGAAACCCTCCTAGGGCACGGAAAGAAGAAAGGGTGGGGAAAAGCAGAGGGGGAAACCATTCAGAATGTAGCTGTGTTATGAGACTAGACTTCTCAGAGCGACTTCACGTGGTCTTTTGAACCCAGTACTCATGTAAGGCCAGACATTGCAATGTATGTTGAGCCGTCATTAGCTTTTTTGAGTCTATGGAGAAGGAACTAGTTAAGATAGAGGGCAGTTGTGAAGGAAGCGGAGGTGGAGAAGGGGGGAGTTTACATTAGGGCTGTTGCTAGAGTTAAATTGAACTTGAGGGACCTACAATGGCCTAATTGTTAGGTCTCTGGACTCCCACATAGTAGACCGCAGTTCAAGTCCCAGACCCTGTGACTTTTACAACTCACACTGTGTGTGTGTGTGTGTGTGTGTGTGTGTGTGCACCCAAGATCCCAAGAGGATAATGGAGGAGAAGGGATTGCAGCATGGTCATCACCCCTGGAGGGTGATTTCTCTTTCTGTCTCTTTCTGTCTCTCCAACAAGCACACATGCCCTATACCAAAAATCTCTCTTTAAAAAAATATTTGACCTTGAACCTCTTATGTTGAAGTCTCAGGGCACACTTGACACAAGAATAAAAGCAAGCAGGCATGATGGGACAAGGTGGAATTAAGTGTGCATGGGGAGGTTTCTTCTGTCTTCTAATGACACTTGAATGTTTCCTTTTCCAATAGTAGGTTAGATTTTAATTTACCTGGATACTTTAAAAAATGGAATTACAGTATGTGTTTGCTTTGGTGCAAAACAAAGTTTGAAATCTATGTATCGTTTTCTCATAATATGCATTTTCCATGAATTTTTGGAGACCCCCTTATGCCAGAATCACTAGCTTAAAAAGATGCTTTACTATTGAAATAATTTGAGACCCTTTGTAAGAATAAAATATTCACATGGCCTTATTGTAACATTCATCCGGTTGGCGACGAGCAAGCAATTTGTTGCCCTTTACAGTTGTAAACTAGATCTTGGAATAATGGGAGGATTTTTAACTGATACCTTGAGCCACATACTAGAACTTTTAGGACTTTGGTTCTTCCATCTGTCAAATGGGTATAATAGTGACTGCTTTGATAGGATAATATGTATATGGACAATGCTTGGTACGTAATAGAGACGAGTTAATATTGGCCTCCTCGCCTGCAAGAATGATATGCTCAAAGAGAATTGCATAAAGCACAGCGATTAACTTCTCAGAGATACCTGTGTCTGCTGGATAAGATCATGTCACTCTTCTGGTGCCACAGATTGATGCAAATATATCGTCTAGCTTTAATTTTAGAATTTCATAATATGCCCCAATACTTGGGCATTTAACAAACACTTACCTTGTTTTAAAAATAAGTTTGTAATTTAAAAACCCCATCAATTCTTTTGAAGGAGCATTAACCTGAAACATTAGTCCACATCACATTATACGAGAATTTCTTTCTTTCTTTTTTTTTTCTTTTGTTACTATTGACCACGTGAACTCACCAAACAGAGAGAGAGTGAGAAAGTATCCCTAACAGAGATGACCATGCCACAATCCCTTCTCTATTGTCCTCTCGGGATTTGGATTTGGGGCACACGCACCTAGAGTATTATTCAAGCCACTGGGTTGAAGACATGAGCCATGCAGTCGGCCATGTGGGATCCAGCCACCTTAAACTATGCCACTGGCTGGCCCACAGGTGAATTCTTTTTTTAGTAGTAACTTCCAGGCTTAGATTGGCAATAAACATTCAAAATAATGTGTGTCTCCCTCCACATTCTGACCATTGCTGAGGAGCAATACCTCTAAATGTTTCCGCTTGCTTCTTGGGTCCATTCAGTAATGACTCTTATCTAGAATTACTGTCTACTTTTGAAGTTTATATGAATACTACTGTTTTTTATCCTCAAATCTCTTATTTCTGGTCATCCATTTCCCACTCAAAAGCTTCTTCCTGCACTATATTTTTCTTAACAGGTATACTTTCATTCCTTAATAGAAAAACATTATTGAAAAAATAATTATTTATTTAATTTTATTTATAATAATTATTATTATTTTAATTTGTTATAGGA